>JAKSZT010054489.1:5463760-5587993 GCA_026826555.1 Tolypeutes matacus
CCAGAGACTGATGCCTTATCAGTGGGTTCTATTTTGGAATCTGTGCTCCTGAGAGTGACAGAATTAGACTCAAATAAGTCCTCCCTGCACATGGTTCACCAGTCCCTTCTATTCAAACCTACATGTGATGCTGGAGTTTCTTAGGTATACTTCCAGAGACTGGAGCCTCCCACCTACCTATGTGCCAGGTGTGCATGAAATCTAGGTGGAGCTGCAACTCCTAACCTACAGCTCACTGGACTCATCCAAGTCACCTGGTGAGGAGACAACGATGGGAAATGGCCATCCCAGGGAATGGAGAGGGCATGCATCTGCAGGCAGGATCATCCCACCCACCATATCCATGGGATATAAGCCCTCTCTCACTTGGAGTTGGAGTGGACATCACCATCCCAGTCGCCTCTGGATTGGACTAGAGCGGACTTGATGGTATTCTCTTGCTCACATATGGTGATTCTAGCAATGCAAGAAATTATAACAAATGAGGTGGAGCCAGTGGCCACTTGACATTTTTTGTGTAGGGAGGGGATGAGCATTTGAAATGCAGGGGCTTCTTTGGGAGTTGGAGGTTGTCCTGAGTACTGTTGTGGCAATGGATGTAGGCCATTTTAAATCAGCACACACCACTCAGAACTGAGTGGGAGAGAGTGTGGTCTACAGTGTGAACTGTGGTCTATGGTTGGTGGCAAGGCTCCAGGATGTGTAAGTTCATTGAGGGTGGTGGGTCACACTGTGGGAGATGTTTGTGTGGGATGTGGTGGGAGGTGTGGGAGGTGGGCAACATGGGAATCCCAGTGGGTTCCATGTAATATTTTGGGTAATCTAAGCACCTCTTAAAATATATGTATATATATATATATATATATATATATAACATTTTTGTAAGCAAATACACATATATGCATATATATTTATATATCATTTTGCAAATATTTGTATGTATTGTGAGAATTTTGATTTTTACCCATAATTAAAAAAAAAAAAAAAAAAAACATAAGGGATGGAAGTGGCTCAAATGGTTGGGTGTCCGTCTCCAATATGGAGGGACCTGAGTTGTTCGATCCCTGGGACCTCCCAGTAAAAACAAACAAACAAAAAAAAAAAACATGATGAACTGAGTGTTGGTAATTAAATACTCTACCTTACTTTTCCCACACTTGAGAAAACTCAGAGGCGTTGTTGATAATGTTTCCTAAAGGTTCTTCTCTGGAACTGAGCTTGCACACCCGCAAAGGTCATTTGATAGTGCATACTTTATTGGTTGCCTTCACTTCCCTGTCTCACTTCTCCCCTCTCTTACCAGTGTTCCTGGGATTATTTCTCTCCAAAATTACTTCCTCTTGATCCTTGGCTTCTGAGAAAACCCAACCTATGATACCGCCAATATATTTTCAGAAATTTTTCAATATCATGTTTACCATGCAGACTTTGAACACCCACATTTAGACCCAATAAAATGATGGCTATAAAAATTTAAATCAATCTTCTGAGTATTTCACTATAAAATAAAACAAAATTTAAAATATGTGAAAATCATATATTTTTATTTCCAAATGAGTTGTTTCAAAACAACAGCAGCTTGGATGGTATCACTTCCTTACAAATTTATCAAATCATATAGATAGGCTAAAAGATTTACTCCAATGTTACCATACTGCCATTTGCTTGAAAGAGGGAAATACAGAAAGTAATTAATAGAAATTTTGGGATATCTCTACTGCATAAATTTAACTTCACCCACAATGGGGAATCAGAAGTATTGTGTGTGTTTACCTTTGTTAATCAGTCCTTTTGATGTGAATCTTTAATATAGCAGATAATCTAACCAATTTTACTCTAAATCCCTCTCTCTTGTGTCTTGATAGTAATATTTGTTGAGCTGATTTAAAAATATTAGTGAAAGGTCATACTCTTAATGCTACTTTTCTGGGCTATTGCTTTATTTGGTTAAATAATGCTTTGGTAACAGACACAAATCCCCTGGTAATATATTTCCTTCTGCATTTGTATTAGTTGTAATTAAATAGATCCCGGGACTTTTACTAGGTTGCCAACAAGCAGACCTTCAAAAGATCTAAAATTGAGTTAACTAATTTGGTGAGATTTGCATTTTGGTTGTAGTTGAAAAAGTCCATAGGGTCCTAGGATCCTAGGAGATCCTAAAGAGATTAATTTAAATTGTGTCAACAAAATCAACTTGATGATGTCATTTGAAGGAAGCAATAGGCTTTTCGATTCTTTGGTAATTAAGTTGGAACAAAACCCCATGAAAGCATATCTTCTTTGTATTGTTCAACAATGCATCCTTACTAGTTGAATAAATGACTGGATGTATGACTGAATAAATGAATGGTTTGGGTATATAGATGGGACAAGCCACTAATTAGTTTTGATTTTTTATTTGATTTATGTAAAATTCTATTTAAATGTGCCCACAAAACTTTATTCTCTGAATTACCTTTAGGAGGAGGGCTGCCCCATCTGAACATGCACCCTGAAAAAGAAACTTGTGCTGTAAACCATTAAATTTGGGGATACATATCTTAACTCAGCTTCATTTACTTTAATGAATATAACAGAAAATAAATAAAATAAATTTAGTAACAGCTCATACAGGTGAAAGTATGTGCTAAGTAAATTTCATTTTTTGGAAAGACATTTTTAAACCCCAAATTTCCTTTTTAGACTGATTTTTTATTTGTGGCTTCTGTCTACTTCTATCTCATTTATATTTTTCTATTTTATCAGTTTTACAAAAGTTTTAATTGCAACTTCCTATAAGTCAGATGGATGCTGTGAACACGTGGATTTCTTTATTTGTGAAAATCATGTTAAGATCTTTCTTCCTTCTATACTTCTCTACATTTCATTTTAAGACACTCTACAAAACAGAGACAATGCATGATAATTTGAGATTCTCACACAGGTAATTTTTGGAGGAAAATGTCAAAATTACTTAGGGATGGTGGCATGAAGAATTATAGTGGAACTTAAAAAAAATAGAGCTTAGCTTTGAAGACTGTTGTCTACCTTATTATCGGCACTTAAATAATTTTCTATCTAGTTTAAATTTGACGAGATTTAAATAAATAGGTACCTTTTATAGAAAAAAAATTAATAACATATAGGGTAACATATTTTAGTCATTTATTTCATTTACAAAACCATTCAATGATTTTCAGATACAGTAAACTTCATCAATCTATGCTCATGGTATATACGGTTTTAAAATAATATCTGTTCCTCTCACTGACAAACTGCTTTGTGAATTTTGTTTTGATTATTATCTTTTAATATAACAATGACACTTAAGTTAAAAGTTACAGTAAATGAAGAAATGCCCAATTTCTGAGACTCAACCTGTGTCCTCGTGATAGGATTAAAAGATGCCCTGGATGAATAATAATCCTGCAAGCCTGTAAACAGTGGCAATAGTAGATACTTTCTGACACTCTTAAGAGCCTCAGTTTCTGTAATCTGCACCAGCGTGGCAGGTGTCTTGTCAAAGTAGGCCAAGTTAAAGAGTCTACATCATAAAACTTTAGTTTCTGCTCCTGGGATTGAAATTGTAGGCTTGGGTAAGCATCATCTGCATGACAGCTTTTCAATATAATGGATCCTCGGGAAGTCATTCCCCAGTATCTCTCAGTTCCTCTGCATTGTCCATATGTCAACTCAGAAAACTTAATAATCAAAATCTTATCTCCACAGTTTATCATGAAAATCTTTAAGGGAGAAGATTTTGGCTGACATTTCAGATCGTAAGAAAATGAAGTGAGCCATTGTTTAGGTAAAGTTGGATAAACTCATTTTAAAATAATAAAAATGAATTAAAATTCCTTGAAATATGTCTCATGCCATTTGATTTTGTTTCCATGGAGTCTATTGGGTGATGGGGAAAGAATTTTAGAAAGATATATCATATAAAATTAAAAATATGGTTGAAATAAACTTACAAACCAATCCTTGTATAAATTGTGTAGATTGCTAAACCAAAATTTTCTTCTATAGCTTTAACAGCACCCCCCCCCGCCAAAATAAGCAAAATAGCTTGACTAAAATGAAGTTTCCTTCATTTGCTAAATACAAATATTATACACAAGTCAGACCTTGAGAAATCTTAACAATCTACTTAAACAATATTAATAGCTATTGGCAGATGGAATGGGTTCCACTTTCAATACTGTAGTTTCTTTCTGTACTCTTCACATTTTAGGACAGAGACTCAAAGAAGTTAACTTATTCTTAAACCTAGAAAAGGATGGAACCCTGGCTTGAAACCAAAAAATAATTTCTAAGCTTGTTTCATTTCACCAATTTTCACTTCTATAGCTGGGAAAATTCAAACTTGCTTGAATTTTATGCATGAGTGTGTGTGTGTGTATGTGCACGTGCACGTGTGTGTGTATATATGTGTGAATAACCAGGCCAGTATTGCCAGGGTTAAACAGGAAGCTACGTATTTTAATGAATCATAGCAGACTCCCAGATTTGGGAGAAATGAATGATTGTTCTTCAATTTATACAAACTCAAAAGGTATCTGTGGTAGGCAGAATTACTGTCCCCAAGAAGATTACATGCTTTAATTCCCAGACTGTGAATATGATGATATACCATGCCCTTGAGTAGCTTACTTTACCTACCAAAGGGAACCTTGCAGATATAATTAAGCTTACTATCCAGTTGACCTTAAAATAAGGAGATTATCCTTGATTATCTGGGAAGACCCAATGTAATCACTTGAGTCCTTGAAAGCAGAAGTGAAAAGCAGAAGGTGATGTCAAGAAAATGGTGTCAGAATAGGAAGTCAAAGAAATCTAAAGTATGATAAGGACTTGAGCTCTTGATAGCTTGAAGATGGAGTTGGCCCTCTGGAAAGCCTGAGAAGGAATGCAGACAACTTCTAGGAGCAAGGATTGGCCCCCAGATGGCTGTCAGCAAGGATATTTATCACAATTGGTCTAGATATAAAGGTGGAGGTACAATTTTAATTATTACTGAGGTTAATTATTGAAGCCCTTATTTCCCAATTAACAATTAACATTTGTTACTGGTTAAAATAGCTAACTGAATATTTTGGCAAACATTAAAATGCTTGGTAGTTGATGCAGATACAGAAATCATTCAGTTGATTTTTAGGAAGTTCTCTAGTCAATTATTTTGTGGATAATTGAAAAAGAAGTCAGAAAATAAGCAGTAAAATGTGTACTTCCCATAATGGTTATTACCTGGATATTTATTGAGACAAGAGCTTCTTAATTTTAGTTTTCTCACTTATAAAATATGTGTAACAATACCCATCTTGCAGGGACATTTAGAGAGTTAAGGACAATATTAGAGAGGACATGAAAGATCCTTTTTAAATATCAAAAATTTCCATAGATCCAACCACATATCACTGCAGTTTTACTTTTACTATTTATTCTTGAGAAAATAATAACAACGGTCTGATTTGCTGAAAAAAAGATTATTAGTTTCCTTAGCAGTCCAAAACCTACTATGAACCACTGGCCTTTACTTAGCATTTGAGATAATTTTTCACAAATGGATGGATGGGAATTACTCAGTGTAACTAATTCTGTTCTTGATAATGAAAAGGGATAAAATGACTCAATATTTGCTTATATTTAGACATTCGATTTATATGGTATTAAATACCCAAAATAAAAATAGTTTAATTAAAAAACTGGCTTGGATTAATGAAGTTTAACAGTGGTTATATCAAAGATGCCTCTTTAACTGGTAATGATAAATCTTCTCTTACCTTGAGGTAATAAATGATATTGCATTAGTAATGTAAATTCTGCGAATATGGAATTTAACAGTTCAAAAAAACAATCAGGAAATTATTTTCTTACGTTTAAATGGTAGTGCATAATCCCTCACCTCCTCATTGCTCCCAAACATACAATAATGTTAAAATATGGTTAGACATGAATGTGTCCATAATACTAAAATAGGGGGAAATAGAAAGGCACTACTATGGTAGATGAATTTTTAACTGCCAATGGTTTTGAATTCTTTTCACTTTGCCAGTATAAAAAAGGTATACTCTGTTTTTATTTGGTTTTCTCATTTGCATTTTAGACTTTCTGATCCAAATCAACCTTGCTGAATTAGACCTGAATCAAAGATCTATTTTGTTTTATAAATTAATTTTAATCTGTTAATTGAACTATTTCCACCAGAGTTCCAAACACATATTCTAACAGTGATTTGCATGTTTCTTGTTATGGCCACAAATGTAACTACTTAAGATAGATTGAATCAAGAAGGAATATATCAGAATTCTGGAAGCAGCATGATACAACAACCATACTAATGTAAGATCAACGTGGTATCCAGTCTAACTGACATCAGAGATAACTTATGATTAACTATAATTCTTTTCAAGATATTCAGATGTGGAAGTTTTCCCTTAGGTGTTCTGTGACTGTATCAGAAGCCAAGAATATAAACATCAACTAAAGAGATTTGAGTCTTCATAAACATTTGGGTGTTTTGCAAGACCAACAGAATAGAAGTCAGGCGTAAAGCACTCCATTAATCTCAATTCCAAGTTCAAGTTCTGTACAAAATGAGATGTCATACATTCTACTATGTTGGAGAAAAACTGTTCCCTTAATTGCCATAGACAACATCGACAACATCCACCTTCACTTTTATAATAACAGTTTGTGGTAGGCCATGGCTTGGCCTGCTGAAGGCTTGATGGCATTATGAAAGAAGTGATTGTACTTGAGTATTGATATGGCTTCTACACCAGTGGCTTGTGTCAAAAGTAGATGGTATGCAGTACTCCATTCCTGTGACAGAGGCTTTGTGGACTATGACACTTCAGATTCACCCATGTGAGGAGATAGTATGACCAGCCCTATACCCCACTTTTCCTCCTGGTCCTCTTCCCTGCTTCACACATGTTAGGATTGCACTACCCTTCTCCATTGACTATCTGATTTCCTTTGGTACATGAAGTGTGAGGGAAGTGTTACATGTCAATTAAAGGTGGAAGCCTTGAAGCCAGGGCTTGATTCCCTACACCATTTCATTCTCATTGCCACAGCAACCAGCAATATTCCAAAAGGTGAAAGAGTTCCAGTCATTCCACAGTTTTATGAGTTGGGAGAAAATCTTGATGTTTTAACCATTAAAGCTTGCAATTATTTGCTACTTCAGAGTAAACCAGATAGTTGTAATTGACATACCATTTCAATATCACCAATTAGTTCCATATACTTAAGCTTCTCTTCTACTCCTTTTGTCTATCTATTTTTCTCTAGTGAACCTGGAACCTGTGGTCAATGTTTTAAATTGCATGTTTTAAGTGATTGTTCATTTATTCATTCACTCACTGCTTTATTCATTTATCCAACAATTATTAATTTGATGTGGATAGAATGGACAAAATATCTCATGGGACAGACAGTCAAGTGGGACTATAAATTAAAAAGTAAAATTTAACTCATAAGTTTTATGAAGGTTAAATAGAACCGTATAAGAACTATAACAAGGTGATTTGGCGTTATCAAGGATATCAAAGAATACTTCCTATAGGAAGTACACATGGAGTTAAGAAACAAAGGTAGAATAAGAATTACAAAAAAGAAGGATGAAAGAGCATAATAAAAGATAAATGGTGTGTACAAGAGACTCAAACAAGACCAATTTAATTACAAGGCAGGAAAAACAGATGAGCGTAGTACAAAATTATGTTAGAGTTACAAAGAAGGTCCAGTTTGACAGGAGTTTTGGTTTAGTTTCAGAGGAATGTAAAGGTCTTGAAAGATTATAAACTGGGAAGAAACACAGTTAGTTTGTATTTGGAAAATATCACTTTCAGTGCATCAAGGATATGAGATTATAATTCAGCAAGGGTGAATATAGATAGTCCAATTAAGGGGCCATTGCAAATATCCAGGTGAGGGATGAGTATGACTTAGTCCAGGCTGATGGTGATAAACATAAAAAGAAACAAATGGATTTGATAGGTTTGACAGTTTGAGATTATTTTAAACCCCCAAAAGAGAAAGATTATGTTTGTAAACTAATCTGTTCCTCAGGGTGCTATACCCTTTGATTGTATCAGATTAAGCTGAGGTGTCTTTGATTAAATTACCTGTTAAGATTAGGGATTGGATTTGACCACATCAGTTAGAAGTGACTCAGGTTGAGTCCCTGCCACCTTGGCGGGTCAATATAAACACTCACTCACTCAAGAGGACACACAGGAAGAGGATAGAACTTTGTCATTTTGATCCTGCCATGTGACAGGAAGGAGAAGGCTAAGGATCTGGGGAGAGATGAGCCATTTGCATGATATCTTACAAGTGACCTTGGGAAGAGAGCAGAGACTGATATAGAAAGCCCAGAAAGAAATGTGCCCTATGCCAGAAGAGAGCAGAAGTCCTGAGCGACAAGCCATATTATAGCCTGTAGCTGAGAGAGAGGAAGGCTGAACCCTTGCAGACATCAGCAACCATCTTGCTCCAACATGTAGCAAATGACTTTGGTGAGAAAGCAACCTTGAGTAGGACTCTTTAGGGCTTTGAAACTGTAAGCTTTTACCCCAAATAAATACCCTTTATAAAAGCTAACAGACTTCTGGTACTTTGCATCAGTTCCCCTTTGGCAGACTGATACAATAGGTATTCTGAAGTTAAAATTTACTAGACTTAATAATAGACTGGCTATGGGAGTGAAGGTGAAAGAACTAATTTCTAGCTTTCTAAGTTGCATCAGTGGATAAATGGTGGTGTGTTTCACTGAGACAGGAAAATTAGGAAAAGATCACATTAGCAGAAAAAGATGAGGAGCTCACAGGAATCTCACACAATTCTGGATTCTTTTAATACCTTTGTAATATGTAAATTTTATTTTCCTGATTAGACTATAAAATTTTTATGTTCAGGGTTATGTGACATGTGTATTTGTTTAGCCTAAAATATAGAGCAGGTCAATAAAATCCTTGGTGATTGGCTGTAATGTGAAAGGAAGAAACAAGAGCACCAAGGACGAAACATTGCAAAACTACTGATTGAACCGAGTAGCAAATAGTATTAAACTTGCACAATACATTATTTGGATGAGATCACTGGTGCTTAGCATTGTGGAAAGATAAAAAGAATTGCAAGAAAAGTTAAATTTTCCACTATTATTCCTGTGTGCTATTTTCAGCTAAACTGAGCAACTGTAATTGGTAGGAATCATGTTCTTAATTATCACAGCAATTTCTTGGTATATATATATTTTCTAATTATTGCTAAAGAATGAGATTACTTTTTTAGAGATTTATCCTGACAGCTACTTTGTGCCCTGGCTCCAGGCTGAAGACTGACACTCAAACAATAGTTGTTTTTGTTCTTATTGGTTTTTGTTTTTGCCTTTTAATCACTATTTATCATGTGATTTTTGCCTGACTTCTTTTCTCCTAACTATTTGGTGAAATACCATGTGTATTACTGAAGCATATGGAAAGAGAGTAGTTGAGCATGGGCATCTGACAGATCTTGTTCCTTGCTGAGAAACAATTATTTCAATAAAGCTTGACAGTGTGTTTCTTCCCATACATTCTATGCTTCATTTTCCCCTGAAGTAAGCAAGCTGTTAAGAAAATTTATTCACACAGGATCTTTTATTCAACTTACAACCATAACAATAAACTCTCTTTCTCCTAAATCCCTCTCAGATTTCCCTCTAGTGACAATAACTATGCACTGCATCTACCAATTCAATGTTGTTTTAAATTTTAAATGTTTGTAATCTCATTCACTTTATATAGTCTCTACCTCCTAACAGTTGAATAAATCTAAAGCATCTATTTCAGCATAGTACATAGACATCTTTCAATAATAATAATAGCTGCCGTTAATCTTATCCAATATGTTTTATGTGCCAATGTTTGCATTTTAAAGTGATTTAAATATGAATTTTTGTTAACTTTTCTTGAGCTTTATCTAAAATGACTTGAATGTTTTTCTTCAGTATGCATTTAAAAATATTTTAGTTTTATTCTCTCTACTTAATATAGAAAATTATATTAACACATTTATTCAGGTGAATCTTTTTAATTGGTCCGAGAAGGATTTATTAAAACAATTCCCTGGTTAATATACTATGAATGAAATTTAAAATTCCAAGTTCTCAACATTCTTCCAAATACTACCTCATTATACTTTGAGTTTCTGAAAAATTTCACCCAAATACATTGCTTTCCTTATGCCTTAATTAACATATACTTTCTCTTAATATATATTATCTTATCCTCTTTGAACAAGTTCCTCTATATTTCTAAACTTATTTTCAAACATTAATTTAATACCCCTCAATTTTCTCTGCTATAACATCTAATCCAATATACTAAGTTTGGTAGAAGGCATTCACTTGTCCTAATATATTGAAAATGATTCCATCCTATCACATCTGCCTGGCTTCATCACTAGAGTGTTTCACCACTACAAAGTATGTAGAACAGTGAATAGAGTAGGTGTTCCATGAACACCTAAGCAACTGAACCAACCTACACAGGAGGTCTGCATTTTCCATATGATGATGATGATATGTCATAATAAATTAAATTAGAGATTTAGATCTTTTTAATGTGAATGGAATACAGGTTCTTGGACTAAAGAAACAGTAGTGAATAATGTTATCTTCTATTCCTTATCATTTAGTGTTTCCATATACATGGTTACAAATATTTACTGTTATAAAACAATGCAGAGATCAGTCTCACATTTTTCAGGTTTTCTGCCACTGTATTAAACTTCATGGAATTTTACTGGTACAGAATTGAGGAGACAAGTCTGCATTGTCATCTTAAATGCCTGCAAGAGACAGAAATGTTCTTTTTGGAGTGCTACATAGAATTGTGCTGGAAAATAATTTAAATTAAAGGACACAGACTTACTGCACCATTCTTTAAAAAAAATAAGTGGATTGGATGACAAAGTACTCCTTATCTAGTCTGGATTTATAGATGGTCTTGTTTAAGTTGAGAAAGCTTGGATGGCTGTATTTCTCACTGCAAATTTTGGCTTTTTGAATGAATGAACAAGGTCTTACAGGATCCAACCTTCTACTGTAGGTAGTAACTATAAAGCCAGAGGGGGTTGGAGGTGGGAGAAAAGACATGAAGGCTTTGGAGAGAAAACAAAATTGGGAAAGGAGCAAGATGGCAGTAAAGCAAGAGTCCAAGAGTCCAAGAGTCAGCTCATCCGATACAGCAGTTGGTAATCACCCAGAGCTATCTAAATCACCTGTTTGGGGGGCCCAGGAGATGAGAAGAGCATCCTGCAACCTCTTGAAAGAATGGATGGAGGAGACTGCCCATCTGCAGTGAAGATTCATGAGTAGAGCCCTCCACACTGCAGAAGCTGGTGTCCATCCTCTACTGGCAGCACAAGCCGCCTTGGTTGCTATTCCATGGCTGAAATTGGAAGCTCCTTTTCCCAAAAATGGGGGAGGAAGACATTGTCAGGCACCAACTTCAGCTACTGGTTAGTAAATTTGACTGGCTAAAGTATAATCTTAAGAACATCTGTAGTTTGAAACTGTCCAAATTGGAAAGAGGGCGGTAGCTGCCATTTAATTCCACTCTTGACTTGAGGGGAAGCGGGCCTGATTGAAACTCACAGTGACAGTAAGAACCAGCTTCTTTCCATCCAGACTGGATTGCAGCCCTAGCCTAGGCCCCAGCCACACCTTGGCAGGGAGGAAGTTGGGGGGCACCTGTACCAGCCTCCCCAATAAACTACAGGGTCTTTTGGCTGGCACAGAATGGGTAGTCAGACACCTGGAGCATCATCCCTGCCCCCCAATAGGATAGAAGGGGAGCTGTGTTTACTCAGCCTCTCTGGGCAACTGCAGGTGTTTTGGCCGCATGAAAACTTTCGATTGTATCCCCGCACCTCCCCCCACTCCCCACATAGCACAAGAGGGAGCTGGTGCTTCTTCAGCCTCTCGGGGCAACTGCAGGCACTTTCATCCCACATAGACTGGATACTCAGACACCTGTAGCTCCATCGCTGCCCTGAAATAGGATAGGAGGGGAGCTATGTTTCCTCAGCCTCTTTCAGCAACTGCAGTCATGTTTGGCCCAAGTAGACAGGTTTATTGAGAACTTGGGGCTCCACCCATACCCCCCATAGTAAATGAGGAGGTTGGTGTTTTCCCAGCCTCTCTGGACAACTGCAGGTGTTTTCAGACTGCTTTGTTGAGCTCCATCAATTCCATCCCCATGTCCCTCATAGGATAGGAAGGAATTGGTGTTTCTACAGCCTCTCTGGGCAATTGAAGGTGCCTTCAGCCCACAAAGACTGAATACTCAGGCACCTGTAGCTCCATCTCTGCCCCCCAATAGGAAAGGTGGGCAACCATGTTTCCTCAGCATCTCTGGGCTTTCCATCCACACAGACTAGTTTGTTGGGCACTTGTGATTCCATCCCCACCCCTTAAAGGATAGAAGAGACAATATTCATTCAGCCTCTCAGGGTAACTGCAGGCATTTTCAGCCCACATGGATGAGATTGTTGGGCACTCAAGAGAGTCCATCCCCACCCCTAGCAGGGAAGGAGAGGGATCTGAGCTACATTACTTGCCCTGGTCAACTATGGTCAGTAGTTTTGATGCACAAAACTTAGTTTGCTGCCCACACCTGCAGCTCCATCTCACGCAGGGGAGGAAGGTGGGTGAAGCTTCATCAGTTCATGCAGCAATGTGAGGAGCTTCAGCCTCCACACTTTCAGTAACAACTACATCCTCAGCTCCTACTACACAACCAACAAAAGAAAAAGGGCAAGGAAGCCCTTAACTAAAGAGAGAAACTGCACTCAGAATAAATACACCTAATAAACCAGATGCCATGACACCAACAAAAAATTGCAATCCACACCAAGGAACAGGAAGATATAGCCCAGTCAAAAGAACAAGGTAAGCCTCCAAATGACATAAAGGAGTTGAGAAAACTAATCATAGATATACAAGCAAACCTTCTTAATAAATTCAATGAAATGGTTAAAGAGATTAAGGATATTAAGGAGAGATTGGGTGAGCACAAAGAAAAATTTGAAAGTATACATAAAAAAATAACAGATCTTATGGGAATGAAAATCAAAATAAATGAAATTAAAAGTACACTGGAGGCGCAGAGCAGCAGATTTGAGGAGGCAGAAGAAAGATTAATGAGCTGGAAGACATGGTCTCTGAAAGGGAACATACAAAAGAACAGAAAAAGAAAAGAACGGAAGAAATTGAACAGGGTCCCAGGGAACTAAATGATAGCAAAAAACGTGCAAACATACATGTCATGGGTTTCCCAGAAGGAGAAGAGAAGGGAAAAGGGGCAGAAGGAATATTTGAAGACACAATGGTAGAAAATTTCCTGACTCTTTTGAAGGACATAGATATCTGTGCCCAAGAAGCACAATGTACCCCTATCCAAATAAATCCCAATAAACCTACTCCAAGACACATACTAATCAGAATGTCAAATGCCAAAGACAAAGAGAATATTAAAAAAGCAGCAAGAGAAAAAGTGATGCATCACATATAAGGGTCACCCAATAAGATTAAGTGCTGATTTCTCATCAGAAACCATGGAGGCAAGAAAGCAGTGATATGATATATTTAATATACTGCAAGAGAAAAACTTCCAGCCAAGAATCTTATATGGGGCAAGATTGTCTTTCAAAAATGACAGCGAGTTTAGAATATTCACAGATAAACAGAAACTGAGAGAGTTTGTATCCAAGAGACTGGATTTGCAGGAAATACGTAAGGGAGTTTTACAGCATGAAAAGAAAAGACAGGAGAGAGAGCCTTGGAAGAGAATCTAGAAATGAAGATTATATCAGTAAAAGTAACTAAAATTGTAAAAATAGTGGTGAAAATAAAATATGACAGATGAAACCCAATGGTCAAAATGGGTTAAGTAAGAACTGCTTTTACAGTAAAAACATTGAATGTTAATGGATTACTCTCCCCAACCAAAAGACACAAACTGGCAGAATGGATAACAAATTATGAGCCATCCATATGCTGTCTACAAGTGACTCACTTTAGACCCAAGGATACCAATAGATTGAAAGTGAAAGGCTGGGAAAAGAAATTCCACACATGCTGTAACCAAAAAAGAGGTGGAGTAGCTATACTTATATTGAATGAAATAGTCTTTAAAAGAAAACTGTTATTAGAGACAAGGAAGAACATTATATATAAATAAAAGAGACAATTCACCATGAAGAAATAACAATCATAAATGTATATGCACATAAACAGGATGACCAAAATTATATGAGGTAAACACTGGCAAAACTGAAGGGAGAAATAGACATCTCTACAATAATAGTTGGTGACTTCAATACACCACTCTCAGCATTGCATAGAACATCTGGGCAGAGGATCAATAAAGAAACAGAGAAATTGAATAACATGATAAATGGACTAAACCTAATAGACATATACAGAACATTGCATCCCAAAATAGCAGGATATACATTCTTTTCAAGAAGTTCATGGATCTTCTCCAGGATAGACCATATGTTGGGTCACAAAGTTCATCTCAATAAATTCAACAAGATCAAAATTATACAAAGCACTTTTTCTGATCATAATGGAATAAAGTTGGAAATCAAAAACTGGTGAAAAAGGGAAAATCCACGAATATATGGAGATTTAACAACACACTCTTGAATAATCAGTGGGTCAAAGAAGAAATTGTGAGAGAAATCAATAAATATCTCAAGAAGGATAAAAACAAGAACATAACATATCAGAACCTATGGGATGCAGGAAGGCAGTGCTGAGAGGGAATTTTATTGCCCCCAATGCTTACATTAAAAAAGAAGAAAGAGCTAAAATCAATGACCTAACTACACAGTTGGAGAAACTAAAAATAACAACAACAACAACAAAAAAAAAAAAAAAAAAAAAAACAGCAAACTACTCCCAAATCAAGAAGGAAAGAAATAAGAATGATCCAAGCAGAAATAAATGAAATTGAGAACAAAAGAACAATAGAGAGTGGTTGCAGCCAGTCACCACAGGGGCTGCAGCATTATCTGCCACCTGCACCGCAAGTGCCTCCTGTACCCACCCAACCTCACCGCCAAATCGCATGCCAGCAATGGACTTCGAAGACCTCTGCTGCTGCCACCACACCAACCAGTGCAGCTTCACAGTGATGGGGGATGACCAGGGACCCCTACCTCAAAAAGGACTTGGCTTTCAACCTGGAAGAAAGACAGCAATTGAACATTCATGGATTGTTACTACCTTGACTCAGTAATCAGAACACCCAGGTCCTTAGAGTAGTTAAAAACATGGAACATCTGAACTCTGACATCGACAGGTATCTTCTCTTAATGAATCTTAAAGATAGAAATGAAAAGCTCTTTTATAGAGTGCTAATGTCTGACACCAAGAAATCCATACTTATTGTTTATCCTCCTACCCTGGGTCTGGCTTGCCAACAATATAGTTTAGCATTTTGGAAGCCAACAGATCTCTTTATACACGATTGAGAACATATTGCAATTCTTAACACATGGCCAGAACATGTCATCAAGGGAGCACAGTATTTAAATTGACCAATTTAATATTATGACTACTTTGTGGTGGCCAAATGTAAACTAAAACCTTTAATTAAAGGAATGTGATTTTGTATTTTAAAATATATAAATATTGGTGACACAGATCACTTTTGTAATTGTTTGGTTAATATCTTCTCAACTAAACTTATGCGTAGAGGTCCTGCATATATTATGCTCACCACCAATACTCTGGACTTAGTGGTACCTGGCATATACTAAGCCCTCAATAAATATTTGTTAAATTAAATTAAACTGGGGAGTTAAACCTAATTTTACTTTTTGATGTAACTTACATGTTTAATTATATATTCTAGTTCTTTTTCATTAATCATTTTTATTTTTTAGAGTATGCTTTAGTTGCTTTTAAGTTCTCCGTTTTAATTGGAGTCATACTGTTTTTAATTCTAACGTGCTTACTTTCCAGATTTTTTCAAAAACATTTTAATCTGTATTTCTCTAATTTTTGAATATCTAAATAAAAATTGATAGAATTGTGAAAAAGAAAAAAATAGCTAGCTAGCTAGATAGATAGATAGATAGATAGCACCTCATCAAAGTTAAAAACTTTGCTGTATCAAGGTATCATGAAATTAAAACAGCCACCTAATCAATGGAAGAAAATATATGAAAACCACATATCTGAATGACTAGTATTGGGAGCAGATATGGCTCAGGCCATTGGGCATTTGCCTCCCATGTGAGAGGTCCCAGGTTCAGTTCCTGGTACCTCCTGGAAAAGGGGAGCAAACAATAAGCAGACAGACAAAGGAACTATCTGGAGGAGGAAAGAGATAAATTTTTAAAAATAAATAGATAAACAAAGTAAAATGAATACACTTTTTTTAAGAAAGAATGACTACTATTAAGAAACACAAAAAATTACAAATGTTGGAAAGGATATGGAGAAATAGGAATACTCATTCATAGTTGGTAGGAATATGAAATGGGAGGAGACAGACTGGTGGTTCCTCAGAAAGTGGAATATACAATTACCATATGACCAACCAATACACTTCTAGGTATATACCCAAAATAATTGAAAGCAGGGACTCGAAAAGATATCTGCACACAGATGTTCATAGTGATATTATTCACAATTGCCAAAAGATGGAATCAACTCAAGTGTCCATCAACCAATGAATGAATGAACAAAATGTGATATATCCAAGCAATGGAATATTATTCAGCTGTAAAAAGGAATGGAGTTCTAATGCATGCAACAACATGGATGAACATTCAAGACATCATGTTAATGAAATAAGCCAGACACTTAAGGACAACTATCGTATGAACCCACTGATATGAAATCATTAGAATAAATAAATTCATAAAGTCAGAACCCAGAATATACATTAACAGGGACCAAGGTGGTATTAGGAAATGGAGAGTTAATGCTTAAATTGTACAGAATTTCTATTTGGGTGAATGGAAAAGTTTTGGTAATGGATGGTGGTGATGGTAGCACAAAATTGGGAACATAATTAACAGCAATGAATTATATATTAGAATATGGTTAAAAGGGGAAATTTTATGTTACATATATGTTACTAGAATAAAAATTAAACCAAAAACCCATAGGACTGTACAACAAAATAGTGAAACCTCTTGTAAACAATGGACTACAGTTAATAGTATAATTATTATTAAAATGGTCTTCCATGAGTTGTAACAAATGTGTCAAACTAATGCAATGTGATAATAATAGGGTAGCATATGGGAACTCTGTGTTTTATGCATGATTTTTCTGTAAACATACCATTTCTCTAATAAAAAATACTTTAAAATTGAAAAAAAGCAATTGTGAGACTCAAAAGCAAAAGTTGGTTCACTGAAAACATTAACAAAATCAACAAACCCTTAACTAGACTGACAAAGAAAAAAAGAGAGAAGATGCTAGTAGATAAAATAAGAAATGAAAATGGGGACATTACTACTGACCCCACAGAAATAAAAGAGATCATAAGAGGATAATATAAACAACTGTACACCAACAAACTAGACAATGTAGATGAAATGAAGAAAATCCTTGGAACGTACAAATAACCTACACTGACCCTAGGAGAAAAAGAAGATCTCAACAAAACATTCTCAAGTAAAGGGATTGAAACAGTCATCAAACAACTCCCCAAATGAAAAGCCCAGGATTAGATAGTTTCACAGGTGAGTTCTACCAAGCATTCAAAGAAGATTTAATACCAATATTACTCAAAATTTTCCAAAAGTTGAATAAGAAGGAATGCTACCAAACTCACCCTAATGCCAAAGACAGATAGAGATATTACAGAAAAAAGAAAATTACAGATCCATTTCCCTAATGAATGCTAATACAAAAATCCTCAAAAAATCCTTGCTAATTGAATCCAATAACATATTAAAATAATTATTCATCATGATCAAGTGAGTTTTATATCAGGCATGCAATGATGGTTCAACACAAGAAAATCAATCAGAGTAATATACCACATTAATAAATCAAAAAAGAAAAATCACATGCTCCTATTGATTGACATAGAAAAGGCATTTGACAAGATATAACATACTTTCTTGATAAAAGTACCGGGAAAGATAAGAATTGAAGGAAATATTCCCATTATGATAAAGACCATATATGAAAATCCCACAGCTAACATAGTACTCAATGGTGAAAAACTGCTAGCTTTCTTGTTGAGATCAGGAAAAAGACAAGGATGCCCAGTGTCACCACTGCTGTTCAATATATTGCTAGAGGTTCTAACTAGAGCAATCAGGTGAGAAAAATAAATAAAAGACATCCAAATCAGAAAGGAAGAAGTAAAACTTTTGCGATTCAAAGATTGATAGAAAATACCTAGACAGTCCCCAAAAAATGACAAAAAAAGCTGATAATCAGAGCTAATAAATGATTTCAGTAGAGTGTCAGGATACGAGATCAATATACAAAAATCAATGGTGTCTCTATACATTAGTAATGCATAATATAAGGAGGAAGTCAGGGAAAAAATTCCATTTACAGTAGCAACTAAAAGAATAAATATTTAGTAATAAACTTAACCAAGGGTGTAAAGCATTTGAAATCTACATTGCATTTCTAAAAGAAATCTTGGATTGGAAAAAAGAAAAATCAAAAAAGATGTCAATTCTACCCAAGATTGATATACAGATTAAATGCAATGCTGATAAAAATTCCACCAGCATTTTTAAGCAAATGGAAAACACAATTATCAAATTTATTTGGAAGGCAAGGGGCTCCAAATATACAAAAACATCTTTAAAAGGAAGAGAAAAGTTGGGGGATTTTCAGGTCCAGATTTTAAATAATATTACCTAACTACAGTGGTAAAAACATCATGGTACTGGCATAAAGATAGACACATAGACCAATGGAAACAGATCTTCACATCTATGATAATATGATTTTTGATATGCTTGTCAAACCCACCCAGCTTGGGCAGAACAGTCTAGTGAACAAATGGTGCCAGTAGAACTGGATGTCCATATCCAAAAGAAAGAAAGAGGACCTCTATCTCACACCTTATACAAAAATTAACTCAAAATTGATCAAAGACCTAAATATCAATGCTAGAACCATAAAGTTCCTAGAAGAAAATATCGGAAAACCTCTTCAAGACCTAGTAGTAGGTGAGTAGGTGGTGTATTCTTAAACATTATACCAAAATCACGAGCAATGAAAGGAATCTTAGATAAATGGGACATCCTCAAACTTAAACACCTCTGTGATTCAGAGGACTTCATCAAGAAGGTGAAAAGGCAGCCCACTCAATGGGAGAAAATATTTGGAAACCACATAAACAATAAGGGTTTGATTTCCATTCTATGTAAAGAGATCATGGAATTCAACAATAAAAGAGCAAGCAATCCAAATATAAAATGGGCAAAAGACTTAAAAAGACATTTCTCCAAAGAGGAAATCCAAATGACTAAAGAACCACATGAAAAAATGTTCAATATCACTATTTATTGGTGAAATGCAAATCAAAACGACAATGAGATGTCATCTCACACCACATAGAATGGCCGTTATTGGAAAAAAAAAAAAAAAGAAATAACAAAACATTAACTGCTGGACAGGATGTCGGCAAACAGGGACACTCCTTCACTGTTGGTGGGAATGAGGTATATACATATAATGGAATACTATGTTGCTGTAAGAATACATATGTAGAAACACATATTAGGACACATATGACAACATGGATAAATCTTGAAAACATTATGCTAAGTGAAATAAACCAGACACAAAAGGCAAATATTGAATGGTCTCACTAACATGAACTAAATGTGAAGAATAAATGAATGGACTTAAACCTAGATTGTAGGTTACTAGGAGATAAGAGGAGGGCTGAGAAGAGGTACTGATACTTTATGTAGAAGTTTTAATTAAATGGACTTTAAAAGTTTGGAAATGGATAGAGTTGATGGTAACACATTATAGTGAGTAGAACAAATGCAGCTGCTTTATGAATGGGATTGTGGCTGAAAAGGGAAGTCTAGGGATGTAAATATCAATTGAAAAATAGGTAGAGAATAATCTAGGGACTGAATAACATCGTGAACCCAGAGGTGGATAAGAATTGTGGTTACTAGTACAATTAAAAGAATGTCTTTCTCTGAACTAGAGCAAATGTACATCACTATTGCAAGATGGTAAGAATGTGGAGAAATATTGGAAAAATACAATTAATATAACCTATGGACTATAGTTAACAGCAATATTGTAATATTCTTGCATCAATGCCAAAAATGTAATATGTTAATAATGGGGGGGGGCATGAAAAAATATACCAAATGTACACTATAGACCATAGTTAGTGGTAATAGTCTGATGATATTATCTCAGACTTTGTAACAAATGTTCCACAACAATGTAGTGTGTTTGGTGGAAGGTGTTTTATGGGAACTCCACCCATGTGCATGATTGTTTTTGTAAGTTCACATCTTCTCTAATAAAAGTATATTTTTAAAAAATTGTCAGATTCTGCAGAGGAGTTGAAACTTGAAAGAAGTCAGCAAAGCACAATTAGTTTCTGATTGCCATGGCTTTTAGCAAGAGAGAAAGTTGAAGTCAATACCAAACAGAATTTGTAAGAATCTGATAGGAAGTGCAAAGTCTTTCTGGCATGAAGAACTTAAAAACATAGATGGGGCAATCACAAATGCTGGAAAATAAGGTGATAGTCCAGAAAAGAGAGATCTAGAAATAGCAACCCACAAGTTCTGCCTCTGCAAAACAGCCGTTAGAACTAATAAGTGGATTTAGCATATTCATAGGGAAAAAATTAACATACAAATGTTAATATGTTTATAAATATTTGAACAAAATAGCTGGAAATTTAAATTTTTAAAATCCAAACTATAATAGTAAAACTTTCATAAAATACTCTGGGAAAGATTAAACAAAATATTTGTAATATATACACTGAAAACAACAAAATGTTGCTAAGAATATTTAAAGGATATGTGACTAAATGGAGAGGTATACCATGTTTATGGATAAGTAGATTCAATATTGTTAGGGCAGTTCTTCCCAAAGTATTCTATATATTGAATCCAAGTAAACATTCTAGAAGGGTTTTGTAGAAATTGACAAGTTGTTTCCATAATTTGTGTGAAACTTACAAGGGACTAGAATATTTGAAGAATTCTTGGAAAAGACATGTATATATGATATATGCTATATCTCACAAAGTACTGATAGCAATGATATATTTAAAAACTCCTCTCTATCTCCCACTCTCCTTCTTCCCAGACCATGTTCTTTATTCAGACTTTCTTATCTTAGTTAATGACACTTCTATTCACCCATTTTCTCCAACCAAACTCCTAGGGTAATCTTTCAAAACTTTCCCTCTCTATCATCCCATGTCTGGTACATCAATAAATTCATTTCAGCTTCCTTCAAAATAATTGGAGAGTACAACCACTTCACTCCTATGACTACAATCCAAGCCATCACAATCTTTCCCTTGGTTTGTTTCAGTAGATTCCTATTCGTTTTCACTCTTTCCCCCTGCATGCTCTTTCTCATGACTGGCAGAGTTAAAAAATAAATCTGATTATATCACTCTCTTTCTTCAAATCTCTGCAGTGAATATTTATTATACATTGAATATAAACTCTTTAACATTGCCTGTGAGACCCTATGTGATTCATTCCTTGGAAAAAAGAATGACAGAGGGTGTATTCATCTGCTAAAGAAGTGCCAATGGAAAGTACCAGAAATCTGTTGGCTTTTATAAAGGGTATTTATTCAGGGGTAAAAGCTTACAGTTCCAAGGCCAAATCAAGGCATCAGCAGAGATCCTTTCTCACCAAAGTCAGCTACTGTTGATCCCGGTGTGTTGCCACGTGGTGAAGCAAGATGGCCATCAATCTATGTGAGGTTTCAGTCTTACTCTCTGGGCTTCCTCTCTCAGGTTCAGCTACTCTGCTTTTTTCCCAATATCAGCTGCAAGCTAACATAGGGCTTGTCTCTTAGGACTTCCTCTCTCTCCTGGCATAGGGCTTATTTCTTTCCGGGTCTTCTATATTAATCTTGGCCATTCCGCTCCCTTCCCAATTTCAGCTGTAAGTTATCAGGCAAAATGGCTCATGTCTCCCCAGGACCTCTGCTGTTTGAGGCTTCTCCTTTCTGTCACATGGAAGGATAAAAAATGATAGATGTCTCTCTTCCTGTGTGTCTTTGTGATTGTCTATTTATATCAGACCCAGCACGCCTTACTGACAGTGGAATCAAAAACTCCTAAAAGCAATCTAAACAGATAATCCAATCTAAGGCCCCTCAACTGAATTTAATACAATCAAAGGGTACCACACCCAGAAGAATAGATTAGTTTACAACCATAATCTTTCTAATCTTGGGATTCATATAATAACCTCAAATTGTCACAAATGGCAAAGAATATAGAGGGACCCTAAGATAGGAAAATGCAGGATATGTTTGAGGAATAGTGAAGAAAGCAATATGACTGCAGCATATGAGTAGGAAATAGAGTGATAAAATATATGATTGACAGGTAACACATCACCCTCTTAATAGTACTTAGTTTTTAATTTTTTAAATTTTTTTTTCTTTATTAAAGAAGTTTTGGGTTTACAGAATGATCATTCATAAAGTTCAGAATTCCATAAACCACCCTACCACCACCACCTTGCTTTGGTGTGGGACATTTATTAAAATTGATGATAGCACATTTTTTATCATTATAGTATTAAAATGCATGGTTTAATTTATGGTTCACTTTTTCTTTATTGCAGTTCCATGGATTTAATTTTAATTTTTATTCTGTTACCATATATGCAATCTAACATTTCCCCCTTTCAGTGCTGTTAATTGCATTCAAAATGTTGTGTTACTATCACCACCATCCATTACCAAAACATTTCCATTATTACAAATAGGAACCCTGTACATTTTAAGCCTTAACTTTCCATTCCCTATCCCTACCCCATCTCCTAGTAACCTATATTCTAGATTCTGACTCTATGAGTTCACATACTGCAATTGTTTCAGATCAGTGGTATCATATAATATGTGTCCTTTTATGTCTGGCTTATTTCACTCTACATATTTTCTCCAAGGTTCATCCATGTTGTCACATGTATCTGGACTTACTTCCCTTTTACAGCTGAATAATATTCCATTGTATTTATCCATTCATCAGTTGATGGGCACTTGGGTAACTTCCATCTTTTGGAAAATGTGAAAAATGCTAATATGAACATCGGTGTGCAAATATCTGTTTGAGTCCCTGCTTTCAATTATTTTTGGGTACTGGGATTGCCGAGCCATATGGTAGTTCTAGACTTAACTTTCTGAGGAACAGCAAAATTTTCTTCCACAGCAGCTATACCATTGTACTTAGCCACCAGCAATGAATGAGTGTTCCTATTTCTCCATATCCTCTCTAACACTTGTTATTTTCTGTTTTTGTTTTTTTTTTAATAGCAGTCATTCTAATGGGTGTAAATTGGGATGACATTATGGTTTTGATATGCAACCACTTGATGGCTAATTATGTTAAACAGCTTTTCATGTGCATTCTGGCCATTTGTACATCTTCTTTAGAAAGATATATACTCAAGTCTTTTGCCCATTTTTAAATTGCATTGTTTGTCTTTGTGTTAAGTCGAAAGGTTTCTGTATATATTCTGGATATTAAACCTTTATTGGATATGTGCTTTCCAAATATTATCTCCCATTGTGACACTGTCATTTTCCTTTCATGATGAATTCCTTTGAGGCATGATGTTGACGAGGTCCCATTTATCTACTTTTTGTTGTTGTTGTTGTTGCTTGTGCTTTGGGTGTAAAGTCGAAGAAATCATTACCTAACAAAAAGTCCTGAAGATGCTTCCCTATGTTTATTTTAAGAAGTTTGATAGTTCTCACTCTTATGTTTAGGTATTTAATCCATTTTGAGTTGATTTTGTATGAGGTAGGAGTCCTCCTTTGTTTTGCAAATGGAGACTTTGAATGAAAGCCTCAATAAGATCTATATAAGATTTATATAATATAATAGGATCTATTTAGGATCTTAAATTGAGCTAGTTTAAATAGGTTACTCTTTTTTTTCAATTGCAGGAGATCTAACAGAAAGTATGTCAATATTTTCAAATTATCAGATCCTATCTTTAAATAGGTCAAAGGTACAAATTACTTTTTAGCATAATAGGAACATTGCCCACATTATTTCGCACATTCTTTTAAAAATAATCATTTGCCTATAAAATTAGTGGGGAAGCTTCAAATGTGAACATAGTCAAAGTGTTAACATTTTGAGTTTTCTTCAACATATTTAAAAAGTCAACCACATAAATGAGGTTTTCCATAAACTTATTTGCTTTTGCATTTGAATAAAAAATCTCAACTTATAATTTTTTGTTGGATAAACTACATTGTTATAGCTTTTGCAACATTTTTGTGCCATATGTATCAATGATTCAATCTTTTTATAAAAGTAAGACAACTTGACTATTATAAAGCTAACTGTAAAACCGAAGAACTGTTTTCTTGTTCCAACAGCTATTATTTATAAATAAAACTAGATACAAAATTATAGACTTCTACAAAGAATTCTGAAATTTCTCCAAAGAAAATTCAAGATGGTATAACTAAAAGGACATTTTGAATTAGCACGCATCACAATAGGTTTAGTATAAAGAATTCTCTAGATTTGTTTCAACCCAGATTTCCTTTTCAGCCTCAAGTTCACAAATCCAACCAGGTAGGTATTAGCTCTGTGAATGCATGCTTTCTGCCCAGTTATCCAGTTGAAGAATTGTAGATTATCCCTAAATTCCACATCCAATCACTAATTCCTGTCATGCCTGTCTCATACATATCTTTCTAACTCAACTGTTTTATTCAACTTTCACTTCATCAGTATAAGCTGGAATTTCTGAACTGTTACAGCATTCTTTTTCAGTCCAACCATCTTAAAGACAGTTTTCAAACTATTGCCAGAGACATCTTTGCAAAATCTAGATCTGATTTTATAAAACACTCTCCTCTATAAAAGACTTAAATGGTATCTCATAATTATGGTAAAACTAGAATATTTATCAGCTTTGTGTGATTTGCATTCTGTAACCTTTTAAGGATATATTTCTTATTATGTTTCTCTTACATATTATTCTTCAATACACATGTTCCTTCCCCAGAGATGCTTTCCTGACCCTACAACTTTGGATTTGCCCTTATTCTATGTGTTCCTCAATACATTGTATTTCCTGCCTGCTTTGTTTTGATAACACTGGGTTATAATTGTTCCTATGTGTATCATTATAATTGTCTCTGTACTTATCATAATACTTGAGCTCAATTGACATCATTCAATACTGCATTTCTAGCACCTCTCGTATGTCTAGAACCATAAAGTCTTTATTAAAGTTTGTTTGAGTAAATAAATAAACATCTTCTCTGATTTCTTTTAACTACCTAATTGACTTGGGTAACCATCTCTCTAAGACATTAAATATTTGGATACAAAAATTAGGAAATGTATTTGCTTAAGTGAATGTTTATTTTTAAAGAGTTAGCTATTGTTTGAACTGCTCTTAACTACCACTTAGAAATTTGTGTTTGTTTTAAATCCTTTGTTTTACTCACACTAAGAAGTAGTATTCCATAACACATCCTCCTTGAACATTCTCATTAAATTGACTTTTATTCCACCTTACTTTTCCACACCATTTTGTCATTTCGGTATAGGAAGATTGTGCAAAAAGAGGGTGGGCATTAAAAAGCTCAGTGTCAATAGAGAACGTTATTGAAAGCCCACTCATTCTCAAATCTAAGGGTTGATTAAATTCCTTTACTTTCCTTTACAAGACTTCTAAGTAATTTTCAGAATACTCAAGTGTATTCAATATAAATAAGGATTGGGCATTTTTCTTAGAATGAGGTTACCAATGAATTTTAATTGTTACAGAATACTTTTAACATTTCCTTTCTTCACTTTTTCCCACCCAGCTCCCTCTAGTGTCCATAAATATGTACTGTTTGCTGTCATAAAAAATTGTTTTTTTTGAGTGAAATACATTCAGTTATAAACTTGTCCACTTTTTGTGCTAATCTGCCTGAACTACAGAATATTTATAAATTAGCCTGATATCTGATAGAGAAAATCCCCTAACTATCGCCTTCTGGAAATCCTTGGCTATGTTTGGCCCTTTTGAGTGAATTTGCATTTAGTTTACCAACTATCACAGAAACAAAAACAAACAAACATAATTTTTTATTGGAATTGCGCTGAAACTGTGGATAAATTGAGGAATAGTTGATATTATAATATCTAGTCTACCTATCCAAGAATATGTGTCCATGTTTCCTTTACTGTGTATTTTCATGGTTTCTTCCATAAAGTCATGAATATCTTGTTGGATTTATTTCTGGTAATATTTTGTTCTACTAAAACATGTTTTTGTAACTCTGTACCTCACACATGACTGGTAATTGCAGTAATAGTATCAATATAATGTGGGAATCATATTGATTCATACATGATTTTCCCCAGTGTTTTGTTGTTTTCTTCAACAGCAGCTGAACACAAACCCACCTGAAAACAGCAAGCCACTGAGGAATATAGCACTTATGCAATATCATAGTCTTCTACTTGGCTCAGTTTTGCTTCAGTTTTACAGAGAGTGAGGATGTTAAGGAGATGTTATAGTTTCACAGCAATGATCTTTCCATACAAGAAGGAGAGAAAACAAACAAACAACAACAAAAAAAACTTGTTACTGAGTGACAACTAGAGTTGAAAAGTAAAGAATTGCAGCAGGCTGCCCATGAGAGCTTCCCAATTCTGTTGTCATCTGTCTTAAATGTATAATTGTGGCAATCAGTAGAAGATATGACCACAATGCAGAATGTAGCAGGGTTGATTTTGGTGCCCTCAGGCACTGTCTAATACCAAATAAGCAGGCTATTTGAAGCAATGTAAACCTATTTTACTTACAATTTTTATTAATCAAACAGTGATGGCAAAAATGGGGGCTAGGAACTCTTGGATGCCTTTTTAAGTTAATGCAAAGAAAAAAAGTCAAGGTAATGAACTAGACAGTTAATCTCTGATGGTGGATTGTTTTTGTTTTGCAAAGTCACTTGATTGTTCCTTTAATTGCAGCTATCCTTGAAGATATCTCTTCAAACTGTCCCTTAAATTGAACAGCCCAAATTCTTCTTCACACATACTTCATCAACTTACATTTGGCTATTTAAAAAAAATTCAATATGCTATAATATTACTTTAATTGGAATTTGACATGCTTTTTAACCATGCTAATATTTTATTAGATATGTTAATGATTTTGTTAGTGATCTGGTTATAAAGTTGCACAGGATTTGAAACATTTTGTCTTAATCTTATTTTTCTCATAACTATATATTTTTTTACCTTTTTAGTTCAAGATTTTGCAAAAACAAGATTTTTCAGGAACATATAATTCAGTTGCAGAAATAACTATGTAATCACACATATATTATTTTTCTTTCTACATAGACAATCATATAATTTGTCAAAATTGATAACTTTGTTTATGCTTTTTCAAACAAACTTTTTAATTTTTATTCCTTAAATTACTCTACTTGCTAGGTCTTCCATTAAAATATTTCATCATTTTGATCTTGAGCAAAAGTGGGTTCCTTCCTCCCAATGCATTTTAAAGATCAATTCCTGAGACACCGGAGTTCCGAAGAGAGAGAGAGTTGTTTGCACAAACAAAGGACAGTCACCTAAAGGCCCCAAAACTGCCTCCTGGAACTGCAGTAATCCTGATAATTTATGATTTCCAGATTTAGCAGTTTATGCTAATGAGTAATTGGGGTGAGGCTGGCTCAGGTTCTTTCATTAATTAAATTTAAGAGATTGAACAGGATGGGGGTGGGTACCAAAAGGAGGTGCAGGCACAAGATTACTATCACTATCAGAGATCACAGCAACTGTGATAGGGGGTAGAGAGCAAAGGTCAGTTACAAGGTTTTTCATATAGATATTGATCAGAGGAGGGTGGAATGGTTACCCTTTCAATAGAAATGTTCATTTACAAAGGTAAGATCTATCTGGAATAATTATCATAGTAGCAGGTTAGAAGGGACTATATACGGTAAGATTCCTCTGGAATAATCATCTCAATGGACACCGCCATATACAAAGGGTGAGGTCAGTCTAACCAGTTCCGGTAATTTTAGACATCAACTTTTGGCTATTTTATAATTTCCTGGTGAGACAGGTTAGTATAGTGAAAGGGGGAAGGTGGCTGGCCCAGCAGACAGCATGGCTGACAGACTACATGGCTGTGAGACCCCGCCTGGAAACCTCCTGAGAAGAAGACTGCTGGAAAGACACTGCTAGAACCTGGCCATGAGAACCCCATTTGGGATGAGAATGAAGGTCCCGGATATCCTCATTGGCCTCTGAGAACTGACAGATGGGGCATCCAATCAGAACAGCAAACAGCTGGGGCCCTACCCCCAACATCATGAAGGGAGAAAAGAAAAGTCCTTAAAAAGCCCTGACCTTGGGTCCCAGGCATGCCATTCACACCGAAGTTCACCCACGGTCCATGCTTCAGCATGGGACGTGTACTTTTCTTGTTTTCTTGTTTCTTAATAAACTCTTTACTCCCTTGCCTACCCTATGGCATGTTCTTAAATTCTTTTATGCTATGTAAGCCAAGAACCTAGAAGCCCAGAAACCAGAGCCATTGGGTAACACGGGAAGTAAAAAGGACCTATATAATGATTTAGAAATCATAATTATTTGTTAATTCTTAACCCTCACTTACAATTTAATCATTTAGTACTATGTTAAGATTTTTATAAACACCTTTTATAATGTTAAGTAACATCCCTTATTTGCTGAGTGCAATAATTTTACTATGATTGGCTATTAAAATTTTTGCAATACTTTACTGCATATGTGGAAATAACCACATGATTTTTCTCCTTTTTGTAATACAATGTGAAGTTTCTTCCTTTTAATAGCTTGAATTTTTTTAAAATATTGATTTTGTTTCCAATTTTTGCCAAACACTTTAAGCATCATTTCATAATGAATTTCATCTTTGAAATATCTGTACCTACTTCTTTTTTTTATCCCAATAATATTTATTTTTGCCTTTTTTTTTTTTTGTCTCTATTTTTTTGGTTAATCTTGCCAGAGTTTTTATTTTATTTTTATGTTATTAGTCATTTTAATTAAAGAAATTGTGCTGTTTAACCTGTTTTTACACTTTTTGTTTTATATATATATATATATATTTTTTTTTTTTTTACTAATTTTATATGTATTACTTATTTCCTCCCAATTTCTTTGGGTTTAATTCATGAATTTTCTAATTTCTCTCAAAGTTTAATTTTCAAAAAGTTAAAAATATGGCTCTTGAAGATAGAGAAAAATGTCAAAGATTTATTTGAAACATTCATAAGGGGACCAGCAGGATAATAAAGCTCATTCAAAAATATCTTAGCCATGAAAAGCATGCTGAAATAGGTGTACTAAATTAAAGATAAAAACTGGTTAATGCCCTTTGGAGAAGGAACACTGTAACGTTTGGGATTACATTTCCTACAACATAAAAATATTTACATATCTATGGACAAAAAAATCTACAAGTTAATCTATAACCTCAGAATTTAGAGACCCTAATGTATAGTAAATGTTAAGTCAAATAAAGGTACATTGTCCTAGAAAATTAAATATTTTGACTGTGGTCTATTAGACAGCATTGCAGTATAAAATTCTAGTATTGTTCTTTGACCTAAGTTTATTTTGCTTGACATTAATATAATTACATCATTTTTGTTATTAATATTTGCCTGATGTATTTTTTCTGTGTTTTAATTTTATGTCCATATATGGGTTATATTTCTTGTAAAAAGAATATGCCCAGATTTTGTGTTTTATCTAGTATGAAAATACTGGGATGTTGAAGGGACTGTTTATTCCACTAATTTTCTTATCATTACTGTTATATTTAGAACTTTTTTATGCCATTTATCTTATCATAGGCATATGTTCTGCTTTTTCTGATAGTTTTTGTTTATCCTTTTTTCATTGTTTTGTTCCTTTTTTGCTTCATTTGGGGTTTATTAAGATTATTTTTATTTGAATTGTTTAAAATTAATATACTCTACATCTATTTATTATTAGATTCCTTTATTATATAGTTTAATAGGTAGACTTACCAAAGTCTAAATATAATCAATATCATTAATTTTTTTCTCAACAACAAAAGGAACTTTGGAAGCTTTAACTCCAAACACTACTCCCAACCTCACATGCACATGCATGGGTGCTCACACACACACACACACACACACACACAAACACACATTTAACCAGTATAGTGGTTTTCTATCTTATTTTTAAACCCATAAATTAAACGTTAGCATTTTTATATAGTCAATGTGTCTTTAGGTTTATCCATATGTTTACAAATAACTTTGTTCACCCTACCTTATTTGTAAATCTTCCATCTCTATGAAGTACACGTTTTAGTATTTCTTTTGTTGAGAGACTGCTTTATCTCTTTGTTAATATGTAAGTTTTGGTTGGTGTAATATTCAGGGTTAGCAATTATTTTCTTTAAACAATGGGAAGATATTAGTTTACTCTTGCCTTTTTGCAATTTGCCATGGTGACTTCAGTCATCAGTTTGCTGCTTTTTGAGGGGAACTTTTTGGTCTGCACATATTATTTTATCCATTTGTTGGTGCCAGCAGGTTCATAAAGATATATATTAAGTGAATTCCTTCTAGAACTTTTTCAGCCTTAAGGTATTATTGAAAACTTTAAGGTAGTATTTCTTTGAATATGATCTCTTTCTCATATTATCTTCCCCCTTGAAATCTCATCAAACTTTTAATCCTTTTAACACTAACTTCCATTTCTCTTACCCTCTCATGCATGTTTTCTATAATTCTCCCTGAGCTGCATTCTGATTCCGTTCTTAAGACCTTTCTTCCTGTTTATTCACTCCACTGTTCTTTAATCTACACCACTGTTCTTTAATCCACCCTCTGGGGTTTTTAATTTTTGTTATTGTAGTTTTCATTTGTGGAAGTTCCCTTTTATTTTTAATTATATTATTAATCTTTTTGACCATTCTTTATTGTCCCTTCTCTATTCTTATAGTCTTCTGACTCTTATTTTACTTTTCACCTTTTTATTAACATTTAATGTGGTAACATATACAACACAAAATTTCCTATTTTAACGATTTTAATGTGTATAATTTAGTGGTATTAATTATATTCACTGTCACTATTATCAAAACTTTTCATCACCCAAAAAAGAAACTTTGCAGCCATTAAACAAATAACACCCCATTTCCCCTTCCCTCTACCCACTGTTAACCTGCAATCAACTTTCTGTTGCTATGAATGTGCGTATTCTAAGTATTTCATATAGGTGGAATAATGCAGTGTTTCTCCTTTTGCGTCTGGCTTATTTTGCTCAACATGACGTCTTTTTTCAAGGTTCATCCATATTGTAGCATGCATCAGAACTTCATTCCTTTTTACAGAGATGAATATGGGTGTCTGGGGGACAACATGTACGAAGATCCAGAAGTAAAAAAAAAAGTATCGTATGTTTCACAAACGTAAAAGGAGATGAAAATGGGTAAAATATGTTCTGTATTGGAGGATGGTTTCTGTTATAATGACCACAGATAATACCTGAGACGCTATATTATTATTATTCTTACACAGAATTCAAGATCTCTTCTCAAGACATACCAGTATTGTCATTATTAAGATATTTGATCTTGGGTAGTTAGTTATAACTGACTGAGATCATTTCATTATTTCTTTAGTCATTATCATACTCATATCCAAAGGCAATTTAAGTGTTGTAACCTTCTTCTTTATAATTCACATCTTTCTTTCTTTCACCTTTGCCATGACTCTGAAGCTGCCGCTTCACTAACCCATGGCAGAAGTAATCTTTCTTACTGATTTATTAAGTTTCTATTTCCTTAGTTTTAAAACTCCATCCCCTTTATATATGTATATTAATAGGAACTTATCTCACCTTATGCATAGTAATGAGACTATTACATGATCTAATTCTAAAATCCTGGTTAAAGCCTGTATTGTCTTTCACGTTAGAACTAGAATAAACTGGTTCTGGACTAGGACATACACTTAGGAGGCTCTTGACCTAAAAGTTACCTTTGCTTCATCATAATCGTAAAAATCATGCCCACAGTCATCATTGCACTGCCATTTTCTTACATGTAACGTATTATCAAACATGTTTTGAAACAGTGCCTGCTCAATTAAGATCCACCTAATCCACACAATCTCACTCCATCTACCTCATTATACTAAACCAGCCCCACAAAACCACATAAAAATCAGCACAGCTTTCAGTTCAGGGAGACTGATTTGAGGAAATTACTGTCATCCGGTCTCTGCTGGGCTGGCCCTTGCTAATAAACTCTTTTCTCAAAGTCCTGGTGTCACTCTATTGGCTTTGTACACATTGGGCAAAAAACTCATTTGAGTGATTTCAACTGGAATTCAGTCATTTATGTTCAGTTGTTAGTTTACCGTTACCTTATCACTGTTAGCAATTTCTGTAATACTTTACTGGTTAAAATGTTTTTTACGAATTCTATTTGTGTTCCACTAACAATCAGTGTCTCATATATTAATATATGTTTCCATGAAGAATCACTGTAGTAGAAGTTTTTGGTTTTGTTTTTTTTGTTTGTTTTTGTTATTTTTTTTTTTTTTTTTTTTCATTTTGACTGTCTAGCATAACTTTGCTCTACAAATAGTAACAGAACTTCTATTTTTTCATCTGAATATTGCCAGGCCTTATCTTCTACATTATTCTGGTGTGGGTCATGATCCCTTGGTCTGCTTCCCCTGCCACAAATATGATAGTGCAGTGTCATCAGATTACTTCATAACATTGATACTTGACTAATTTATATTCTGGAGGATAGAGAGGCATCTTCTTTCCTCTTGGCAATCATGTACTCTAACAACCACAACTGTTAAGAATTATTGAGGAACTTGTATAAAACATCACAGAGAGTCTCTAAGAATAAAACCAATGGTCAGAGGAAAGAAAAAAAAAATTCTATTTGGAAACACAGTATTTTGATGATATTATTTTTATTGCTAGATCACCTTATCTAAAATTAGCAATAATCTGTTGGAATTCTCATGTCATAAGGCAGTAAATTCCCTTCTTTGCATAGGTCAGATTGAAATGGATTTCTCTCTTGCATCCTAAAGATTCTTGAGTAATATAATAACTATTTTACCTGTTTTTTCTAAACTTTGAAATATAATAATCACTGTTAAATTTGGTTGACAGTGAGTCACAACTAAATTAACAGTAATGTTTATTCAGTAAGTAAGACAGACGTGAAGATGGGCTATTACTTATTAGAAACCCTGCTTAGGTCAAAACATGATACTCTGACTGAAGAATATCTTGCACCATTACTACAAATGCACATAAACAAACAGATCAGGTTCATAAATAAATGTATTGCCACATCAATTACATATCCTAAAATAATAATCAATATGCTCTCTTAAAGGTTCTTAGAGTATTTTTTGAATTATAGAAGTTTTTTTATTAATTGAAGACTGTTCATAATAAAATAAGTTACCACATTAGTCAAAGTTACAGGTTAAACAGCTTAAAGAAATGTACAGAAATAATATATGGGTTTTGAACATATTTTACCATGTTTTATTGAAAAAAATTGTTATGGAATAAAAAGTTTGATAAGGCAGCTGCATTTGTTGATAAATGGAAAAACCACACCAAAGATAACATATATCCTAGATATATTACATGTTCATTTTTTTAAAAAAATATTATTTCTAAATGGAATGTTACAGATTAGAGTAAAAAATGAATAGACTGCGGGGGCGGATGTGGCTCCAATGGTTGGGTGTCTGTCTGCCATATGGAGGGACCTGGGTTTGATCCCCGGGACCTCCCGGTAAAATAAAAAATACATATATAGAAGGCGCATGGGCTGCCAGGCTCTGTGTGCCACTGAGCTGTCGGGCCCCGGGACCCATGCAGCAGGATGATGACGTAACAGAGGAGAGACAAGACGAGATGCTCCGAAAGCTCCAGAAGCCAGGAGCTGAGGTGGCACAGGCAGCAGAATACCTCTCTCCTACATCGGAGGTCTCCAGGATCGAATCCTGGTGAAGACTGGAGAAGGAGGATGAGAAGAGATGGCAGGAAACACACACAGAGAATTGCCTAGCAAATGGACACAAAAATAGCAAATGGGGAAGGGGGGGGTTAAAATGGATAAAGTAAATAAATAAAATCTTAAAAAAAAAAAAATGAATAGACTGCCAAAAATACAATAAATATAGTTTATGTTAATACTTTTCAGGGAGTATAACTTTGGATTTTCTTTCTGTAAGGAACTACTATCACAATCTTATATGAATAAAACCTACAATATTTCTTCCCACTTTTCTGTGTGTATGGAAAATTTCTTTCTAAAGAAACAAAAATATCTTTATATAGATTGTCAGAGTGTTAAGAAAGGAATTTATTGATAGACCAAGAAAAAACTCATTCATCATTCTGAGTTAAATAAAATGACAGTACCTTGCCTTACTCTCTTCTGAAGGCATGTTATGAAATAAGACCACTGTCTTTACTTCCAAGCCTAAAGCAAGATATAATTTATCTACAGCCAAAGAGTAATCATAGATTTATCTAAATATTTTGTTTATATAAAATTTGTTCTTTTTAAAAATATCATTTACCTATCCAATATTTGTTTAACTTTCAAGAGGTGGTTGATTTTATCTATGAACAGCCTGCCAATGTGGCAAAGTCAATTTTTGGCAGAGGCAACATTTCAACATGTCTCACAAGATTCCTGCCCCCCTGGGGTAAAATCCCTTGCATAATTCTTCTCCTTGAGTGGGGATGGAACCTGCAACTTGCTGCTAACCATTAGAATATGGCAAAGATGAAGGGATTTTGCTGATATAATTGAGGTAACTAATCTGTTGACTTGGAATTCATTATAAAGAATATTATCTTGGGTGAGCCTGACGTAATCAAGTTAACCCTTTGAAAGAGGGTCCTGACAGAAGAGATTCTAAGCCAGAGTTTCTCTTGCTAGCTTTCAAGATTCAAGCTAAAATGTTGTGAAGAGGGGCATATGACAGGAAACTGTGGGAAATCTCTAGGCCCGGAAGGTTTCAGGCCTATACTCATAAGAAACTAAATTCTGCCAACAACCATTGAGCTTGGAAGACCATCCAAGACATGATAAGACTGCAGTCCTGGCTGACACCCTGATTGCACAGTTGTGCAGCCCTGAGTAGAGAACCCAGCTAAGGCATATCTAGACTTCTGACCCGAGAAAGCTGTGAGATAACATATTTGTGTTGTTTTAAGCCTCTAGGTTTAAAGTAATTTGTTGCATAGCAATAGAAAACGACAACAGTCTTTAAGTAGGGAGATTGAGCACAATCTAGAATATATAAGAGACAGAAATAAATGATTTAAACTATTGTCATTGCCCGCTTGCACCTCTCCACCAAACAAGCACACACTTGCACACAGATACACACACCATCAAAAATTCTGTATTTTCTCTTCTTTTCCAGGTATGGAAGCTTTGTATATATCTGACTTTTGTTTTGATTTTTCAATAATTCATGTATTTGTTTACTTGGAAACCTGGAGACTAGAATCATTTAAGGAAATAAATAGTTCCCATGATTTTAGTCACCTAAGAATTCATTTTCCATTTCTCCCAACAGCAATTAATAGAATATTTAATTTATTAAGGGCATAGCATGTGATTAAATATATAGCTAAATCTGTGGATGGAATAGACTAACAAAAGACATAAGACAGTGCTTATTACAACCAGGAAGTTTCTAATCAATTTGCAGCATAATACTTGCAAATAACAAGATAAGGAAAAGACCAAAATACTAATTCCATCTGCAAGAAGAATCTCCACAAGGATGTGTTCCCCATTACTTTCTCTCTACAATTCCCAGAGAGGCTGCAAAGTGTTGTGAATGTGTATAAAATTACATTGTATAATCATCTAGTTCCATTAAAATTGTTTAACCTTTAACAAAAAAAAAAAGATAAAAGTATCCTAAAGTGCTATGAGGCTGCCAGATTTTGTTATTTCTGTAGGCCCCAACTCAGAGTCACCATCAACAGTCAAACAACAACTCTTCCTCACAGATCTGGATTCCAGACCAACAGACGCCATTTCCATGCTTAAAACCAGCAAGATGAGCATAAGAGTGCCTTTTTCTTAGAGGTCCAATTTTCAGATCCACTTCCTCTAAGTTTTCTCCTTTAACACATGTGATGATTAGTTTCATGTGTCGATCTGGCTAGGTAATGGTATCCAGCTTCTTTGGTCATACACTGGCCTGCTTGTTATTTTAAGAGTATTTCATAGGAATGAATTGCATCTACAATCAACAAAGGAGCTTGCTTTCAGCAATGCAGGTATTCTCCACATGCAATTAGTTGGAAATCTTAAAAGCTAGAACAAAAAATATCAGAGGCCAGAAGAAGAATTTCCTCCTCAATTTCATCATTGGCTCTTGTCAGAATTTCCAGCCAGTCAGCTTCCCCAGGGGGATGTGGAGTAAGGGCTTCAACTTCACTTTTATTGGAGTTTTCAGCTTGTGGGCTGCCCTGTGGAAGCTGAACTTGCCAGCACCCATGGTCCTATGAACCAATTCCCTCTAATAAATCTCTTAAAATGTTGTTTCTGTCTCTCTGGGGAACTCTAATACACCCCCTTTTATCCTTTCTTCTACAGTTCCATGGTACTTTAGAATTCTTATAGTTTTTATTAACTTGTCTATTACTCTCCAAGTTTAAAATGTCAGATGTTATTACTATCAGGAAACAGAATTTTGTTTTGGTTTTATCCATTTGGGATCTTTATCATAGTACACAAGTCCCTTTTCTCTTATTTTTCCCAGCTTTTTGTTCTTACAGTGGTATCTCTTCCCTACCCAGTTCTTCACTAACATGACCTGTTTGGTGGAAAAATACTGTTTTCACTTTGGGGTAGAAACTTATCCTATATTCACCCTCTTTTTATGAGAGTAGTCTCATGCTTGGGGATTAATGGGAGTCCTTCTTTACTGGTGAACAACAGTCCCAGATTTGTCTTTACCTAAATGATTACAACAGAAGTCAAAACTCCCAGAGACACCAGGAAATGTGGCAGCACAGAGTCTTTGTGTGCAATGGTAAAGAAAACTAATCAGAAGATGATTAACTCCTAATTTTATCAGCAACTCATTTGGGAGCCTCTAATGTAATGGACAACTGAAAAATGCTCTTTCTTTACGAGCCTAGAATAATGAAGTACTCTAAATGCCCTTTTCTCTGAGAGAGGAACTGGGGAAGGGAAAAGCAATGAATTTACAGTGTATTTCATCCATAGTTCTAATTTGAAAAATAATGTAAAAGAGCTGGTATTAAAAAGAACCTTTATCTTTGATCATTGGTCACACGTTCTCCTCTGATAGGAGATTTGAATTGGCCTATTTGTGGTTTGGAGGAATGGATAAGTATGAGAAAAACAGCTCTGTAAGTAATTGCAACATCTATTTGATATTTAATTGATCTTTATCCCAAAGAATAGACTGGATCAGTGTTTTCATAAAATACCCAATTATCTTTCTTTTTTATCTCATGTGAAAGGTTTGGGGTGAGGCATTAAGAATGAGTATTTTTAAAAATTATCACAGGCGATTTGTATAATCAAAGTTTGGAAAACATTGGAATAAATCAATTAATTTTTACCATTCAAAGAATTAGAATATCCCTGTAAAACTTCTTTTTAAATAAAAGTTCCCTGAGGCCACATTCCAGAGATTTTGACTTAGTAGGTCTAAGGTGGAGTTTAGATATATTTTTTTAAGCATCATATTCTGATATGCCTTCAGAGCTGAAAACTTCCAAACTAGAGTCTTCAGAAAAGACAGTTGCAGCCAAATCTCAACTTAGAGATGCAATGTTGAAAAGCAGCTATCCTATCCCTGTGGTAATACAAAACACGTTTGTTATGGTTAGGCTAATGTGTCAGCTCTGCCAGGTAATTGTGTCAAGGTGTTTGGTCCAGCAAGCACTGGGCTAATTGTAATACAAGAGCATTTATGGACTTCGATCACCAGTGAGTTTACTGCATGAATAGCTGATTACATCTGCATCAATCAGGGAGATTGCATCATCAGTGGGTGATGCTTTTATCCAGCAGTTGAATGCCTTAAAATGGGACGTGATTTCAACATTCAGAGAGAATTTCCCAGCTCATCTTTGGACAGCCAACTTCTCCCAGAAACTCATCAAGGACCTTTCATCGGACTTTCATCGGAGCCCCTGGTTTGCAGCCTGCCTGTGGAACCTGGACTTGTGCACCCCCACGGTCGCATGAGAGACTCTTATAAAATCTCATATTATTGACAGATATCTCCTGTTGATTCTGTTTCCCGAGAGAACCCTGACTAATACAACGTTCTAGAAAGGAAAATTATGACAACCACAATTTCCGGCATCCATGAAGCTATCTGGTAACTGATAACACATTTGGAGTAAAAAATCATTGAGAGTTTTCTCTAAGCCTGGTCAGAGATCTGTTTCTTTCAATCCCTGGGATATTTTTCACCCTTGGTCCTGAGTCAAGGGTCTCAGAAAATCAAATAAGTTATCAGACACATCCCTATTGGCCTCAGAATCCCTCTCTTCTCTTTATCCTCAGGTATCTAAAAAAGCACTTCTGAAGCAACTCCAAAACTAACTGGAGGGTTAAAAATATACCTCTCCTTCTCTCACACAAATGCACTGCTCAGAAAAATTAATGAATTCTGATAATAGAAGGAGAACTTCCACTCCTGAAAATATGACAGATTAAATAGCAAGAAAAAAACACATATTTTTAAAATATCAGGAAATGCTGATCAAGAAAAGATGAACATCATTTGGTTAAAATATGATTTTACCAAAAGTTAAAAGTAGAGCCCTCTTTAATATATAAAATAAACATGCAGCAACAATTTATTAACTTACAAATTGAGGGATTCAGAAAAATGGTAATCATTCAAAGGATGTCTGAAGCTTGCGAATATTCTCACTGTCCTGATTCTGTGATAATCAGGGTGGGCTAAACATTAGCTATATTAGAAACCATGCATGTGTCCCCAGACCTCGTTTTCCTCCCTAGGTCTGGTTTTTAGAATGCTGGTGATAAACTAAGCCTGATTTATTATATGTCCATCCTGTATGGGAAAAGACTGTAACTCTAGGTATCTCTGGTCAACCTTAAGAGATATAGCAGGGGGCTATATCTGGTTGGCGTCCATCTCCCATATGGAGGGACCTGGGTTCGATCCCCGGGACCTCCTGGTAAAAATTTAAAAAATATATAGATGGTGCGTGGGCCGCCAGGCCCTGTGCATGGGCGCACCACCAGTTCCCGCGAGCCACACAGCAAGATGATGACATAATAGGAGAGTGACACAAGGGAGAGGCAAGATGAGACGCACCGAAAAACCAGCAACTAAGGTTGCGCGGGCAGGATGCTTCTCTCCTACATCAGAGATTCCAAGGATTGAACCCCAGTGAAGACAGGAGGAGAAGGATGAGAAGAGAGGGCAGAAAATGGACACAGAGTTGCCCAGCGAATGGACACAGAAACAGCAAAAACGGGGGGGAGGGGGAAGGGGTGTAAAAATGGATAAAAGTAAATAAATAAATAAATCCTTAAAAAAGAAAAACAAATAAAAAAAAAAAAAAAAAAAAAACAAAGGATGTCTGAAGAAGAGAGATTTATGTGTTCCATCAGAAAAAGTATTTTTTAAAAAGTTTGGAATGCCATTATTAGGTTACGTACAAATTAGTTAAGTTCAATAGGGGAATAAATTATAACTATTGGGGTTATCTGGCTTACAGAAGAATAATCTTTTTTTTTTTACAATCAGACAATACTTATTATCCTTGCTTTAGATTTTCTATAAGTTAAACTGTATGCTCACAGAAGTGTAAAATATTTTAATCAATAGTAAATAGAACCAAACAAATATGCACATACCATCCCTTAAGAATCAGATAATTTCTGCTAAACAATGCCCAGCACTAAAATGAAAAGTTACCTAGTAAACTGTTTTGCCAATTTCCAAGTTTTGGATAGATTTTCTTAACAGTATCTATCTATGCGGTCATAAATAATCCCTAAAGAATATTATTCATCAGAAAGATAGTTTCATTATGAGTTGTTCTGATTCATTTATATAGTTACATCAAGTGTTAATTAACAAGTATAAATCTCCTTATACTGTTCAGCATATGTAGAACCATTTGTTGTTAAGCAATTACTAGGTCAGAAAATTAATGTCTGTCTGGGGGTTTTATAGGATTATATTTTGAAAATGATTTATTATTTGTTCTTCTACATGAGACAATAAAAGTAAGCCCCATAAATGCACTTCCACCTATCATTGAAGTCCCAAATATTTGCCAAGGTTCAGGGCCTGCAAGGAAATTACCACTTTTACTACCTAGGAAACCTTGACACCCTAAGTCATAGGACAGGTAACATGCCAATTTCTAGTGAATGCTTTGTGGACATTGACTCCAAATATAAAGCACAATCCTTCATCCTTATGGTGGACTTATCATAGCTGATTATAAAAGTGGCATTCTCCAATATACTTGTGACCTTGGTTACACAATTGATTTATCCAATTATATCCTGTTTTAAAAGAATGGCAAATTTTTATTGAACTAATTTGAATAACTCATTGCCAGGAGGTTCAGAAAAAATAATATTTATTTTTGAATTTTGTGTCTTAGTGAAATTAACATAACATTTAAATTTTTTTTATTTCAGCTGCAAAAGCATAGTCCACTAATTTGTGGGTTAAAGATAATGAAGAAAGATAAAACATTTTCCTATTTACCCATCAGAAAATAAACCACTAAAAATTATAACAACAATTTGCAAATCAATTAACTACAATTATAGTTCTTTAATCAGTTTATACAGTGCTTTGCAATTAATTCTTGTTTTGCCAAGTCTTGGGTCAGCAATCTGCTTTCATGAAGTATATCTGGACTAAAAAGAGCCATGGAAATCTTTACTTAGTCCGTTGGTAAAATCTGATAATATTTTAAGATATGTCAGCCCAGAAACCTGTACCCAAGACTCTATTATTTGAATTATCAATCATTAAGAGTCCTTCCCACTATTTTGTTTTTGTTTTTGTTTTTGTTTTTTTCCGAAGACCCAATTTTTATCTTGTGGCTTATAGCAGAGCTTTTAAGCAATAGTCAGAAGAAAAAACAGCCACCTATGTGATAAGACATTCCAGATCTAAGGATCTGTTCTCCTTTACAATGGTCATGGTATATTTTCTTAATTGATTTAAGCTTACAAATAGACAATATGAACAACAACAATAGCAAAATGCTAATAAACCATCATCTCTTTATTTTCTCCTTAAAAGAGAACAGATCCCCATTTCTATCATCACAGATCACCAAATGATCAGATCTTAAAATAAATTTCCAATCAATATTGCCTCTAATGGGGGAAAGTCACAGGCAAATCAGAACCAGAACAAAACTTGACCAAGTAGCAGAAGTAAACACAAAGCCAAAAAAAAATTTAATAATATATCAGAAATTATCTCCCTGGGAGCCAAGAATAGACATGCCTGGATAAAACAGCCCTTGAGGTATACTTGTTCCTCTTGGACAGCATTTTCATTCTTCTGGTTGGTTAGTCTTCATGAGCATCATGGTGGAACAACACCCAATTTTTAAAGTATAATATTCAAATTTTTAAAAATATGATACTTGTCACATTAAAAATAAACACACGGCAGTGATTTATTAAATAACTCAGTGAGGTAATCAATAAGAGTTCAAAGCTGGTTCAAAGAGCATTTGCAGAAAAGAGGTTTATATAATCCATCAGTAAATTATTTTTTAAATGATGGAACAATATTACAGAATTAGATAAAAAAATTGATAATCCCCTTTTAGGCAATAAAGGATAACCTTTGAGATTATCTTTTTAAAGTTCAGCAATTATTGGTTTTGCCATCTGACAAGAATCATTTACATTGTTATCAGTCTTCTACAAGTTAACAGAAATCGTCACTGAATTATAAAGTATCCTATTTTATAGTAAAGATAAAATCAAACAAAGCTATATAGCCCCAGAGAATCAGATATTTTCAGCTCTTTATTAAATGTATGTCCATTACACCCATTAGAGATTTTCCAAGTTATTGATATTTTTTTCTTAACATTTAAAATACAAATTTGAGCTCACAGGGGTAAGGAAAATTCCAAGGGTCTCCTGCTGTCTCAAAAAAAAGTGAGAGATAGAGTTAAAAGTGATAAGAGAAAATTGAATCTTCATATTATTTAGCAATCACAGTATCAAAGTATTAACAGTTTCCCTGCAGAAAGGATCCAAGGTCATGAGTCCATGCAAGATGAAGTGTTGTAAAACTGAACACAAGCACGGCCCTCAATATTTTCCCATGAGAGAAAAAATAAACCAGAAAAAATTTGACAGTGATATAAAGGGACAAGAAAAGTTGTCTGTCTGAGACTGAATTCTGTATTGAGAAAATATCTCCACTCAGAGGTAGAGTTACTTTTACAAAGATTCTGCATTAAAATGTCTAATATCAGCATATAGTTCAGGAAAAACTAAGCTGACACAGTAGCTTAAAGTGATTCCAGTTTGGTAATGCCACAAGATGAAAGGTCAAAATTGTCTCTGGACAGGAACATTCTTAACTTAGATAAAACTGGCCATATAAATACAAATTAGCATCTTCATGTTTAAAAAATCACACTAGCAAATAATCAGTAACATAACAAACAATAAACAGCAAGAAAATTGTGACTAGAAGACTTCCACATACTATAATCATCAAATGCAGACTATAATATAACCATGTTCAATATATTTAAGAAACAAAGAAGTACTCAAAAAAGCTAGAGAGGAATATGGTTTTTTTTTTTTAAGTGTCAAGTATTAAAAAATACATAACTGAATAAACTAGAAATAAAAAGTATATTATTTGTGTTTAGAAACTCAATAGATGGGTTACGCAGCATTATAGACACAACTTAAGGAGAATTAATAACTGGAAAAGAATATCTGAGTAAATCTGTTCATAAGGCTTATGAGAGCTAGAGAAGAAAAGATGCAAAATTATTAGACAGAGGTAAAGGCATGGTAAGATAGAACGAGACTCATTCATTCCATTAGAGCTCTGAAGAAAAGGAGTAAGCAGTGGCATTTGAAAATATAGTGGCTAAGAATTTTCTGGAATTGTTGAAAGTGATATATATTCAAATTTGGGAAGCATGACAATTAAATAAAAAGACACAAACAAGATAAGTAAAAAAGCACACACACATCCACACACACGTGTGTATTTCCAAAGAAGAGAGGGAAAAATAGAATAACACCAACCCTAACCAAGTCAAAGAAAGTAAGAATTGAGAAAAAAGAAGTTCACATCCCAAAATTACTTCCTTATTTCCTTCACAAAGACACATTAATAATATAGAAAAATGAAAATTCTTTTCTTTTGTGCTTCCCTAAATAAAATTTAAACCCAATTGTTTTTATCCTGCTTTGCCTCTTCCCTCTAATAACATACACAACTCATCCTTTGCAATCCTTCCCTCATATCCCTTTACTTTTCATTGTGGTAAGCTGAAACCTTGAAAATTCACATGCCACTTAAGTTAAATCCATTCAGTATAGGGGAGGCACTAAGCACTGATTTTAAGTTAACTCAGAACTGAGAGCCATCGTTAATTTTTCCCAATGCTTAGATAGGGGAACAGAAATTCACAAAATAATTTAAATAATCTTAAGAACATACCCAGAGCTTTGAAATTTTCGCATTGTCATCAGTCTTCTACAAGTTAATCTAAATCCTTACTGAGTTGTAAAGTGTGTATCAATCGGTTTACAAATTATTAGGAAACTCAGATCACTAAAAAATAAAAATAAAAAATAAAACCTCACAAAGGATAGAACAGGCAGATTGAGAAGGCTCTGAGGTAACAAGACTCAGATGCAAATTTCATAGGACTATAGAGGTGTTTATAAAAGCTGTGGAGGCTTGACAAAATCTTTTTGAAGAATTTCCTTGAAATAAGACTAGGCCCTAATCCAGTCCTGTGAGCAAAAATAAATACATTGATTACTTCAGAGGGAATTTTCCAACACCTTTAGTCAAAATTCAAAGGTAATTCCAGACTCTGACCCCAGCTATCTTCTTACATTTTTTTTTTTAAGGATTTTTATTTATTTATTCATTTATCCCCCCCTTGCTGCTTGTGCTCGCTGGGTCAGCTAACCACGCTGTGCCGGCGGGCTTGCCTTCACCAGGAGGCCCCGGGAACCGAACCCAGGGCCTCCCATATGGTAAACGGGAGCCCTACTGATTGAGCCACAGCCACTTCCTCTTCTTACATTTTGTGAATGGCCTTAACCAGAAATTGGAGATGTGATATACCAGCAGACTGGAATCAGAAGTTCCACTGATGATGCAGAACATTTTACTAAACATTTTGGAAGAGTCTTAGAAGAGAAACAGAATAAAAACCAAAATAAAAGATGACCACACAGATTAAACAATTACATGCTCTAACCCACGCAAAAGACTTCAATGGAAAAAACCTCCTAATAAAGGCACTTCTAGATCCAGAGTGGAGGGATGGAAAATAATTTTACTGTATTAACTAAGAAAATGAATAAGAAATTAAGTGGGTGAAGAATCAAGGTCCTTTGAGAGGAAACCAAGTGCCCAATTTGCCATTTTATTCTTAAGTTCACAAGGAGAAATTCCACAGAATGATAAAGATAGCACTGAAAACTGAAAGTAGTAATATAATACCTACTTTAAGCCTTTGCACCATCATATAACTTTTCCCAAACTCCCCGTGTAGCAGAGAACTTTATCCCTTGGCAGTCCCTTTTTCTGCCTACAACTTCACAATTAGACCCTTAACTAGGGAATGTTCCTTATTCCTTTGTGACAGCCACTAACTGAGTATATAGAGTGTGCTAGAAAAAACTTGTACGGTCTCATGAGAGTTGATTGTGTACATCTCTTCCCAACTCTGCATTTAGAGACATCCTTTGGTAAGTTGAAATTGATCATGGGAATATTAAGGCCTGGAAGTAAGGACTTTTTAAAATGAGATCTGTTGTTAAATATAGAACACTGTGCAAACAAAATACCAGATTATGTGCACTCCAGAAAGGGGTTGCTTGGAGGGCCCCACAGACCCCTTTATTCATAATCAAGTCATAGCTAATTTGAACATTGACTTACTGGTATGTTTATGTCTAAATCAAACCCACATTGAAGTTCTGTAGGAGATACTAAATTATTACTGATTTCTACTAAAATGGGCAGATTTATTGGGCTTAAACCCATCAAGGTTCAGATTGACCCATCCAAGGTTGCATTAACCTCTAAAACAATAAGTTAAAGAATTTTGCCATAAAGATATACATATTGAACAACGGAATTGAAATGAGAGTTCAAAAATAGACCTTCACATCTATGGTCAAGTGATTTTTCACAAGGCCATCAAACTACCCAGCTGGGTCAGGACAGTCTAGTCAGCAAATGGTTCTGGGAGAACTGGATTCCATATCTGAGAGAAAGAAAGAGGACATCTATTTCACCCCTTATACCAAAGTTAACTCAAAAGGATCAAGGACCTAAAAATAAAAGCTGGAACCATAAAACTCCTAGAAGAAAGTGTAGGGAAACAGCTCCAAGATCTTACGGGAGGTGGTGGTTTCTTAAATCTGACACCCAAATCATGAGCAATGAAAGATAAAATAGATAAATGGAACCTCCTCAGAATTAAACACTTTTGTGCTCCAAATAACTTCGTTAAGAAGGAGAAAAGGCAGTTTAGTCGATGGAAGAAAAGTTTTGGAAACTGCATATCCAATAAATGTTTGATTTCCATGTTATATAAAGAGATCATATAACTCAAAGATAAAAAGACAAGCAACCCAGAGCAGATGTGGCTCAAGCAGTTGGGCACCTGCGTCCCACATGGGAGATCCCGGGTTCAGTTCCTGGTGCCACCTAAAGAAGACGAGCAGATACCATGAGCAGACACAGAGAGCAGATACGTTACCAGACAGATGAGGGTGCCATCTCAGGGAGACATCTTGGGAGGCAGGGATGGGGGGTGGGCAAGAAGACAAGCAACCCAATTACAAAATGGGCAAAAGACTTGAAGAGACATTTTTCCAAAGAAGAAATACAAATGGCCAAAAAGCACATGAAAAGATGCTAAACATCAGTAGCTATTAGGAAAATGCAGATCAAAACTGTGATATATTATTTCCTGCCTTACAGGATGGCCATTATTAAAAAGAAAGAAAGAAAAAAAAAAAAAAACAGAAAACTACAAACACTGGAGAGTGAGAAACAGGAACACTGCTTCATTTTTGGTGAGAAAGTAAAATGGTGCAGCTTCTGTGAAAGACGGTTTGGCGGTTCCTCAGGAAGCTAAATATAGACCTGCCATATGATCTGGCAATCCTGTCACTAAGAATATATTCAGAAGAACTGAAAACAGGGATGAGAACAGACATTTGCACACTGATGTTCATAGTGGCATTATTCACATTGCTAAAAGATGGAAACAACCCAAGTGTCCATCAACTGATGAATGGATAAACAAAATGTGGTACATACATATGTTGGAATACTATTCAGCTCTAAGAAGAAATCAAGTTGGGATGCATATGATGATGACATGGATGAATCTTGAGGACATTCTGTTGAGTGAAATAAGCCAGACACAAAAGGACAAATATTGTATGGTCTCACTAATATGAACTAAATACTATAAGTAAACTCCTGGAGTTAAACTATAGAATACATGTGACTAGGAGACAGAATGTGGGTTGAGAAAGGGGGAACTAGTGCTGAATGTATGCAGAATGTTTAAGAAGTTTGATTTTAAATGTAAGGAAATGGGTCGAGTTGATGTTAACACATTATAGTGAGTATAGCTAACACTGCTGATTTATAAATAGGATTTTGACTGAAAAGGGTAGTCTAAGGAGGTTAATGTCAATTGAAAGAAAGCTAAAGGATAATCTAAGGACTGTATAACCCAGTGATTTTGGTTGTGGATGAGGATTGTGGCTAATAGTACAAATACAAGAATATTCTGTTATAAGATGTTAAGAATATTGTGATACATGAGAAAACCATAGCTAATGTAACTTATAGACTGAAGTTAACAGTAATAATGTAATATTTTTGAAGCAGTGGCAAAAATGTACCATATCAGTGCTAAGGGTCAACAATGGGGGGCTTAAAGGGCTGTAGGATTTTTCCCTTTGGATTAAAGAAAATGTCCTAAAATATACTGAGGCGATGACAGCACAACTTTGTGATGGAACTGAGAACCACTGAGTGTACACTTTAGATGGATTGTAAAAGGCAGGGATCCATATAGCATGATGAACCCCATCATAGATCATGGTCAGTGGTTAACAGTAGTAATATGAGAACATGCCCTCAGATATGCAGGACAACACATGGTGCTAATAATAGGATGGTTTGTGGAAAAAATACACCAAGTATAAGCTAGGGACTATAGATACCAGTAATAGTATGATGATGTTCTTTCATCATTTGTAACAAATGTGTCACAACAATGTAAGATGCTGGTGTTGGGGTGATGTATGGGAATCCTGTATTGTATGTGTGATTTGTTTTGTCAACTCACAAGTTCTCTAATAAAAAAAAGAAGTAAAAAAAATGTCAAAAGCTAATATTTTAAATCCTAATAGAAAAAACACTAATCATATCTTGTACTACTCTTTGTAATAAGCAGAACTTCTTAGTCAAGAAAACCATTGGCCCAGGATCCTGATAAAATAATAATTTCCTGCTTCTCACAATACTGAGCATAAGTACTATTTTATCTTCAATGCCACTTGCGGATGCATCTTTTATAATAAGTTGTCAGTGTTCTGCTGGCATTCATGGCCTGAGTTAAAGCTGTCAATACCCATATGGCTTCCCCAGGAAGATCGACATGTACCTAGACGGCAACAACTATTTACCTCAGAGTTCTCCTTAGGTACCCTCCAAATCCTCACTGATCCATAAACAGGGCCTTAAGAACCACAAATTTCCCTATAATTTCTTCTCTTTTCCAATTACCTTTTTTATATTACCTATTTTAAAGTGAGGTCAGCTCTAAAACTGATTCTGTCCACTTACTGTTTTTGCACCGCTGAAACAAACAAAAAGCAAATGCAATATTTCCTAGGAAAAATCAAATATGCCAGAATAAAGTGTATTGCCTAGGACTTGATTTATCCAAAGAGGTAAATCCCTCACTTGTGGAGGACTACAAGTCATTCAAAAGTTTCTCAGATCAATCACTAAGAGAAAATTAAAAGGACTCCCAAATCTCAATGGCTACTGCCATACATGGATTTCCAAAATTTCTGAAATCATCCTACCTCTATATGGCTTAACTAAATCCTTGGTAAACATAGTTTTTCCTTTTGAACTTAAATGGGAGCAGTCATTTTGAAATTTAAAATCACCTCTTCAACAACTGCTCACTCGGGTATTAATTTTATCACACTCCTTGTAACAATTTGAAGTTAATTTTTGAATCCCAGAAAGAAAAAGATTATGCTCTTGAACTAATCCATTCCTATGGGTGTGGAGCCCTTTAGATTGGACTTATGTTAGTGAGGTATGACTCAGCTTGGGTCTCTGTCCTCTTACTGGAACCTTATATAAATGGAGATACAGAGAGAGAGACACACAGAGAAAGGAAGCCACCATTTTTGATGCTGCCATGTGAGAGAAGACTAAAGGATCACGAGCAGCCAAAGCTTAAGCACAAAGCCCTCAAGAGGCTGGGCCTATGGAACAGCTCAAGGAAGAAGAGATGAGCCATATGCCTGATAGCTCACAGCTGAACTTGGGAAGAAAGCAGAGCAGCAGAGACTGAGAGAGGTGGTCCGGAAAGCAAAAAGCCCTATGCCTGGTTGCCCAGAAATCAGCTGTCATCTTTTCCACATGTCAGTATGCCAGGATCACAAGTAACTGATTTTGATAGAGCCTTGATTTGAACATTTCATGGCCTCAGAACTGTTAAGTTTTTACCCCGAATAAAATTCCCATTATAAAGACCAACCCATTTCTGGTACTTTGCATTGGCAGCCCTGTGGCAAACTAAAACACTGTTACTCATTTGTACATGATAAATATGGACAATACATTGATGTTTTAAGTAAGTTTCATGCATAACATCAGAGATCATGGCTTAATTTGAACCTTTCTCTTGACCTAAGGAAAAATTCTATTCACTCTGTATCAGGGCAATAACAGCTGTGGTTTAACTGTCAGAAACCCAATACCAACTTGGTTTTAAATTCTCCTTTAACTTTAATGATCCATCATCCTATGCAAACTGTGTTTCTCATGAAAATACAAACTATACAAGGCAAGTGGGCTTACCACCTATAAAATTCTATTACCACTTCATAAACATATTTTCATCTAATATTGTACAACTGTAAAATCTGCTACTCTCCTTCCATTACTGGAATAGGGGAAAACTCATTAATGCCTAGCCTCTGTCTGAGAAGTGCCCATGATCCAATAAGACTTATAAGACCCTTACAGAAATTACACATTTGTTATCATTTAATGATGGCTCTAATCTTAAGACAAAAACAGAGAATTAACAGACTGTAATCACCATTGCAGTTCTTGACTTGCCTCTCTAGAATATGACCCCTGACCAAAATCAAAATCAGCCCAGATGGCAGTACTCATTTCACTCATCACAGCTTGCCAATTAGCAAAAGATAAGTGAAGTAATATATATATATATATATATATAATGATAGCATGTATGCTTTTGGGTTTGCCCATGATTTTGGAATCCTTCAAAAACTAAGTGATCTTGACCTCAGTAAGTACTCCAATCAATCAAGGTTTTAAGAACTCTTAATGCTTTCTGAGGATTTGAATATTTTAATGTTAAAAGTTACACAAAAAGTTATAATAAGGGAGCTAAAGAAAATACCCTAACTGATAGTTATATCATACAGGAAGTACCTCGGGAGGATCCTTGAATCCATAAGAGTGTCAAAAGACTAAATCTTTAAAAAGTGCAAAGAAACTATTATGGAATGAGAGTGATTGATTCCAGAATCAGGAAAAAAAAAAGGGGATTGGAAAAAAACTGATTGCAAATCTCACAAGAGTATGCTCTTAAATGTTTTCAGGACAGCTGTTTGGTGGTTGGCACCAGAAAACCTCAAATAGAGCCTTATAAAAGTAGTAAGGTTGTTTGAAATTATCCATTATGGAAAGGAAAAATTGGCATGCTCGTCTCAATATTTTATAGGAAAACTACAAGAAGTGTTGAGGGAATCACTGGTATTTGGCTAAAACAAATACAATACAATGGCTTGGTTTAGCAACAGGAATTTTTTGGCTCACAGTTTCAGAGGCTAGAAGACTTGCTTCCTCCCAGAGTCAGTATATACTGGCTGGCCCACAATATTTGCGGTTCCTTGGTGTTTATGTCACATCATAATGCATGTGGCAGGGTTTTCTTTCTCTTCCATGTTGCCTTGATTTCCAGCTTCTGGCTGCTCCCAGTGGCTTCTCTCTCTGCGGCCTTTTCCATCAGGCCTCAGTAATAGGATTAAAATCCTTTCTGATTCAGTTGTGCCACAGCTTAACTGAAGTAACCTCATCAAAAGGTCCTATTTACAATGGGTTCACACCAACAGGAATGAATAAGATTAAAAAGGTGTTTCATCTGGTACACATAACTCCAAGCCACCACAACTGGTAAAAATGAAAAGGTGGGACAGGAACAAGAACAAAAGCAACAGAATGCGTTAAACCTATCTAAGTGGTCATCATTCTCTACTCCCATCTCCATAGTGGTTTTGAAAATAAGTGATTCACTGCTTACCTATTCAAAAAATGGACTGAAGATTTGTCATTACAGAAAGTTGCATCTCTGGGGGTAACAGAGAAGGTAGTACTTCATTTAGTGCCCTCAATTTGAGAATTCCAATCTACTCTGTGATAAGGTTATACATTTTACTCTTGCTATCATACAACAACTTGGAAAAGCCTTGCAGCTTACTCAGGAACTTCCCTGTCCATATTACCTCTAATCTTTGGGAAAGGTGAAAAGAATAAAATGGAATCTGAAAAGTGAAATTAGTGAAGCTATCAAAGTCATTTGAGATTCCATTACTTAAAATATGCCATTGGCTCTAAAGACAATGAGATTGAACCCTGTTACTGTTCATTAACTATTCCCTTATGAAACAGTGACAGACCAAGTCATATTCTATCAATGTCACTTCATTCTTAAATTCTGCCCTGTTGTAAATAGATTTGGACAAATTTTGTAAGAGACTTGTCTAAAATACCCAAATTTATCATCAAAAGTATGAGCAGCCTTTCTACAATATCTTCCTAACCAATATTTGTATGTTTTAAAAGCTGTAGAAGTAAATTCTGGTCTTCTGCAAGAGATATTAGGAAAAGATAACTTTCAAACTGTAATCAAAATAATTTTTTAAAAGTACCATTCACAAATAGCACATGAATAAAATCCCAAATAGTTGATCCTTTTATCTGTGTCTATCCCAGGAACACAATTCATACTCTATTAACTAAAATGCTGTCCCACTGTGAAAGCTGAAGCTGAAGGTGTATAAAAATCTTTCAGAATTAGATAGTCCTCAGAAAGGAGATAGCTTCCACCCATATCATTAGATCAGATAACTCCATGAAATAGGTAAATCTCCCCCCACTAAAAATACCCCACAGAGTAAGATCTAAACAATCAGAATCAAAGGTTATTTTACTTATTTTGGATACACTTGTTCTTTATTCTCCTAGGCATTTTCTTTCCTCTTTCCTGGATTATTGGACTGGATTGCCTATAAACATATCTTACCCTTTAACTGAAGAAATCAAGAAGACCCATATCCTAGTCATTCCCTATTATGGATTCTATATCTGTCTACAAGCCCCTTGATATTTGGATAAAATATATTATCAAACCAACTATTGTTTGTTTGTTTTTTACTCATTTTGTTTTGGTTATCACCCAGTTTTCTTTATTAATTTATCACAATAATCATTGGTTTCCTGAATAATTGGTATCAACTATTGAGCAACATTTTTTGATGACCCAACAGGTCAGTCAAAAGCCTGAAAATCCTTATCACACTAAACCTAGCATGTTAGCAATTATTGCTGCATGACAAATTAACCCAAAATGTGGTGACTTAAAACCACAAATATTTATTATCTCAGTATTTCTGTGGGTCGAGAATTCAAGAGTGGCTTAGCTTGATAGTTCAGGCTTAGGATGTCTCATAAAGTTACAATTAAGATGCTGGCTAGGACTGTAAACCTCTAAAGCTTGGTGGAGGATCTGCTTCTAAGAGAGCTGACATACATGCCTGTTAGATAGAGGCTTTAGTTCTTTGCTGAATTTTGTTATGAATCCTCAGTTCTATACCACATGCGTTTCTCCAAATAACTGAAAGACATAGCAACAGCCTTCTCCTAAAGCAAGTTATACAAGTGAGAATGCAGGCAGCCAGCCACAAGGCCTTTTACTGCTTAGTCTGTGAGCCACAAAGTATCATGTCTGCCTTGTTCTATTCATTGGAAATGAATATTGAGTCCAGCCTACATTATAGGGAAGAAAGGTTAAACTCTATCCTTAAAGCAGGGGTCTTAACCTATTTGTTCCATGGACACCTTTACCAGTCAGGTGAAAACCATGCACCCCTTTCTAAGTCCACACTGCACTGTGTATTATTTAATAAATACATCACACCCACACCAGCACATCCCCACAAGAATGTTTTTTTGAATTTCAATTCAAGCGCACAGACCCCTTGTTAAGAACCCTTGCCTGAAAGGGAGGAATATCAAAGAATTTGTGGGCAGAGTTTTAAACCTACCATACTTGGGATGGAGACTCTTGTCTCCACAGGACGGTGGGGTGGGGGGGCGTGGGAACGTAGGAATATTTAGTAGGAGCTGACCTTTGTAACTAAACTTTCACAGAAAGAAATCTTATAAAGGGACAATGGAACAAGCATTCATTTACTGGCTCATTGGAGGTTGCCTTGCCTTTACAGACCTTGCAATGAAGATACCATATTAAGCCCAGTCTCACACTAAGGCTTCTGAGCTCCCAGGAGATCTCATTGCTTGCCATAGAATGAACATATTTAGAAGCCATATTATTTGGAAACTCCATAGGAGTATTTTGGCTAAAAGTAGATTATTGCATAGTACCCAACAACTGGAATTGGACTTGTTGCACAAACACTGCAAACTAGAAAGAGTTTTTTTATTTTGATAAATTAATGTTTGTCTTTAGGTTATTTTCTATTACCAAAGGTGAATTTTGGCCCACCTATCTTCCTTTGAAAAAAGGAGGACATTGAGTAACGTAATTCAAGAAGAAAAGAAGACCTTGAATTAAAAATTCTGGGCTGTTTTCTTCTGCCCATAAGCCTCTACAATTCAGGCTTTGTAAGAGATCTGTAAAGTGGGGGAAATCAGCATGGGAGGTAAGCCAGAAGTTGGACCACAACAGAGCATCCCTAGTAAAATATTGACCTCTTAAGGTGCAGTATGTGGTATTTTCAAAAAGTTATCTTGTATTTATATTCATATAGACTTTTCCGAGAACTTTGATACTACTAAATAAGTGGAGAATGGGAGCAAAGATTGCTATTAGAAGAGTCCTGCTTTAGACAGAAAGTCCTGGGTTCTTTTGCCGGGTAGTTTGGTCAGCTACTGCCTGGAGCCATAATATAAAAAGCATCCCTTTCGTTACCCCCCCCACTCCCCACTCCCATCTGGGGCTGTCCTGAGAATAGTGTGGCCTGGGCTATGAGCTAAACATATTCCTCCCACTTGGTCAGCGAGTTCTTTCTTGAGGGATGGTCTAAGTGGCATAACTATGTGTCTTCCACACGATTTAACAACTGTAAAAAAAAAAAAAAAAACTTGTTCTCACTATGACCAAAAATGTATTCCATACAGATGAAAGATTTAAACATAAAAAATAAAATTTTAAGCTTAGGTAGAAAATATTAGAACACAACAAAACATCATTCATATAGGAAAGGAATTTTTAAACAATAGTGTAAAACAAAAGGTTTGGTAAATTTAACTTTGAATAAATTTTTAAAAAATATCTGTCTGTATATCTAAAGGTATGGTGTACAAGTGTGAAAAAAAAGACCAGTAGACAACCTGATATTTAAATGCATATAATAAGGTTTAAGAGCCAGAATACATATGAAACCTTGTACATCAATAAGGAAAACTCAAACAATCCTATAAGAAAAAGATACACTATATGAACATAGAAGGTGAAATATATGAACATATGAGCCTGCGATCAAAACCATAAAGAAACACAATTTATAGCCATGTGGTTAGAAAATTCAAAACTTTGTTAAGGATGTGAAGAGACAACCAACATTTTCCTGGTGGAAGTAAAAATTGCTACAAGTATTTTGAATAGCATTGTAAATTTGAAGATTCACATAGTTTACTATTTAGAGATTTTACTCCAAAGAATACATCTTAGAATAGTTGTTTTCAATCCAGATTACACTCCAGACTTATATAAGGAGGTTCTGGAAAATAAATGCATAAGTAATAAATGCTCAAGGCCCCAATCTAAACCAAATGCATTAGAACTTCTGGATGGGATTTGGCTTTTTGTGTATGTCTTATGGCTCCCCTGATTATTCTGATCACACAAAAGTTTGAATCAATGATGTGGGAAAATAGTCATAGCGGTGTTGCATGTAAATAGAATCATGTTTTGTTTACTTAATTAGATTAAATAGAGCCATGGAAATTAATGAACTAATGCTACACATATAAGCAAAGATGAATCTTATAAACATATTTATGAGTAAGACTATACTAACTTGCAGAAGAAAACAGAATAAGATATCATTTATAAAAGTATAAAATATATAGAATATTCCTTGATTTACATGATTCTGATATGCACAAATTTCAGTTACCATGATTGAGTAAAAAATACCAATTGTTTTCAATGACAAATCCAATTTTCATTACCATGTCTTGGGGATTGAATCAAAAGGCATGTTCAGTTCCTAATCCTTGGCCCTGTGGGTACAAATCCATTTGTAAATAGGACCTTTGAAATTGTTATTAGTTAAGGTGAGCCCAAACCAAATGAGGATGGGCCTTAATCCAATGTGGCTGAAGTCCTTATAAGCAAAGGATATTGGACACAGAAAGAGAAGTCATGGGCAGCAGCCAGAAGCTGAAAGTCAATGGAACCCAGAAGAGAAAGATGCTACCATGTGCATTGCCATGTGATGGAAAAGCTAAAGAACTCCAAGTTTCCTAACAGCCAGATACTGACCCAAGGAGGAAGCAAGTTTTCTAGCTTCTGAAACCAAGAGCCAGTAAATTCCCATTGTTTAAGTCAACCCATTGTATGGCATTTGTTTCAACATCTAGAAACAAATACACCGTGGTATATTAACCATGAGTAATTGCATGTAATACAAACTTTCTGCTAGCTCTTCTGTCTGCAACTCACTATGGAAATAACAGATTGCATCATGGTTAATGACCAAGCATATCACTTTTTTAAAGTCTATTGATGATTAGTCACTGCATATCTGTTATTCATGTCATGCAAAGACAGCAAAATTTGAATTGAATGTAAATAGAGAAGAGCGAGCTGACTACGGGAATGATGGCGATGCTACCTGTGGTGGTCTGAAGCTGTATGTACCCCATAAAAACATGTTCCTAAATTTAAACCATTCCTGTGAGTGGCCCCATTGTAAGTAGGACCTTCTGACAAGGCTACTTCAGTTAAGGTGTGACCACCCCATTCAGGATGGGTCTTAATCCCTCTTACTAGAGTGGTTTATAAATGGAATGAATACAGAGAGAAAAAAAGCCATGGAAGCAAGAAACTGAAAGCAACAAAACCTGGAAAGGAAGGAGGAGACCAGCAGATGCCTTGCCATGTGGCAGAGGAACCAAGGATCTCAGCAGCCACTCGAGGGAAGAAAGGATTGCCTTGAGGATGCCTTGATTTGGACATTTTCATAGCCTCAAAACTGTAAGCTTGTAAGCCAATAAATTCCCATTTGTTAAGCCAACCCATTTCATGTATCTGCTTTAAGCAGTTTAGGAAACAAAAACACTGCCTTTCAAGAGATCCTAGATATGCAACAGTAGGTACTTAGTGAAGGTAAAATTATTAATATGAATAAGGAAAATGGTTTCTAGGAAAAAGATGAAGCTGTCCAAGAGAAAGTGATACCAGCATAAAAGGTCACACTAAAGGAAATGTCTGAGCTATTTTATAACATTGAAAGTGCAAAGTGTAAATCTGAAAGCTGATTCAAATTTAGAAAGAAGCATGACAATTGCCAAGACAAAAAAGAGATGTTTGCTCTCTACCTTAAGCTATATGTTGAGAAGGCAACTGCTGTTCAAAACTTGATAAGATTATCAAATAAAGCATTTTAATTCTCAATATTTCTAATATTTTAAATTACTGTGTACTAGTTATTATTTTACAATTGTGTCAATCTCTAAGCATTTATAACCAACAGTAAGAAGAAAATTAATATTTTGACAAAAAATTTTAAAAGACAGTGAACAATTGTAATTTTTCCATGGATAATTAAGATCTCTACATCGTTTTGGTCTGTACAGTCATTATGATGATCCCACACTATCGTGCAAAGTGAAGAATGTACAGAAACATATATATGCATACATACACACATATATATACACAATGTACATAAAAGTTTTAAGATATCATGGGAAACATGAAATTCAGGGTAATAATATATGTAGGTTATGAGTTTGGGCAGGCAGTAAATAGGTAATTTGGAATGGGAAGCAAAACACACATAGCTTCTACTGCAGTTTTTGTTTATTTTTCTTATGCTGGGTCATGATTGTGCAGATAGATGTACATTACTCTATTCTTTATGCATTTTTAAATATCTAAACTATTTTTAATTCTTTAAGAAAATAAAATGAAGGAATGGAGTTATCTTCTTTTAGCCATTTCACTTCCTATATGCATGCCATCAATGAATTAACTGATTTATTCTACATTTTCAGAGGCACTATCAGATCAAATTCACTAAAAAATAAGTGGTTTTCATGCAAGATCATATCAATAAATTTCTATTAATAAATATTGTGCCAATGTGATGTAGTAAATTGACTCCCACTTAGTTTATGCACATTCTTCAGCACCAGAAAATAGGAAAAATGAAAGATTTTAAAAAAGAAAATAAAATAGATAAAAAGGAATGAAGAACTTTAGTATTGAGGTAAGTGTTTTAATTTCTTGCACTGTAATGAAGAACAAATCTAGTGGCACTCTAACAAATCCAAGGACCAAGTAAAACATAAAATTATCTATGCTTATAATTCAAAACTAGGTATCAGATTAGCTCAAAGGCAGAGAAAAAACCATAGTCAGTGGCTGAACTTTCTTCAATTATCAGAATATGTATAATATTATTGCTTTGGCTTGGGAAGAGAGTGTCAGAAATTGTGAAATATTATTTTTTTAACATGATGTTCTTGGGTGGAACCCAACTGTGAGCAAAAAAAAAAAAAAATCAGAAGACACTAGGATCCAATAAACAGGCTACCATACACATGCTGGGGAAGGACAAGAACACCCCTAACAATCTGTTAAATGTTTAAAAATTGGACTAAACTTTAATGAAAGCTACAGAAAAATTCTAGGGGAAGATAGACATAGAATATCAGAAAGACATAGAAATAAAACTGAGCATAGGGATTTGAAACAGCAGGGTAAGTACTGCCAGATAGAGCTGCTGTGTAAAAGGAGGTAGTAAAAAGGCTATTAGCACTGTTTTCATAGTGGAGAAGTTTTCTCAAAGTCTTGAGAGTAATTCTAACTCCAGTAAAGGAAAAGCATTCATGAGGGATCACTCAGCAGTAGATATATTGGTTTTATTTGCGACTCTGGAAGAGTAGCTTGGGTAACACAAAGAGCAACATCTGAGATTAAGAAGTAGCAGTGGATTCTCCACCTGCAGCAAATGTGGAATTAAACAGGGAGATCTATTTTGGAGGCAGGTGTTAGGCAAGGATTTTGGAGGAGGAGGAAGAGGCAGCAGACATGACGGCAGAAATGACTGGTCAAAAGCAAGACTTGGGGATCCTACTAAGGCTAAAGAAATATAGAAATAAACACAGGGGAAGTGACTTTGGAAAATGCAAAGTATATATGTGTTTGTGTGTGTGTGTCTATGTATATGTATATGATGTTGTTTTAAATGTGATATATAACATTATTAGAGACAATAGGGAGTGTGCTTCTAAGCACACTTTAGTAATTTCCTGGCTAATAAGACAAATACCATTCAATGAATGGATTTAAACAATGGTGATTTATTGGCTCACGGTTTTGACGCTAGGAAAGTCCAAAATTGAAGCGTCAGCAAGACTATCGTTTCCCCTGGAAAACTGCTGCATTTAGGCCTAGTTGTCTGTAATTCTCTGGCTTCCTTGGCTTTTCTTTCACATGGCATTGGCCTCTCCTTTTTCTTCTGGTTCCATTGACTTCCAGCTTCAAACTTTCTGTGGCTTTCTCTCTGTGCGTCTGAATTTCAATTAAAGGACTCAAGTAATCCTCGCTAAAGCACAACCTGATTCAGTTGGATACACTTTAACTAAAAATAACATCTTCAAAGTCCTATTTTAAATGGGCTCATACAAGGATGGATTAAGATTAAGAACATTTTTTCCCCTGTGGTGCCTAATTCAGGCTACTACACATACCTAGCCCTGGGAATGGGATGCCCAGAATACGGGAATTTAACAATAATAAAGGTAATATTAATACATTTTAAATATACGAGGTAAATGCAAAAGGGAAGAAGGCACCTCAAGGAAGGTCAACAGCTTGGAGACTCCACCTTTGCAATTAAAAAAAGATTGTTTCATATCTGCCTCTCCAGGAGAAGAGTTACATTGTGTGTGGGTGTTTTGTTGCCCCTGAACATGGCAATCTTAGCAAGATAATTACCCTCTTGATAGGAAATTTCTGCCTAATAAGCTTTAAATATATACATGGCAGAATCAGGATGGCAAACTTTTCTTTTTGTTCTTCTGTTTTCTCTTTTTCATTATATGTCCTATCTACTATTTATTTTCTTTTCTTCCTTTTCCCTTATAATGGTAAATGTTTCCTAAAGTCCTTGGTAACAAGTTTGGGCCCAGAATATAAATTATGAATTTAATTTTGAGAATACCTCTTTTGATATTGGAGTACAACTATAGGAGAATTGGTTTGATTCTGCATGATTCTCATGATTATGTAGTGGTCATGTTAGGTTTGAGAACTTGGTTATTTTGTCTTAATCTGGTGGAAGTGGTTCTTTATATTTGTTAGTAGGCTGTTAGATTCCTACAAAAATGAATAGATATGACACATGAGATAGAGATATCCAAGTTAGAAAAGTTGCTTAAATACTGGTTCTAGAGAAAGACACTGTAGACTGCCTCTAATCTGTAAGAAACTCCTAACTAAGCCACCTCTAGTTGGAATGAAAAGCAGAAGAACATGGGGAAAGGCAGATAATGGTTATGTTTTTGGATATTAAATTCTCTGTGTGAACGTTATAGGATTGATTAGTTTTATTAGTTCTGAGGGGATAGAAAATTTAATAAAGTCAGGAAGTTTGCATTGAATACTATGCTATAAAATTTGAGAATTTTGTGCTGCTGGCATTTTATTGCATGGATTATACTAATACTAGTTATATAGTGTACCATTTATAAATTTTTCTAGTTAGTTCTAGTAAAGCCATACAATTGAGCAATATTCAAGATGGGAAATAAAATAGGGAATGATTTTTGGCTGAATATGTTTTATAGTTTTAAATAAGAGATTTTCACAAAGGAAAATGAGGGGTTAAGTTGAGGTTGAGGCAATTGTATGTGTGTGTGTATAAGTGTGTGTGTGTATGTATATGAACCGCAGGAAATGCAACCTACAAATTCACTAAGCTGCTTATCCACATGGATGATCTGTACCCCACGCCAGGCTGGACACAGAGCTGAGCATCTCTTCAGTGTATCCAGAGGTTTCAATGCCCCCAAAGGATTGTAAGCCATGCATGTGTTTGTGTGTATGCATGTTCTTTATTAGAGAAGTTGTGGGTTTACAGAACAATCATTCATAAAATACAAGATTCCCATAAACTGTCCTATTATTAACACCTTGCATTGGTGTGGAACATTTGTTAAATTGACGATAGCACTTTTTAAAATCAATTTTAGGGGGTGGATGTGGCTCAAGTGGTTGAGAGACTGCTTCCCACATGGGAGGTCCTGGGTTCAGTTCCTGATGCTTCCTAAAAACAAAACAAAACAAAACAAAAACAAATAAACAAACAACAACAACAACAACAAAAAAAAAAAACAGCAAACAAACAAATGGAAAAACCAACTCAGGGGAGCTGATGTGGCTCAGTGGTTGAGTGTCAGCTTCTTGCTTACAAGGTCCCAGGGTACAATCCCCAGCCCCAGTACCTCGAAAAAAAAAATCAATTTTATTAAAACATATTTAAAAACCACACAATCTATTCTATTCAAAGTGTACAATCAATAGCACTTGGTACAATCAAAGAGTTGTACATTCATCACTGCAATCGAAACCAGAGCATTTTCATTACTCCAAGACTTGAACAATACTCTAATTCAACTAGTCTTAGGTCTGGTCCTCCTTTTTGATGGTTACTAATTCTTTGTTATTCTTCTTTGTATGGGCCATCATTTCCTGTTTCTTTGTATGTTTTGTAAGTTTTTGTTACAACCTTGTATTTTATATAAATGTGTTACATCTGTATTTAGACATGGAGGTGTCTGTTTCATAAGCTTGTTTCCAGCTTGTGTTAGAACAACTGTTTCCTTGAACACCAGGAGGTTATTTTAAAAAGAGAGAAGAAAAGGGAAGGGAAGGAAAATCTTTCCTACTTTCTTCTTCACCTTGGCCTGTCTGTGTATTTTCCTTCAGAGTCTATCCACACAAAGAGTTTAGGGAATTGTCCAAGGCAAGAGTGTAGGGGCTCCCAGGTCTCTTCTGCTCTTGCATCTTGTCCTGGGCATGCATGTGTAGTCCTAGATATTCCCTTGTTTGCAAGGATCTGAATGTCCCTCTTTCCCCAGAAAACCATGCTTCTTTACTGTCCCAGTTACCACACTGTATGTGCCACAGCCAGTAATCCTTACCCCAAGCAGCTGCAATTTCACTACTCACCTACAGTGTTCCTTACCCCAGCTAGCTGCCTCCACATTGAGGGCAAGTTCTGAGATGGTTAGTCCATGATACAGACTGATAGAGACAGACATGTGCCCATTATGTGCATGAGGACTACTCTACTCCTTCCAGAACCCAGACCAGGGACCACAATGGGAGTTCTAGCTCTGCCTTGAACTGGTGAAGGATGGGAGAGGGGCCAAGAAGGACACCATGAGGAGGTTTCCTTCCTTCTCTTTTCTTTCTTTTTTTTGAGGTACTGGGAGTCAGGGATTGAATCTGGGACATCATATATGGGAAGTTGGCACTCAACCACTGAGCCACATTGGCTTTCCTGATCTGGTTTTTTCATTTGTTTTGCTTGATGTTTGTTTTTGTTTTTTTCAGGAGGCACTAGGAACTGAATCCAGGACCTCCCATGTGGAGGAGGGCACTCAACTGCTTAAGCAACATCCACTCCCTCTTTCCATTTTTGGGTTGCCTTTTTCTTGATTCAGCACTCACTTTGTTACTGTAACCCTCTGACTGTTTTCTGGATTTTTGAGAAAGAAGTTTTTGCCAGTTCTTGCTGGTTGCTCAAAGTTTCTTTTTGGGGATGGAGCCCTGGGACATCTCACATGGCCATCTTGATCAGGACTGGACTCTCTAGTTTAACCTTTATATATAAATAACTTGTACACAATTAATCCTCCAGTAATATTAAGCTATTAAAAAATCTCAGCACATTCCCCCCTCCCACCCCCCTGCTTAGACCTTTCTCTCTTCCTTTCCTCTCTTCACTGATTCTTATTTATTTCTATTTTAACAATGTAGGCAGCATGCCCCAGTCTTCAGCAAACCTCCTATGTCACAAGCTGAACTACAAAGTTTCAATTTATTTGTCTATCTTTCCATAGATCATAAGCTTTTTTAAGGGCAGGAATTGGGTCTTTTATTTTATTTTATTTTTTTCCTGTAGGGTCATTAAGATACCTGTAGGTATTTAACTTGCTTATTTAGTACCTGCTTGTATTACACTGACAAATAAAATGCAAAAGGAACTTCTCTTATTTGTACCAACATTTTCTCAGCTAATCCAAAAGCAAAATTGTGAGGGGGAAAAAAAAGGACAAGTAAACAAGAGCCAGGCCAACTTTAGATGGATGGCAGTAATCTGTCCTGTGGGTCACTTAGAGCTCCACCTCCTGGGGTTCCTATTGTGCTCTTGAAGCAAAAGTACAAGAGTTCAGTATGAACTGGGCTAAAAAGACCTATTGTACCTGTCTATATTGATCACAGTGATTGTGCTCCTTGGAAACTCACTTTAGACAAAAGTTTTTGCTTCCTCTGGTTGCTGAAATATTTCATTCCTTCTTTGCCTTTTTGCATTTCATTTTCAATTTTGCTGTGTGTATAACTCCTTGAAAGTTCCAGAGACTTTCCATTGGTGATTATACTAAAGGCCAAAAATATTTAAGGCTGATTAAGGGAAATTGATTCATACTTTTATTTTCCTCTTTCTTTCTTAAAATAAAATTAAATTTCAAGGTTCCCTTTGATCATCATTATATGTTATGGGTTAATCTTTTTCTGATGTGAACATTTCTTTCATAGACAGTATATCTTCACTTGAGCAGGCTTTACTTTTCCAAATCAACATTCTGCAAAAGTAACATGTTTTTAATCAGATGCAATATTAAAGACAGGACCAACATTATTTTTTTTAAAGATTTTTCAAATGATAGAACAAATGTTTCATGTGGGTTAAAATTACATTTTAAATAAAATGGATTCCAGAACTGGTGAACAATGTTGTGCATTTGGAAGTTAATGTTAAGGTCTACACCAGTGAAATGAAGAACTGAAGCAACTGTAAACACACATTCACTCACATACAAAGCTGACAAGTGAAAGGTGTATGTATACCTTCAGGTTATTGCTACATGAGAGAAAACAAAATAATTGAGGGAATAAATCAGAGATTATTGTCATAGGGGTCATATTATTTGAATAATTTTTATATTGTGGGAATTAATTCCATTTAGTAAGGGAAGGACAGAAATCTTTGCTATATATGACTGATTAGGTGGTTTTGGGGGAAAAAAGTCTTACATGATGTGGTGTTTAAGCTAATGTGTCAACTTGGCCAGGTAATGGTGTCCAGTTCTTTGGTCAAAAAAGCTAACAGTTATGTCATACAAGGACATTTCATGGACTTTAATCATCCATGAGTTGGTTGTGTCTATGGCTGATTACATCTACAATAAACTAAGGAGATGGCCATCAGCAATGAGTGATGTCTCATCCAATCAGTTGAAGGCCTTAAAAGGAGAAGTGATTTCAGCATTCAAGGAGAGAATTCCCACTTTTACTTCAGACAGACAGCATCTCCTGGGGAACTCATCGAGGACCTTGATCAGAGTCCCTGGCTTGAAGCCTACCATATGGAATTTGGATTTGTGCATCCCCATGGTCATGTACTATTTACAGATATCTCCTGTCAGTTCTCTTTCCCTAGAGAACCCTGACCAATACACATGTTCTGTCAATTGTTGATTTCTGGTTTTATCTCAATCTCTTGAGCATTGTGTAGACAAATATGACATTGAAATAGCCTCTAAGGTTTGGCATGCAATAATGTTGTTTATTTTCATGAAGATTTCTTAGTATATCAAATTACTGAATTATTGATACATTTCAGTTGAATGTGTAGAAGAATGCTGAATAATGTCTATGAATTTTTAACCTATTCTTCTAAAAACAATGCTATGGGAGTTATCACATTAAAAATTAGAATTCTGAATTTGGTTTCTTCTACTCTTTAAGGAGTATTTGAAGTCTTTCCAACAGTATGAAGTGGAGACCACTTTATATTTTCCATGGTTGGTGCTTTATGTAGATTTCTCTCATTCTTATTTTATATTTTTTCTTTTATTTTGTATACTTTCCTAAGACCCCATTTCTCTCTTATTTGTTCAATACACACAGCTTTTTTTTTTATTAGAAAAGTTGTGGGTTTACAGAACAATCATGTATAACATACAGGATTCCCATATACTATCTGTATTAGTCAGGCAAAGGGGTGCTAATGCGAAATACCAGAGATTGGTTGGTCTTTATAAAGGGTATTTATTTGGGGTAGAATTCCACAGTTCCCAGGCCATAAAGCATAAGTTTCTTCCCTCACCAAAGTCCATTGCCACATTTTGGAGCAAGACAGCTGCCAACGTTTGTCAGGGTTCAGGCTTCTTGGGTTCCTCTCTTCCCCGAGGCGGTGTTTCTCTTCCAGCTCATCACCTCTGTTTCCTCCATAAGGTCAGCTGTAGACTATTAGGTTCTCTAGGCTTTGCTTCTCTCCACAAGGCCAGCTGTGAACTCTCAGGCAAATGGCTCGTCTCTATCCCGGGTCTTCTCTCCAACATCAAAACTACAACATCAAAACTACAACTCAAAAACTGCTCCCTCTGTCCTTTGCCTTGCCTTTTATATTAGATTCCTCCACCCACCAAGGGGTGGGGCTCAACACCCTACTGAAATGGCCCAGTCAATGCCCTAATCATAACTTAATCATGCCCAGATTAGCAGACGAGTTTACAAACATAATCCAATATATATTTTTGGAATTCATAATTACATCAAACTGCCAAACGGTTACACTGCCATATTAGTAACACTTTGCTTTGGTCTGGAACATTTTTTAAAATTGATGAAAGCACATTTTTATAATTGTACTATTAACTATAGTCCATGATTTAACTTAGGATTCACTTTTTGTGTAGTGTAAGTCCATAGATTTTTAATTTTTTTTTTATTTCAGTGCTCTTAATTATGGTCATAATGATATGCTTTCATCATCACCATCTATTACCAAACATTTCTGTCATTCCAAAAAAGAAATCCTTAACTTTCCATTCCCTATCCCCACCCCATCCACTGGTAACCTTTATGTAAGATTCTGACACTATGAGCTTGCAAAAGGACACATATTGTATGATCTCACTGATTTGAAACAATTAGAATGATACATATATTTTTAATGTTACATTCTTAATTTTTTAGAAATTTCAAATAATATGTATAACGAAATACATATGAAAATTTCTTCTATTTCTTCTATTTCTAAAAATGTAAGTTACCAATAACTCTAATATCATATAATGTTTATATGGTAATAAGTTTTGGATTTTTAAGGGAAACATTTAAAATATATCAAATGTTCCAATTTTATATTTTTTGAATCCCCTTTTATTACTGGGAAGACGAGTGTGAATGTTACTACTGTGAAGCCAGGAGTGAGGTAAATTAAATACATTCATTTCTTCAATAAATATTACTGTTGATTATGCCCCAGACACTGGGGATCTAGCTAAGAACTAAAATCCTTGCCCTCAAGTAGCTTATATTGTAGCATATACGAAAAGAAAAAGTTGGAGTATCATGATGCTTAACATCATTCTCTGCTCTAATACTTATTACATGTGAGATCTTATGTAATTAAAATAGTTTTCTGCTCTGAACATCCTTTTCTTTATCTGTAAACTCTGGATAATAACTGTAACAAATGTATAGAGTTTTTGTGATAATACATATAACATTGTCATTAAAATATCTAGAAAATGGACCAAGATGGCAGGGTGTGATACTTCAGGGCTCTGTTCTCCAACAGAAGCTTTGAACATCCAGCAAGAACTGGCAGAAATATCTTTCTCGATGCTCCAGAAAACAGGTAAATGACTGCAGAATCAGGGTGAGTGCTGAATCAAGGAATAGCCTACTTTAAAGCAGTAGTATCTCATGACAATCTGTCTGGCTCCTCCTTTATACCTCACCAGCTTGGCATGGAGCTGGACTATGGTTCTAGTGTGGATCCTTGGTACTCAGTTCTGGAGGAAGGAAAGTAACCATTGTGAACATACTGGGAACATGTATGTCTGACCCAGTCTGTCTGCTGGTGCTCTGAGGGATTTGCAATCCCAGAATTGGCCCCGTGTATAAAAGGCAGCTCACTGAGCTCTCTTACCGAACATTGTAGGAGAGCAGTCAAGTCATGCTGCTTGGGGCAAGAGACTGCTGCTGATAGGACATACAATGCATTGCAGGGTTGTGAGGAAATTGTTTCCTAGGGAAGAGGGGACACTCAGAACTATGTAAGTGGGGGAATTCCTAGGGCCACACGTGCATGCCCAGGATAAGACATGTGTGGAAAGGAAAAACAGGTCCCTATGCTTTGGCCTGGAGCTATTCTCTAAGTTCATTGTGGATACGCTCTGGAAAAGAGCACCTGCACAGGTCAATCAGCAAAATCTGGGAAAGGAATTTTTTTTGTCCTCTTTTGTTGTTGTTGTTAGTTCCTGACATTCAAAGAAAGCTCTGTCAAAGCACTATCTGGATACAACTCTAAGGAACAGATACCACAGAGTCTAAATTCCAATGATAACACATTAAAATATCACAGTGTCTGGATTTTAAATCATGGTCAGAAAACAAAAAGACAGGAAGTGATGGTCCAGGCAAAGGATAAAATTAAAGTATTATAAACTAGCAATGAGGAGAACCAGACCTGGGACATACCAGACCCAGACTTTTAAAAATGGACCTAAATATACTCAGAGAGTGAAAGGAAAACATGGACATAAAACTAAAGTAAATCAAGAAAGTGATAGATGAACACAAAGAGAATGTCAAGAGAGAGATGGAATCTATGAAAAGGAACTAAACATAGCTGAAGACAACAGTAACAGAAATAAAACTTCCCTGGAAGGGTTCAGTAGCATATTAGAGGTGGTAGGAGAAAGGATCAAAGAACTTGAATGTAAGAAAATAAAAACCATCCAGTCTGAGAAGGATAAGAAAAAAAGGATGAATAAAACTGAATACAGCTTCAGAAACCTGTAGGGCACTGTAATAGTCAGGGTTCTCTAGGGAAACAGAATCAACAGGAGATACTTGTAAGATTTTATAAGAGTCTCTCATGTGACTGTGGCGATGCACAAGTACAGCTTCCACAGGCAGGCTGCAAACCAGGGCCATTGATGAAAGACCAATGAAGTTCCTTGATGAGTTCCCAGGAGACATTGGCTGTCCAAAGACAAACTGGGAAATTCTCTCGGAATGCTGAAATCACTTTTAAGGCATCTAACTGACTGAATAAAGCATCACTCATTGTTGGTGGCAATCTCCCTGGTTGATGTAAATATAATCAGCCATCTATGCAGAAAAGTCACTGGTGGTTAAAGCCCATAAATGTCCTTGTATTACAATTAGCCCAGTGCTTGCTTGACCAAACACCTGGGCACAATTACCTGGCCAAGTTGATACATTAGCCTAACCATCACAAGCACCATCAACACAACCAATATATGCATTATGGGAGTCCCGGAGGAGAAGAAAGAAAGGGGCACTGAAATAATTTTAATAAGTTTCTCGTCAGAAACCATGGAGATCAGAAGGCAGTAAGATGACTTTTTTAAACTACAGAAAGCAAAATATTTCCAAGCAAGAATTCTATATCCACCAAAGCTATCTTACATTAATGAGGGAGAAATTTAGATATTACCACATAAACAAAAGCTCAAGTTTGTCACCACTAGATTGGCCCTGCAAGAGATCCTAAGGAGAATTCTTCAGGTTGAAAGGAAAGGACAATCAACAATAGACCAAAGCCTCATCAAGAAATAAACATAGGGGAGTGATGTAGCTCAAATGGTTGAGTGTCTGCTTCCCATGTGTGAGGTCCTGGGTTCGATCCCTAATATCTCCTAAAAACAAAACAAACAATTGAAAAAGCCAACTCTCATTGGGGAGCTGATGTAGTCCAGTGGTTGAGCACCTGCTTCCCATGTACGAGGTCCTGGGTTCAATCCACAGTACCTCTTATAAAAAAAAAAAAAAAAGAAATACACATAAGAGGAAAATGGAACTATGGACTAAAGTAGATTTATTATTATTCTAGCAATGGAAGATTGTATCATTGATATAAAGGCAGTGGCCAACAGAGTTTCTGAGTAGAGGGAGAGGGAAGAATAGGTGTAACATGGGGCCTTTTTGGGGACATTGGAATTGTCCTGCATGACATTGCAATGACAGATACAGGCCATTATACTTTTTGTCAAAACCTATAAAATTGTGCAGTGCAAAGTGTAAAGTAAACTATAGACCATGGTTAGTAGCAATGCTTCAATATGTATTCATCAATTTTAACAAATGTATCACACTAATGAAAGATGTTAGTGGAGGAAAGTGTGTATATGTGGGGGGAGGAGTGTAGGGGAATCCCATATATACATATATATTTTTTAGGATGTACCAGGGATTGAACCCAGGACCTTTTATATGCTCATCGACTGAGCTACATCTGCTCTACAATGAGAGTTGGGTTTTTTATTTATTTGTCTGTTTTGCTTTTAGAAGTTACCAGGAATTGAACATAGGAAACAGGCACTCAACCACTTGAACTACATCTGCTCCCTACCCCCCATACTTTTTATGTAACATTTATGTAGATAAATTAAAATTAAAAATAAAGCTTCTTTAAAAATAAAAATTAAAAAATAAAATTAAATAAAAAAGAAAGAAAGATCTCCAGTGATGTTGACAACATGGGCAAATATAAATACCAGTGATATTGTATTTTGGGATTGTAATTTCTCTGTTTACTTCCTATAGGAAATAAAAAGTGAAGGTGTAAAAATGTAATGATAAATCAGTGTTTCTGGACTGTAATTTGTTACAAGAACTACATGAAGATGTGGTTATGGAGGATTATAGAAGCATAGTTTGTCTATACTATTGAAGTTAACTTGGTATCAAAGCAAACAATATAGTTACACAATTAGGATGTTAAATTTAAGCCTCATAGTATCTACAAAGAAAATATCAGAGAATATGCAAATTCACAGAGACAGAAATGATAAAGAATAAGTTGCCAGGGGAAGGGGTCAGAAAAACAGGGAGTTAATACATAGTGGGTAGAGGGTTTTGTTTGAGGAGATGGAAAAATTTTAATGGAAAGTGGTGAGGGTACCACAATATTGTGAATGTGTTTAATACCATTGAATGATATGCTTGAGAGTGGTTGAGATGGGAGTTTATATTGTATATATGTTTCTACAAATTTAAAAAAAGAAAACTAAAGAGACAATGATAATGAAATGCAATATATGATCCTGGATGGGATCTAGCAAGGGAGGAGAAAAGGCTCAAAGGGATATTTTTCAGATTTATGAAAAAAAAATTAGAATATAAACTTGTAAGTTTTATATCAGTGCTAATTTTATTAAACTTGATAACTGAACTTAAGGTAGTTACATAAGTGAATATCCTTGTTCTTAGAGAATGGACATGGTAGTATTAAGTGTTCAAGGAGCATGAAGTGCAACTTACACTCAAGTGTTCAAAAAATGGATTGATAAATTGATAGATGATTGATAGATAGATAGATAGATAGATAGATAGATAGATAGATGGAACAGCAAATATGGCAAAATGTTAAAATTGGTTTATCTGGTATCTCAGAAGAGAGATAGGGATATGTTTCAATGATATGACTTGAGTTTGTATTATTTTGTAGCTATCATGTAATTTGAAAATATTTGAAAATAAAATGTTTTTAAAAATCTAGAAAATAATTGGAAAATCATATAACATGGCAATTATTAAAGAAATAGCTATTTTCCCTGCTATTGCTCATGTATTGCCTAATGGCTTTATTAAAAAACATTTCAGCATCAGAAGCAAAATAATTTCCCATTCTTTTTCCTCCCACTTTTCTACATTTTACAATGTACAAGTATTAGTAATGTTTTCAGTGGTAAAAATCAAGTTCCTAGGATGCTCTACTGTGTCTTAAAAATATATTAAATGTAACAATGAACTGGTTCACTTCTTAGAGCACATTTTTTTCCTGGGCATTATACAGAATACTTTTTATTCAAATATATCCTATATGAATTATTAGCATTGTATTGTTAAAAATTAATAAGTAATTTATTTGAAAAACATTAATGCAAAGAATGACAATATGAATGAAAATTTGAATTTCCCCAAATATATATATATATATGTAACACAGCTTTTGCTCCATTAAAATTAATGTTCAAATTATTGTAATATGATTGACTACCTGTAAAAATATTGGCTATGTTCAAATAACATTGTTTCGTGAGCTGTTTTTAATTTTCAATAATGTACATGCCAATTAGAATGTATACATTTTACAATGCTTTTTAAAGACACTGGTCTACTAAGAGAAATAAATTTTTTAAAATTCTTATTTTGAAAAATATTATTATTATTATAAGATCTAATAAATGGTTAATTGTGGATGATGATTAATTTATAAACTCCAATTTTTATGACAGAAGCAAAATTATACTGATTTTTTTAATGTGCTACTGATTCTCCATTTGGCAACTTCATTCTCCCATCCTCAGAACCTTTTTTCTGACCCTTGTCTACCTTATTATGGACCAAAACTCTGGGCTCAATGTACCTGGCTCCATTGCTCTCTGGATTTCAACTGGGTTTGGAGGGTGGGAAATGCTGGCAGGAGACCAGTTAACAGAAGAAGAGAGAAGGGAGAGCATTTCTAGCCCCATTCCCTCCCTTTCTACCGTATTTTTTGGAGATGCTAAATCCTTTTAGGATGAAAGCTCAGGTTCCAACCTCAGCTTCCCTAACATGAGTTCCTACCCCTGTCTCTTCAGATCTAGGCGTGGTAATGTCTTCCACTTTTGGTTAATTCCCAGTTGTCTCAACATCTCTCTCATGGTTTCTTTAACCCTGCCTATATTTCTATAAATATTTCCTTCATTGAATTATCTGCAACTAGTCTTTTTGAGTAGAACTCTTTTTCTTCTTGGATTTTTATTTTATAAGCATTGCGCAGTGAAGTTTATTGTTTACCTTGGAAAATAATAAAGCATTTAGAATAAGTGCAGGATTTCTAGAGCTAAACTGCCTGGTTTGAATCCCAGTCCTGCCACGACTTTTCTGTGCCTCAATTTCTTTACCATTAAAATGAGGTTAAAAACTTTGTACCTGTCTCACAGGGTTGCTTTGCAATGATTAAATGCATCATCTTACATAAGTCACTTCAATCAGTGCTTGTTAAATAAGCTGAAAACAATTTATGTGCACTTGATATGGTATAAAATGTTTTCTGAGATGAGAAAGTAATAGTAGTGAAATGTAAGTGTACATTGCTTTTTCTACAAGGTAGTTCAAACAACAGCCAGGTTACAGTTCATTAAATAACAGCCCTTCCAATTTTTTAATGCCTTCTAAAAACATTTTTCTGTCTATAATGATTTTTACTTCACACAGAATGAAACTTATACTTTCTCAAATATGCTAATGTTTTTTCATAACGTTTTGACCTTTAACCGGTCATTTGCTCTGGTTTGATTTCCCCATAACTGATGAATTTCTGCTTTCTTCTCAAGGGTATTTAGCCCTTTTGCATTCAACTACCTAAGCAGGGAAGCAGGTAGAATTTCTCAGAAGCCGTATCTGCCATGTTTTCTTAAACCCCAACTTTCAGATACTAGAGTACTGTATTTAGTCCTAATCAATCATGAGCAGAAGCAGCATAGCCTAAGGAAACCAAAATTACCATAGAAACCTTATTACAGTTGTACTTTTTTCTAGAAGCCCAAGTGCAATATCACTGCCAGGTTTTAAACATACTTATTGAAGAGGCAAAGTGTATCTTTCACTTTATCAACCAACAATGTGCATTCACCTTAGAAGGAAACTGGACTTGCAAACATATATTGTTTTTCATAAGCATAGACAGCAATTGTGTATGTGTGTTTAAGGGTATTTGCATTAATCAATGCAAGTTTAATGTAGTATTGATATTCTTGGGAAATATTGATGAAGAATTTTCAACTCCCCTCCCCCATTTCTATATATATAATGATAATGAAGAAGAAAAGTGAATGGATTCCCAAGTCTTCGGTGCACCATATAACCTACTTAAGGCAATATCTCTTACTTATTAAATGAAGTTAAGGATGCCTCTTCACCAGAATTTTTGCCACAAATAGCCAATTATGCTGTCCATTATTCCAAATGATGGGGGCGTTCCAAATGATATGGGCAGACATTGAAGGAAGAAATCAGCCTCACTGAAGAGTATTTAATCATTGAAATACATTGTCCTATTTTATAGCAAGGAAACTGACTCTGGCTATGATAAATTAATGCAAGTGGTTAGCAGTATTTTACAAATGTTACCTACATGCCATAACAAGGTGTGTTGGTTTTTGTCTTTTGCAGACCCCAGATAATTATATTCTTAAATTGAATCTATTATGAATTGTTGATTAGATTAGACCAGCCAAGGGGCATTTGATTAGATTGCTCCAGTAGAAAGTAGCCAGGATGGGTCATAATCCTCTTACTGGAGTCCTTTATAAGCAGAAGAATAAAAAGCTGCAGACACAGAAGAAAGCAGCAGAGACAGAGAAGAACCTAGAAGTTAAGAAAGAAGGCCCCAGGAAACATAAGCTTGAATCAACGTAACACAAGACTGAGAAGAAGCCATTTTAGCCAGAAGGCAAAAGCAACAAGGCCCAAAGGAGAGGAAATAGATAAGCGGATGCCTATGGCTGCAGCTCAGGGAGAAAGCATCTCTGATGATGCTTTGATTTGGACAGTTTCACAGCCTCAGTACTGTAAGCTTTGAACCCAATAAAGTCCCATTATAAAGCCAGCCCATTTCTGGTCTATTGCTCCCAGCAGCTTTTAGCAAACTAAAACAAAGTCACTGAGTCTCTGACTAAAGACCATTTATATATATATATATACCTATATGCCTATAGGTAATTTTCAGGCAGGTCACATGTCTGTCTAATGAGGAAATTTTCTCAAAGTGGGGATATAAATCATATTTTACAAAAAAAATTTATTTACCCATTCCATTATATCCATCGTTCAGTTTGCACTTGAACTGGTTCCAGTGAATGAGTCTCATTTTCAAGTCTACTATAACTTTGTCTAGCTGAAGAATCTTTGCCAATAGAAATAAATCAATAAAATGTAAAATGTTTTATTTTCATATGTAGTAACCAACAATTAATTAATTATATATTAAAAGCAATTCACAAACCATATATTAGGTGAAAGCTGGCAGAAATACCTACGTTAGGTAAAAATTAACTGAATAAATTGTCTTATAATATCTGGTCTTAAAGAAAACTGTGATGATTATGTAGACGTAAGCTTTTTTATGGCAATTTTAAGACACCCCTTGGGCAAAAGGAAGACAGAATTGTACTTCTAAGTCGTTAAGAACTATAGCAAATTGTAATGTGCTCCTTAGCTTAGTCTCAAATATGCTGATATGATCCAATAGAGCAACTTAAGAAGTAAGAACAATGTTATTCCTTGAGAGTCAACCAACTTCTTCCTTACACCTCCAGATCATATAGCAAATTAATGGCAGATAGGAAAATTTAATAATGTATATGGTAATAAAATGCACTCAAGTTCACTTATAGTATTCATTGAAACACTTGGCATAGCTGCAAATGCAAGTTTAGGAAAGTGATAGTTCAAAATACTTAACCTTGTCTTCATAGATTGAATAATTGTTGTTTGTACACTTCCATCCTCTCTGAGAGTCAATGTACCTTCCAGAAAGATATCAATCTATCAGCAGCCTTGAATAAATGCCAATTTCAGTTACAGATTGGGGAAAGATGTCGTGTTTTCAAATAGCAGTACTTTGGAAGAGCTAAGTTCACAGAAAGTGTAGTGCAGTCTAGCAATAAGAAATTTTGAGATTATAACGGCATATTGAAAATGAATTTCAACTATTGTCAGAAGAGAAGAAAGCAAAAACCAAATTTTTTATTTCAATATTAGAAGTAATAAAAATTACACATACTTATAGAATAAATTGAAAATATTATAAAATTGCTATCATTTATTAAATAATCTGGGTATTGAGAAAATATGAAGAAAAATATTCCCAAATGTAATGTGAACTTATTAATTAGAAAAGAATAGGCAATATTCTCATTTACTCTCCATATTTTAATTAATAATGAGATATATTTTATTGAATAGTGCTTTGCAAAAAAGAGGCACATATTGAGTCCATAATATATAAAAATATTTTCTTTGAAGAGTTCCAGAAGTGAGTAGATTTGATTTTTACTTTATTCCCTATACAGCTTCTTTTCCCTTCATTGAATGAGTCTTTAATGAAAAGCCAAAGATATTTTCAGGATAAAATTCTAGTCAGATAATTTAGTCAATATGAGTAGGAATCTAACATGTTGCAATACTATGTTCCAGGAACACACATATTGTTTTTAACTTTCCATTATGAAGGTCTTTTCTGAAGTATACAGAATTAAATATCTTTGGCAAAAATATTCTAGTTGAGTTTAGACAGTATTATGAGCAAACAAAATATGTGAGTATAAGAAACAAAGTAAATATATATGTATAAGAAAACATAACTTGGCAATTAACATTCTGGAAGGACTTTTTGAACTTTAATTAACATTAACAGAAATATAGTATTTATATGCATTATACACAGCACACCCCAACACTAACATGGACATATCCACATAAACACAAAGCTTTCTTTCTTTCTTTTCTTTTTCTTTTTTTTTTTCTTCTTTGGGTTACCAGGGCCGGGGAATGAACCCAGGACCCCACAAGTGGTAAGCCAGTGGTCAACCACTGAGCCACATTGCCTCCTCTGAGCTGATTTTTGTTCTTTTCATTTGTTTTGCCTGTCGTTTGTCTGTGCCTTTAGGAGGCACCAGCTACTGGACCCGGACCTCCCAGGTGGCAAGCAGGCGCCCAATCGCCTAGCCACATCTGCTCCCAGCGTAGCTTTTTAGGACTAAGGAAGAACTAAACTATTTGTCATACTGTAAGGTTGATAATGAAAACACAAATAAAATAGTGGTAAAGATGCTTTTACAAAGAAAATCTGTAAATGGAAAATAAACCCTATCCTCTAAGATTCTAGAGCCTAGGAGGTGAAACTTTCATCTCCAGAAGGAGGAAATTATGATTATCAACAGATTGACATAAGACCGGGGAATCTGTCTTCTGTAGAATGGACCATTCTACAGGAAAATTTAAAAATCATTGATTAAATATAATGTCTGTTTTTAAAATCTTGTTAAATTATAGGAATATAAGAAAATATTAAGCAAGAAAATGGGTGAAGGGACCTACAGAAGATATAAGGAGAGCACTACGACAAGCTCATCTCACTTAGAATACTTTGTAAACATGGTGATTAACTTAGTTTTTCATGTATTGACTGTACTCATTAGTAATAGAGAAGACTAGTCTAGTGCTTGTTCAAGTTGAGCCATTTAATAGTAGAGTTTATAATTCCAAATCTTGCACTTTAAATAACTAAACCCACAGTGTAAAGTGTGATCCCAAACTAAACCTGCCTCCAACACTCCTTGCCTAGAGGACAAAAGAAAAGAAAAGCAAACAAAAACATTTATTTATTTATTTATTTATTTTAAACAAATCTATTTTATTGGTACATATTAATAAAGCATACAATTCATTCAATGTGTACAATAATAGTATTTGGTATAATCTCATAGTTGTGCATTCATCATTTCAATCATTATTAGAGTATTTTCATTATTTCAATAATAATAGTAAACAAAAACTGACAAACAATAAACAAGAAAATTCTTCACCTCTCCATCTCTCTGTTTCCACTTCTTTATATTTTTTTTTTTTTTTATATATATATATATATAAGTATATTTTAAGAAAACATTTAAAAGTTTGGCACAGAATAAGGCAGAAAAAAATGCCCTGAGAATTTGGAATCAAAACTTCCAAAGCTGTTATAAATATTCTTCTATAAGTAGTTGTGCAAGTCTTTTTTTCCCTCTTGGAGATATACCCAAGAGAGGAATTACTGGTTATAGCACTCTAATATGTTTAACTTTATTCAAAACTACCAGTTCTTCAAGTTGTTTTCTACTCCTACCTGCAACAAATGAGGGTTTCTATTGGTCTATATCTTTATCAATATCTAGTATCAAAAGTGTTTAATGTTAGCTATTCTAGTAGATATGTAGTTTTAATTTGCTTTTCCCTTCTAACAAACAATATTGAGCATCTTTTCATGTCCTACATTATCTTTGTGAATCTCTGTTCAAGTCTTATACAGACTTTTCTATTGTTTTTGTATTTTTCTTATTGATCTGTAGGAGTTCTTTATACATTCTGGATATAAATAGTTTTCATAAAATTACACAATTAATAGAACAAAAATGAAATCCATAGTCTTGAAGAAAAATAATATATATGATTTTTAAAATTTGCAAAATGTCCAATTGGTATTTTTTTTCTTTTATGTTTAGTGCTTTTTGTGCCGTTTAAGAAATTAGCAAAGTCATATTTTACTATGTTTTCTTCTAGACGATTTATAGTTTGGGGTTTCATATTAAGGCCTGCGGTCCACACAGAACTTAATTTTACGTACATTGGTGGTAGGGTCAAGGCTTATTTTGTCTCTACGCATATATCAGTTGTTCTAGTATCATTTATTGAAAAGCCCTTCTTCACACTCAGTTGCATTGTTTTCTGTGTTAAAAAATCAAGTGACCCTATGTATCTGGAGCTCTATACTGTTGCAACAATTTAAGCCAATACCACTCTCTGTTTGCTACTGTAGCTTCATGGAATGCCTTGAAATTTAGTAGTGTAAACAATTTTAATTTGACCTATTTCATCACGATTTTCTTGGCTATTCTAGGTATTTTGCATTTCCATATAAATTTTAGATACAGCTCTTAATGCATACCAATACAAGTCTGCTGGGATTTCCATTGTGACCATAATGAATTTATAGGTCAATTTGGGAATAACTAAAATCTTAAAAGATCACTGTTTTTTTTCAACCTAAGAAATGGAATATATTTCATATGTTTAGGTCTTATTTAAGTTTTCTCAGTAATGTTTTGTAGTCTCAATATACAAGTATTTTGGAAATATTTTATTAGGTTAATTCCTGGATGTTTGATGTTGATGATGCTGTTATCAATGCACTTTTAAAAACATGTTTGTGGAGGTACAATTCACAGACCATAAAGTTCACTTGTTTTAGGTGTGCAAGTTAAATGATTTTTAACAAATTTACAGAGTTATGCAACAGTCACCACAGTCTAATTTTAGAACATTTCCTCTACCCCGAGAAGAAACCTGGTGTCCCCTTTCAGTAAAACCCCTACCCAACCCCAGCTCCAGAAAATCTACTGTACTTTGTATTTCAACAGAATACAAATGAATATCTGTATACATCTGGCATAGATGCAAGAATATTACATTATTACAAAATTTTCTGGAAGTTGTGAGAGCAGATATCCAGTTCTTCTTCTTTTTTTTTTTTTTTTTTTTTTTTTTTTTTTTTTTAATCTTAGGGGGAAAACCTTCAGGCTTTCACCATTAATACACTGCTAACTTTAGATTAGTTGTAGATGTTTTTTTTTGTTTTTTTTTTATCAGGTTTTGGGAGCTTCCTTCTTTCTTAGTTTGTTTATAGATTTATCTTTTATTGTGAATGGATATTGATCAATTGGTTTTCTGCATCTATGGAGATATTTGTGTAAATTCTGTCCTTTATCTATTAATATGGAACATTACATTAATGTAATTGAATTTTGGATGATATACCAACCCTGCATTTATAGAAAAATCACATATCATACTGGTGTGTAATTGTTTATATATGCTGCTGTATTTCATTTTCAAATACTTTGTTGTGGATTTGTATAGCCATTTTGATGAGGAGTATTAATCTGTAGTTTGTTGTACATTCTTTTTGCTGTGTTTTGTTTGTTGTTTGCCTACTGTGATGTCTTTTTCTGGTTATGGTATCAGAGCAGGCCACTGCTGGCCTCACAGAAGGACTTGGGAATTATTCTTCCTCCTCTGTTTTCTAGAAGAGTAAATGTTGACTTGACAGTATTTTTTTTTTTTTATCTAAATGTGTGACAGATTTTATCAGTGATGTCATCTGTGCCTTAGCTTTCCTTTATGGGAAACTTTATGTGCTAATTTAATTTCTTTACTTGTTAAAGGTCTATTCATATTTTCTATTTCTTCTTGCATCAACTTTGGCAGCTTGTGTCTTTCTAAGAATTTATGGATTTCTCAAATTTCCCTCTTGCTAATTACTTAGTTCTACTATGGTAGGAGAATAAACTTTATATGATTTTAATATTTTAAAATTTATTGTGATGTCTATATTTATTTATTTTTAATTTATTGAAGTATATCACTCATACATGAACATGCATAAACAATAAGTATATAGAAATAGTTGTAAACTTACAAAACAAACATACATAACATCATAAAGGGCTCTCAGACCTCACCCTACCACCAATACCTTGCATTGTTCTTAAACATTTTAAACTAATGGTTAAAGAGCATCCTCAAAATATTACTACTAACCAAAGTATTTTTCCCCAACCCACTCTATTATTATTTTTATATCATTTATACATGAACATACATAAATAAGTGTAGAATAAAAGTTGTGAACTTACAATGCAAACATTCATAACATCATACAGGGGTCCTATACATCAACCCCCATCCACCAACATCTTACATTGTTGTGAGACATTTGTTACAAATTATGAAAGAATATTGTCAAAATCTTACTACTAATTAGTGTTTATCTTAAATTTGGTGTATTTTTCCCCCAATCCACTCTATTATTTTTTTAAAATATATTTTTATGACAGATGTTGTAAACTTACAAAACAATCATGCACATGAGCAGAATTCCCAAACAACACCCCTCTATCTACACACCACACCATGGTAGAACATTTGTTACAGATTATGAGATAATATCATCTCGTTATTACCAGGTCCACAGCATACATTTGGCACACATTTTCCATACTGCCCCATTATCAATACAGTACATCTTTGGCATAGATGCAAGACTATTACATTATTACTGTTAACCACAGTCCATAGGTCACTGCAGTTGTATTTTTCCCATGCTTCTCCACATTGCCCCCACCCTGCAATAGTGATGTACATCTGTTCTAGCTCACACTCTTGCATCTGTACCATCAACCACAATTCTCATCAACCCCTGGGTTTACTGTGTTATTCAGTCCTTAGATTATTCTCTAGCTTTCTGTCAATTGAAGTTTACATCCCTAGACTATCATTTTCAGGTACATCCCCATTTATAAACCAGCTGTTACTCACTAGAATGTGTTATCATAAACTCTGTACATTTCCACACTTTTATAGTAAAGCTAACTAAAACTTGTACATACATGAAATATCAGTAGTCCATCTCAGTTCTCCTCTTATCTCCTTTAAGAATCCACTATCTACCACCAGGTCTTGAAGATATTTTCCTACATTTTCTTCTAGAAGCTTTATGGTTCTTGCTTTTTTATTTAGGTTTTTGATTCATTTTGAGTTAATTTTTGTATAAGGTGTCTTCTTTCCTTCTTTTGCTATGGATATCCAGTTTTCTCAGCATCATTTGTTGAATGGACTGTTTTGCCCAAGCTGGGTGGGTTTGACAGGCTAATCAAAAGTCATTTGATCATAGATGTGAGGGTCTTTTTTTTTAACCATCAATTAGGTTCCCTTGGTCTATGTGTCTGTCTTTATGCCAGTACCATGCTGTAGCTAAGTAATATTACTGAAAGTCTGGAATAGAGTCCTCCAACTTCACTTTTCCTTTTTAGGATGTTTCTGGCTTTTCAGGACCCCTTACCATTCCAAATAAATTTGATAATCATGTTTTCCCTTTATTTTAAAAATGCTGGTGGAATTTTTATTGGGATTGCATTGAATCTGTACATCAATATGAGTAGAATTAACATCTTAATGATATTTAGTCTTCCAATCTGTGAGCATGGAATGTTCTTCCAATTATTGAGTTTTTTTTTTTTTTTTCTTTTAACAATGAGTTGTAGTTTTCTGAATACAAGTGCTTTACATCGTTAGTTAAGTTTATTCCTGAATATTTGGGTATTATCTGTCATATTTTATTTTCACCACTCTTTTGACACTGTTAGTTACTTTTATTGATATAATCTTCATTTATAGACTCTCTTCCAGGACTCTTTCTCCTGTCTTTTCTTTTCAGGCTGTAGCACACCCTTTAGTATTTCCTGCAAACAGATCTCTTGGTTACAAACTTTCTCAATTTCTGTTTATCTGTGAATATTCTAAACTCACCCTCATGTTTGAAAGACAATCTTGCCGGATATAAGACTCTTGGCAGGAAGTTTTTCTCTTGCAGTATCTTAAATATATCATACCACTGTCTTCTTGCCTGCATGGTTTCTGGTGAGAAATCAGCACTGAATCTTATTGGGTATCTCATACATTATGCATTGCTTTTCTTTTGCTGCTCTCAGAATTCTCTCTTTGTCTTTGGTATTTGACATTCTGATTAGTATGTTTCTTGGAGCTGGTCTATTCAGATTTTTTCAGATGGGAGTACATCATGCTTCTTGGACATGGATATATATGTCCTTCAATAGGGTTGGGAAATTTTCTACCATTATTTCTTCAAATATTCCTTCTGCCCATTTTCCCTTCTCTTCTCCTTCTGGGACACCCATGACACATATGTTTGCATGTCTTTTGCTGTTGTTTAGTTCTCTGAGAACTTTTTCAAGTTTTTCCAATCTTTCCTTCATCTGTACTTTTGTATGTTCACTTTCAGAGGCCATTTCTTCAAGCTCACCAATCCTTTCTTATGCGTCATCAAATCTGCTATTATATGATACCGGTGTATTTTTAACTTCATTTATTGCACCTTTCCTTCCCAAAAGATCTGCTATTTTTCTATGTATGCTTTCAAATTTTTCCTTGTGCTCATCCAATGTGTTCTTTATATCCTTAATTTCTTTAGCCTTCTCATTGAATTTATTAAGAAGATTTGTTTGAACATCTATGATTAGTTGTCTCAACTCCTTTATGTCATCTGGAGGCTTATCTTTAACTGGGCCATATCATCCTGTTTCTTGATATGGATTGTAAGTTTTTGTTGGTATCTAGGCATCTGGCTTACTAGCATATTTATTCTGGGTGCAGTTTTTCTCTTTAGTTTAGGGCTTCCTGCCATTTTTCTCTTGCTGTTTGTATAGTCAGAGCCCAGGATATAATTGGTTCTATAAGCTGTGGAGGCTCAAGCTGCCCTCATTGCCCCAAGGACCAATGAAGCTTCTCCCAACTTTCTCCTTTGCCAGGGATAGGGGCAGCATCACAGCTGGGTGGAAACATCCTACTCAAGCAGGCCTAGAGTGTAGTTGCCCAGAGAGACTAATGAAGCTTAACACCCCTTTCTCCATTGCCTGGGGCGGGGACAGAGCTGCAGTTGTGGGCAACAATCTATGCAATGCAGGTCCAAGATGACTGCAGTTGCCCCCATAACTTCCGATTATTCAGTCTGTGCCAGCTAAATGTACCTATAGTTACCTGGATAGGTTGGTGCAGGACCCACCAGCTTCCTCCCTGCTGGAGGAAGCCTAGGCTAGGACTGCAGGCCAATCTGGGTGAAAGAAACCAGTCTACTGTCAGTGTGATTTTCAGCCAGCTCAGCTTCCCCTCATGCTGTGGGTCGAATCAAAATGGCGGCTACTGGCCTCCTGACTTGGATAGGCTCAAACTTTAACTGTTCTTAGGGTTATACTTTAACTTTAGCCAGCTGAATTTACTAATCAGTAGCTGAAATCAGTGGCCAACCGTCTTCCTCCCCTGTTTTTGGGAAATGGAGCTTCCGATTCCTGCCACAGAATAGCTCCTGGGTGGCTTGCACTGCCAAAGTAGGATGATCACCAGCCTCTGGGGCGTGCCCTGTAATTTCCCGGAGAGGCTAGCGCAGCTCCCCCAGCTTCCGCCCTCCCTGAGGTGGGTCTGGGGCTTAAGCTAGAGCGGCATCTGATTTAGATGGAAGGAAGCCAGTCCCTACCAGCACTGTTATTTTCAGTCAGCACGGCTTCCCCTCATGTCAGGCATGGAGTTAAAATGGCAGCTACCAGCCTCTTTCTGACTTGGACAGGTTCAAACTTTAGCTGTTCTTAGGATTATACTTTAGCCCACCGAATTTACTAATCAGTAGCTGAAGTTGGTGCCCAACAGTCTCTTCCTCCCCTGTTTTTGGGAAGTGGAGCTTCCAATTCCAGCCACAGAACAGCTCCTGAGGTGGCTTGTGCCTGCAGTGGAGGATGGGCACCTGCTTCCATGGCACAGAGTGCTCTACTTGAATCATCTCTGCAGATGGGAGGTCCCCTCCTTCCATTCTTTCAAGGATGTTGCAGGATGCACTTCTGGCCTCCGGGAGCCCCCAAACAAGTTTTCTAGATAGCTTTGGGTGAATACTAACTGCCCTGTAGCAGGAACTGATTCTAGGAGCTCTTTATTCTGCCACCATCTTGTTGGCTGTCTGTGACTTCTTTTTGACCTAGCCTGTGGTCTATCTTGTTGAATGTTCTATATGCCCTTGAAAGGACTGTATATTCTGATCTGAAGGAGTGTTCTGTAGATATTAGGTCAAGTTGGTCCATAGTGTTGTACAAGTCTTCTACATCCTTGCTGAATTTTGTCTGTTTCATCCATTGTTGAGAGTGGGGAATTGAAGTATTCAACAATAATTGTTAAACTATTTCTCCTTTCAATTTTGTCAGTTTTGCTTCATGTATTCTTGAGGCTCTGGAGTTAGGTGCTTCTATGTTAAAAAATTTTAAATCTTCCTGATTAACTTATACTTTTATCATTATAAAATGTCTATCTTTGTCTCTAGTAATTTTTGTTTAATACCTATTTTTTTTCTTATGTTGCTAGAGCCATTCTAGCTCTCATATGGTTACTATTTGAACAATTTATCTTCCTCTATCCTTTAAATCTTGTATTATCTTTAAATCTAAATTATATGTCTCATAGATAGTATATAGTTGTATCTTGTTTTATTACTTATTCTGGCAATCTCTGACTTTGGGCTGGTATGCTTTATTCATTCACAAGTAATGTATTTGGATTTTCATATGGCATTTTGCTATTTGTTTTCTTTATATCTTGTGTCTTTTTTTTTTTTTTTTTTGCCCTCTGTTTCTTCCTTGCTACTGTCTTGGATGCATAAATTAATGCTTTTCATAAAATTTGGGAAGTTTTGGGTGTTTCTTCTAGTATTTTTTCTGCTCATTTCTTTCTCTTCTTTTGGTAATCTCATTATGTATGTTGGCATGCTTAATGGTGTCCCACAAGTCCTGTGGGCTCTGTTTCTTTTCTTTTTTTTTTTTCCTTCCTCTTCTTCAGGCTGCAAATCTCTACTGGTCTACATTCAAGTTTGCTGATTCTTTACTCTACCAGCTCAAAATTGCTGTTGAGTCCCTGTATTAAAATTTTCAGTCCAGTTATTTTGCCTTTCAACTTCAGGATTTCCATTTGAAAAATTCAATTCTATTTGGATCACCTTTTGGCCAATTTCAATTATCTATTTTTCTACTTTTTTTTTTTTTTAATTCACATGATCTTCCCTCTAGTCTATCTAGTTGTGTTTCTTAACTTTTAAAAAAATTATTGACGTTGTGTATGAAAAAATGTGGCTCTGAATCATATTATTTTCTGTCAGAGTTGATATTTTGATTTGGTTGATTCTTAACCTAGTATCAGATCACTATTATCCAATTCAGATTGAATTATTTATGCTTCAACTTAGTATATGTGAATGTACTTCTATTTTCAATTCGCTCTTACTCCTAACTTATAGTGCTCAAAGGGTCCTAGTTAAAATTCTGGGGTAGTCTGTGTACAGTCCTCCTTATAATGCCATAAACATCACAGGTCTTTATTTCAAACAAACATAAGGTTGAATATTGGCTCTTTAATTACAAATTATGTGATCATGTTTTAATATGTTGTTAATTTTATTTAAGAGTCAAATTTTTATAATAATACCAGTCTCTTGAATAGGATAAATGAGACCTTTAGTCATAAGAAAGGACCAGGAATATATTGGATTCTAAATCGGAGATAGAGATTTCATGAATATGATGTATTTACTTCTCACACTTTTTAACCACTCTAGGAGCAATGTTTTATCTATGTTCTTAGACTGTTCAAAATATTACTTCACCCAAGCCTATTATTAATTTTTTTGCCAAAATTAAGTGAATATAAGTAATCTATACCAACCTGAAGAAGTTGAAATAATTCTGAATAGTTGCTGGCAAAACTTACAAAATAAGTTTGTGATTTAGACTAATAGATTGTAGTCAAAATTCATGGTTCCACTGAAGGTAAGTTGTGCCAATTCAATCTGATTCCAAGTAAAGAGTGTTGTTTGGTCTTTCATAGGTCAGTTAATTCAAAGTTTTGATTTATTGAGGCATGCTCCTTGTCCCCAAGCCACCCAAGCCACCTGCAGACAACATCCTCCCACTCCCACCAGAGGGAAGGTGGCTCATCCCCTACCAAGGGCGACTCTGGGTCCCAGTGGTTGCATAGCCAAGTGAAAGCCCCACCTGGGCCTTGCCCCCTGAATGGGGAATCTGGAGGGAAGGAGGCTAGGTCTCCCTTGCCCATCCACTCTCATGTTTTGGACCTGCCACCCTTGGTTCTCAGGTATGGTTTCTGCATGCTGGGTGAGGATCTTCTCTTCAAGCTTTGGTGGGGTTGTCATGGCTTTAGAGTGGCTCAGCTGCACTGCTTCCTGCTCACAGCTGGGAAGGACTATTTTCCAGCTTGCCAGCGAGGGCCTGGTAGGGTTGCTGTGCCTTCAGCCTGAACTGTCAGCACTAGCTTGAGGTGTTTCACCCTCTGGGGTTTCATTGTTCACTCGGTTGGTTCCTGGGTAACTTGCTTATTTTTTTATTAAAATGTTCCTGTTTGGTTTTCAAAAAAAAAAAGTTATATTTCCAACACTGATAAAAATTCTTCATACACCAACATAGTTATATTTTAATATAATTTATCTGCAGAATTAGTATTTGAAATCTCTGTCACCATGGTGTTGTCTATAATGCAATGACAGATATAGGCCATTGTATATCTTCCCGTAGCCTGCAGAATTGTATGGGAGAGAGTGTGAACTGCAATATGAGTTATGGTCCATGCTTAGTGGCAATGCCCTAGGATGCAATTATCAATTGCAATGAATGTCCCACACTAATGAAGGATGTTGTTTATGTGGGAGGGTGTGAGAGGTGTGGGGAGTGGGGCATATGAGAATCCCTATATTTTTGTGTAACATTTATATAATCTAAGTATCTTTTAAAATGAAGTATTTAAAAAAATAAATATATAGCAAAAATTATAGGTCATATTAAGAAGCATATAATTTGATGTATGGTATCTTATTTTTTCTTATTAATTTTCATAACATCCTTTTTCTGCAGCTATGAGTAGCTATTTTGTTTTTCTCTTTTCAAAACACAAAGTCACTACAAAATAGGAAATTAAATTGCCTAGAGAATCATGGAGCATGAGAGATTCAGATCAATGTCTAGAATCTGATCATAGTGCATTTAATCTTTCAACATAACAATATTTTTATATATCTTATATTCATTCAACTTTTATGTATCATATCCTATGGGGAGTTTAAAATATTTAGGGAAGACTGATTTTGCTCAAGTAGCTATCAGTGGAAGCCAGTGTAGTGTAATGAAATTATAATTTATTAAATATGATAACAAAGATAGTCTTTCAAATTAATCAGTACATTTCAATGACCTTTTAATCCCATACACCATATTGGATGTTGGAGATCTTCAGCACTACTGACATTATGGGCTGGATAATTCTTTGTTGTGGGGCAGTCCTGTGCATTGCAGGATGTTTAGCAGCATCCTTGGACTCTACACACTAGATGCCTCCAGACATTGCCAAATCACATACAGTTGACATTCATTGCTTTATATAAAATTGTGGACAAGTCTAATCAGGTTCCTGTTCGCCTTCTAGTGGGACACAAACACACACAATGTAAAAGGTTAATAAAATACATCAATCCTGATTGATCAATGATTTAAAAGTAATAAAAGTAATAAATGGGATGGTGTGATACATAATGGGGGAGACCAAATTCAAAGTAATATGTTCAGGGAATCAGGGAATACTTCTATAAGAAGGTGGCTTTGGAGCAGAGATTTGAAGGATGAAAAGAAGATATATATATATATATCTGTCAGTATTATTTAGATTAAAGGGAACCTAAATCTTTTTTGGTAAACCAGAAAGGCTTTGCTTAAACGACTTACTATTTAAGCTACTGTTTTTATGAATTAGTCTGTCAGTGAACTGAACAGAGGTGTTTTTGTTGTTGTTGTTGTTTTCCCCAAGGAATGGATGTAAAATATTCTAAGAAATCAAGAGAACAACAGATGGTGTCAAGAACTGTGAAGGTGTGAGATTTTACCCTATTTACAAGTAACAAGTTAGCCTGTGACAATTTCATGGATATTGGCAGAAAATGCAAGACTCCTGGTTCAGAGACAACAGACACTTTATTATTCTCAGCTATAAGAGTAGTCAGAGTATCATCATTTTCCTGTGCTGACTTTGTCCCAGAGGGAGACATCATTACCAAGCTTGACTGTAAACAAAAGTACCCTTTGGTCTGGAGGGAGACTCTAGGTCTTTCTTCCAAGGCTGTTGGCTATAGAACATCGTTGAAAATATAGTGTGGAACAAAAAGGCAGTTAGTGCTTACACTTGCAAGACATGCAGAAATGTGACTCACTCATGGTTATTGATCGTAGAACATATGAGAATAGTAAGCAATTTGAAAGCTTGAAATCTAAATTCTATATAATACAAAGAATGAGGTTTCAGAGAAAAAGAAAGAGAAAAAAACATAACATCAAGCAGTATATGGGAGCATCTAGGTGTCAAATTTTTTGAAATTTCTAAAGTTTTGCTTCCTCATGAGCTAACAAGGCAGCCTGCCATAGTTAATAGATGCTGGGAGAACACATGAGACCCCTGGATCAGAGGCGAAGGGAAGTTTATTTTGCACAGCAAGAACAAGAGCCAGGGTATCAGCATTTTTGTGCCAGTTTCCTGAGGCTAATTTCCACTGGGCAATACAAAGAGGGTCTGATGACATGTGAACATGCGGTGGTGGAATTCCACTGCAGGAGAGAAAATCTGAGAGTATGAAACCTGAATCTTTTTCAGTGACTAGTAAAGATACTGCCTCTTTGCTCCAGAAGAAGACTTTACATCTTCTAAGGATGTGAACTCTCCTGCCTTTTGCACCAGAGGGAGATACTATTTCTAATTTCTATCTTTCTAAATTGTTTTCTATATATACGTTCTTGAAAAGATAGTCAGAAACGAAGGGCAGTCAGTCAGTGCCTCCCTTTCAAGATGTGCAGAAACCTGAAAAAATAGAGAATTACCTTCCAATATTGCAAAGAAAGCAAAGAAAAAAGACCCAGTTTATTTTTACTTAAGAAAAAAAGTCTCGAATATTTTTTTCTTTTGGTAGGTGTCTTTACAAAGGGTGAATGTGTGATTGCCAATAAAGTGTGATTTGAAATGAACAAGATGATGGGCTCCTGCTGCAGAAATCTCTCTCCATTTATCCATGGCTAATATCTGAAATTCTACCACTAAATTTTAGCTTATATGGAAAATATTTCTTCATCCTTACAGCCTTCTTTTTTAGAAAACAAACATCCTGGGAAAGATAACACATTGTAACTAACATTTTGGTGTGAATTAAATTGATCTCAGTTGTTTCCTTCCTAACAAGAGAAACAGAAGTACTGTATAGTAGTAGGCAAATATTGGGAAAATATAAGAAGAAAATGTAGATGTTAAAGATAATTTCAATAATTAGTGTTTATATTGTTTATCTTGTACTTCTATTATGGTAAGTTTCTATGCTCAGAATTATATTTTGGTCAATGGGCTAGGGCATTCTATTAAGCTTGATATAACTGTTTCTATGATGCCTACTAATTTTTCAAAATATCCCTTCTTAAATAGATTTTACATTTAAAACAAAAGTTAGTGGTATTAATCTCCTTGGATAATTAAATTAACTTTTCTGGCAATAAATGTCATATTTTAACTCCATAAGATTTTTAATCAAGATTTTTAAAAATAAGAAACATAGTGAGGGATTTTATATGCAAAACTGTCATTCTACACTGATTATATACAATAAGTATAGTTCTAGCTCATAAAGATACTTTTGTATTCCATACACATATGAATTACTGCAAGCCAGCATATTAGTGTCAAATATTTGGTACAGCCCATAAATTCTAAAAACGTTAAGCAGCAGGGCAATTCACTGTAAAGAGAAGTGAACAGAAAAAGTCTTCTTTAAAGAAACAGTAACTAAAGTGCTCTTTAATGGATACAGATAACTTGGATAGATAAAAATGGTGAAGACATGACAAACTGGAAATATGACAACGTAAAAACTTAAAGACAAGGATGTGTAAATCGTTCCTAGACATTGGATATGCCATCTAAGTAAGAGAGAAGTTAGCAATAATTGGCCTTGTATAACATGGCAGAAACGAAATATATTTAGTAAACAAACAAAAGAAGTAAACAAGTAAATGTGTACATGAGTATAAGTGAAAGAATGAAATAAAAATATGTTCATAACAAATGTTGAGAGCCTAGAATGGAAAGCTGAAGAATTCTTTTTGGTAACAAGAAGTAACTGCACATTTTTGCACAGAGGTTCAGCATAATGCAGACAAAGTGTAGGAGGATTAATGAGTAAGCACTGTGTGTACTTGCACTTGGCAGGGAGAGGCTGAATCCAGAAAGAGAGGACCTGCCCTGAGCGAAGAATGGTGGTATTTAAGAGGAAGGGAAGGTGGAAAAGCAATGAGAGGAATCAGTGACTTTTTATGTAAGCGGGGAGGAATCAAATGTTTGAAGCCTAAGAAAATACTGGATGGAGGCACTAAATTCAAATGTGGGAGTCTGTTTTGGTGAAAATACTTGAGTTGGGAAAAAAAAATTTTAGATGAAAATTGGAAATATAAGGGATAATAACTGGGAGGCTGTTAGTGATATAGACCAAGAGATTGAGGGGGAAAGCATAAAAAGGAACAGAAAATAGATTTTGTAATCAATCATCCACATAGAGATGATCATTGAAACTATTAGGCCTGATCCATTCTAAAGGAAGTGATTATTGAGAAAACAAAACACTACAGTGCACAAGCTAAAGTTCATTGAGAGAAATGAAACAAAAAATGGTCTCTTCTCAAACTGAATGTCCTATTCTCTCTTATCCAACCCTCCCACATTCTTATTCGAGTTTCAGTCATAACAAGTTAAGTGTCACATCCCCACACATAACTCATTTCCCCAAAATCCAGATCAGTAAAAGGGGATGAACTCGGATGCTGGGGACGTGCCCTCACACTTTCCCTGAAAAGGCAATAAAGCCTTGTGTTGCTCTGTGATTGGGTGAGTTTTCACGCTTCAGATTGTAAACCCATAGTCCCCAGCCAGTGGGGAAATGGGTGAGGTATGGGACGGAGGGAAATGGGGTATTGTGTCTGGGTACCTATATAATCTTTGTTCCTGTACTAACCATGCACACTTATCCGCTTCTATTAGCCTGGGTGTGTGCCCTTTCTCGTGAGAAAGAAATAAATAACTGCTGCCTCTAGTTTAATTTTCTGTCTTCAAAACTAACATTTTGAGTAAGTGGTCGCCGTCCCACTCATTCATCTAATAGGGTTATAAAATTTATTTTGATAGCTTCTGTCTATGATTCTCTCTGCTCACCCATTATAAAAGTTGATTCTTGAGCTAATCTTGAGCAAGTCAGAAAAGGTTCAGATCCATCAGCTGGTAACATTCAAAATCTTCCAGCAGTCCAGGGTTGAATGCCGGGTGGCCACATGCGGTTAACATCATTCTTTTCTTTAATGACATTTCCTAGCTTTCACGACTGGATTTTTGAGTTGGTTCATGGTTAGACTGAAGCTTTTTCAGACTGGAGCTTTTTTAGACTGGAGCTTTTCTCTGAACACCATGAATTTAAAAATCTTTAACATAACAGATTTGCAAAATTACAATAATAATCAAAATAAGTATAATTAAAATAAGTTTCATTTATACTGGCTACACATTCAGAGAGACAATATAAAAGCACTTCTCTCGCACCTAAACCCAAGAATTGCTGGTTCTCATAACAGCTATTTAAACAGCGGTGAGAACAGCAACAGAATCTCGGCCTTGGGGGGCTGTGCCGTGCCCCTCAGAGTGAGTGTGCAGGTTCTACATCCCAGGGCACCGGGGTCACTCAGTAGTGCGTGAGAAGGTGCTGACCTCGTGCACGTGGCGTGTGCCTCGTTCCCCCCTGCCCCACGGAGCGACTTGGTCCCGGGTATGCGCCCCGCGCCCACTCCGTCCAGGTCTTGAAGGCGGAGGAAATCGTGGCCAAGTGCTGCCGCGGCTCAAGCAGTTCTACCTCCACAAGATCAAGTTCCCGCAACCCCACCGCGTCCAGTGGCGCCAGCTCAAGGCGCGCTTCACCACCAAGAAGCCCAATACCTAGGTCTAGCTCCTGCTCCGGAACCTGCCGTAATAAACCCGTGTAACACCCCACCTCCAGCAGAAGAAAAAATAGTGCTTTTTAAAAAATGAAATAACTGATATCTAATTAGCAATTTATTTGGCGTGATGATAATAATAACAGGGAAAAATGCCTATTTTTTGAGTAGTTACTGTATGCCAGGGACTGTTCTAAATGCTATATGTTTAATTTCACTAATTCCCCCAGCATTATAATATTAATATTATTAATCTCATTTTACAGACAAAAATCTAAGACTTTAGTAATGTGAAGAACAACAACAACAACAACAAAAAACACATTTTGTAACATGGTAGTCTGGACCTAGGGCCCATCCTCAACCAGATGCATAGCCAATGAAGTCGCAGTTGCACATACTGATACGAATATTTTTGTAAGCCAATAATGTTAAAGGGTCCTGTGATTTACCTGTGGCATATCCAGACAATAACTAATTTTATGTTGCCATTATATAAAAAGTACTAGTACAATCAATAGTTGAGGATGACTGGTCAACATTTTTATCTGTAACAAAACCTGGAAGAAGTCTCTAATTCAGAACATTATAAAGACAAATTAATTAATTTATGGAATCCCTGTTATACACATGGAATAGTTCTTAAAGTTTTGTTTCAGATAATGGCAACATGGGGCTAGATATAAAATAAATAAAATACTGAGACTTGTCTAGATAAAATTGTTATTTTAATTGTTAAAATGAAATCATGGGGAGCAGATGTGGCTCAAGCAGTTGAGTGCCTGCTTCCCACCTGGGGAGTACAGGTTGGGTTCCCAGTGTCTCCTGAAACAAACAAACAAACAAAAAACAATGAACAGGCAAAACAAATGAAAAAACCAACTCAGGGAAGCTGATGGGGTGCCGGCTTCCCACATACGAGGTCCCGGGTTCAGTCCCTAGTCCGTGGTAGCTCAAGAAAGGAAGGAAGGAAGGAAGGAAAGAAATCAAAGGACAAATTAATATATTAAAATTTAAAATGTGACTTGTTACTGCTATTTTTTTATTTTATTTTTTTTGAGGTATTGGAGCGTGAGGATTTAACCCTGGACCTCATATTTGGGAAAGCGGCGCTCAACCAGTGAGCCACATTGGCTCCCCTGAGTTGGTTTTTTTCTTTTGTTTGTTGTTTGTTTATTCGTTTTGTTTTTAGGAGGCACCGGGACTGAACCTGGGACTTCCTAAGTGCTCAACCACTTAAGCCACATCCACTCCCCTATTTATTTATTTATTTATTTATTTATTTATTTATTTATTTATTTTTAGGGGAAAGCACCGAACGCAGTCCCCCACTACCGCAACACTACCACAAATTATGCAGTCGAGTTTCCCGCATTTGGGGAAATCGCAGGGGTCAGCACATCCGGAGTGCAATGGATAAGCCTCGCCCTGGGAAAACCACCTTCCTGATCATGGTATCTCCCCTGCCAGGTAAGTATTATTTATTTATTTTTAATTGTCAAAGGATCTCTGAAGAAAGATAAAGTAGTAAGCCAATAGCAGATAGGTCTTCATTGATAATGAACCAGCTTGGGGGGGGGGGGTGGTGAAGGTTAGGACCCTGCTTCCTGTGAAACATTCTGCCAGTTGACATCTCAGGGCCCAAACCTATGACTCTGGTTCTCCCCACACAGACAGAGCAGAGCCATTAATAACTACATTTAGTTAAGTCAAATTTATGCCTAGGAAAAAATGCCCTGACTCAGATTTTTTTTTTCCCTCTATCTAAGGCAGAAGTGGTAGAATGGGGTCTAGATGACTTGGTGCCATTTCTATTTCATCATATTTGTACATAATTAATCTAATCATACTAATCACTTTGTGGTATTTCTCAGGATGAGTATTACATTTTCCTTTTGTGTCCAAAATTTCCCATCAATATTTTATTTCCCCACATTTCTTCCATTTCAGGCTGTCACGGATGCTCTCCATAAAACATTGCCCCCCTCCTACCAGTTCTCTTCCCTTTTCCATTCCCTGCACATTCTTCTTTTTTAACACACAGCATCTCACTAGCCTCTCTGAAGCCTCCATGCCAGATGACCATCAAACCCTTGAACTTGAACATGAAATAGCTTTACCAAAACAGTTCTTCAATAAAACTGGTGTGTGCTCTCTCTCCCTCTCACTTGAAAAGATTCTTATGCAAGGTACTGATGGAATATTATCTCCACATTGGTATACATACAGATATGTAATTACTTAATTGCCAAAGTTCATGTGATGTTCATATCACAATGTCATCTTACCACTGAGGAGGTTCAGTATCAGACAGGTAAAGTGACTTCTCTAAAGACATAAACATGTTAAGTACACAGCTGGCATGCAAAGTGAGGTCTACAAGCTTGGAGAATAATACTTCCTTCACTATTTCTCAGTACTTTTAACATAAACATAACATTACCATAATTTCACATTCATGATATTAAGAACCCTCTTTTGTGGTATTTAGGGAGTAGTATAGAGTATGCAAGGAGGCCTCTTTAAACAAAACGCATTTCTTCTAAACAAGGGCTAAGGTAAGTCATCATGAGGCAAAATAGTGACTGTATATAAGCGAAATATTGATTGTGCATATCTTTCCACATATAGGGAATATAAAATTCCTAGTTAGTCAAACTGCATCATGCTCGACTTTTCATTTGAAAGAGAATTGTGTTGAAATCTTTGCTGCACCGAGTGTTAAAAAAAAAAAAGAGAGAACAGACTTCTGAGAAACATGTATTACGTTTATCAAGCAATTGGAAGATATACCTGGCTCACTTAAAGTCAGAGAAATTGCATTAGTTAAGACTATTTTGCAAACTGAAACCCAGTGGGGCATAGTTCAGGCAAAAGGGGAAATTTATTGGAAGAACTAGGGAATTTCACATAAATGTAAGCATGTTTTCCAGGGTGTCATGGCAAACTGAAACTTCCAAAACTCTTGTGCTCTCCATCTCTCATCTTTTCTTTCTGTTTGACTCTCTCAGATCACCATCTTCCACATGACTGGAAATGTGACATCCTTCACAGTTTATATCTCATAGCCTAACTATCAGTGAGTGACAGATACTATGCTAAAGCTTGAAAATTGCCAGGCTATTATTCTGATTTTCCAAGACACAACCACCTTTAAATGAAGCAGATATGAACAAGAGGCAGGGTCATCTAGCACAAACATGGGCACTGTATCAGAAAAATAATATTAAAGTTAGAACAGAAAGTACAGTCACACATAGTTTATCTTCACTCTTTGGAGAAGGATAAATGATGGTGGCAGAGGGAGATTTTATTACTTACAATACAGAAAAGAGGCCATGGAGACTAAGTTTGTGGCTTACACTTATGTGAATACATTCAAAGCCATCTGGGTTTGGAAGTGGTTTAAGGAATGAGTATTTGTAAGGAGAGTAGCATGCTAAATGTAGTATATACTAAAGTCACAGGATATATCTATCTCTCTTTACAATTTCCTCACACCATGTTAAATAGATCCCTAACAACTCAGCAGCACTCTCAGGGGTAGAAGGTATTGTGATTGCAATTGAATCGGAGGTCTGTGATTAACTCCCCTAAAATTTTAAGAAGAGAATTTAACCTGAATTATAATAAAATCTCTATTTGAAGCACAAACACAAGAAGATAATCCATTCAGAAGCTACAATTGTTCAGTAAAAAGGTGGAGTTAATTGTCTTGATCCTACATGCAATAAAGAGAGCTAATGTGAACAATTCAGGATCTCAAATGAATATCAATTTCTTGAATAAGAAACTCAGTAGCTTTCCCATGGGCCTTGTAATTATGCCAAAACCAAACATGAGTGTGTCTACCTCCTATTCTTCCATCTCTTTTGCCTTTTCTCAGGCTCTTTTTCACCTGCCAGCATTTTCAACTAATGTTTATAACAGTTTCATTTCCCAATAAACTAAAAATGTAATAAGATACTACAAAATATATTTCTTTAGTGATGTATTGGGTGGAGCAGGGTTTGATATTCTCATTCAGCCGTTTACAGCCAAAATTATGAGAGCCACTTTTGGCACTAGATGGAAGGCATGATGAATGGGGGCAGTGGGCAAGCAAAACAGAAAAGCAATTTCTCCCATATGAAGATATTGCCATTTTAGTCATAAAGAGCCTAACTAAAATTATACAACATATTAGGGAAATGAAGAGTGGATTAGTGAAGTAATTTGGTTTCAATATTTCATATTTTTTGTTATTATTATCATTTATTTATTTGTGGAGTGATGACAGGTACTTGGCTTTATTCAAGCTATTAGAGAAGACAGAGTTCCTGCCCTAACAGTTTCCTACTGAAAATGCACAAACTCAGGAAGTAAGACTTGGTTTGGTTTATATGAGGATGTGTCATTTTTTTCAGAGGTGTGACATTTTACTGCTAATTTACTCTACTTAAGAGAGAGGATGGTTGATACAACTGAAAAAAACTTCTGAGGATGATTAATTCTTAGCAGAAAGCCAATATTGTAAAGGAAAGAAATATAATTTAATTATTAAAATGTAAGGTTATATAAAGCTTTACATACTGGATGTGCTTAATTTGTAAATATCCATTTCATGGTTCTAGACAATAGCATCAACAAAAATTTATCTGAACAGTAATATGAAATCAATTTGGAGAGAAATCTTAACATGGAAAAAAGAAAAGAAAGGAAAATTTAAGAAAACAAAAACAACTTTTGTCACATTAGCCATAAATCTTGGTGTGATAATCTGTCCATGAATTATGTTCTCCTAAAGACGATGAGAAACTATTGTATTAACAATAAATTTTCATTATTTCATTTAGGGAGGAAAAAAGAGAAAAGCTTTGTCTTTTCACACTGAAGTCAAAGACTAAAACCTTAAGAAAATGTTGTTATCATTCCTGTGGAAAATGGAATGAACACCCTGAAATTGTGCCTGTGAAGTGGCCTACAATTGGTAGTGATTGATTGTATGCATATTTGATAAATTGTTTTTGGTGTAGATTCAAAATAAACATGGATGCTTCAAAACCAATGCACAGATGGGAAATAAAACTAGAAAAGACAGTTTCCAAAACTCCCCTACAGCATTTGCATTATATTTTTAAGGATTTTATCGCCCTGCTTTAAAAGTTATGTAGAGGAGGGAGGCATATTTCTTTTCACAGATTACACATGAAGTTAACAATCTATTCAGTTACAGAGTCGAAGAAAATCCCAGAAAAATTTTGTTTAAAGATGTTCCATTTTGGTCTAGTGCATTTTTCTTTGGCAAAACTTTTGCAACTTGTCAGCATTACAGCATTACAAAGTATGACAGTCTCCAAAGTGCTGGCTGCCAGCAGGACGATGGGAAATACCCACTGCAATAAAAGAAGTTATAGTGTTTAAAAGCACTATAGGAGCAGGAATAGAAAACCTGATCTTCTCAACAGGCAAACACAAAACATTTCATAGTTAAAAGAAACTGCCTCACTTTTTCTCATAATTATTTTTAAAGATATTCTGCGAATTCAAGAAAAATCAGCAAACTGTTATGTAAACCTTTGTTCTTTCTAAGAATGAAAAGCAATCCAAAGTGAAAGACTAGGAAAGATGATGACTAAAAAATAAATTTACTTACATATTTTTTTAATAAAATAGAGCTGTTGTAGTTATAAATTACTCCTGTGTACAGTCTCACAGTTAAAATATCATTATTTTTTGTTCTTATTGTCTCCAGAGTGTGTTTAAGATAGTTCATTTGCAGCTGTACATTTAGAAACTTGTTCTTTCTTATTTCATCAAATTTTCAAATTTATAGGACATCTACAAGATGAATTTGAACAGCTAGAATAAATAAGAGTGATCTTTTAACTAAGTTCAATAGTTATATCCAAAAGAAAGAAGAATCTGCCAGGAAGAGAATCCCTTGATCTGTTTCCCAGCCAAAGGAAAACATCACCACTAAAAACTATTCTCAGACCAGCTAGAACAAAGTTCTTCATTCAGAAAGTGGAGGAAGCCAAGGACAACCAGAATGTTTATTGAAATCCAAGGAATAGCTTTGATTGCAAAATGTTCAGTCTTTTTAAGAGGAACCAATATTTACTTTGTAGATAGTTGCAACTTATTGAAATTGGGAAGATTAAATATATACTCACTATCTTTTCATGAAATTGCTTTGCCTTAGTGCAATCCCTATTTACTTTAATTTAAAAATAGATTATGATCTATTTATCCAACTTCTGCTCTTATATTGTTTTTATTCAGGAAATTATACCTTCTGTTTGAACCACTTCAGAATCATGTCATCATTAAAATTCTTTGTTCTAACCTAATACTAGTTTTTTGTTGTTGCCTTTTCCTCCTTTTTATTTTTCCTTAAAACCACTTCTTGTCTATTAAGGTGCTGGGGAAGTCACTGACACACCTAGCGGGCATCTCCCAGCCCTCGCCTAAGTGCCTCTGTTCTACTGTATACAGACATTTCAGTATGTTTCCATTCAGCAGTCGGGAGAGATATTAGATCTAATGGAACAGCTTGACCATACTTTAAACATGAAATGGGCAGCAAGCAGCCCCAGCTGCTTATCAAGGTGGGAACTCACAGCGGCTAGGCCCTTCCACGCTCAGGTAGCACAGATTTTCCCTCCTGTTTGAAGTGAAATGTGTGGAGCTGCCTCCACAGACCCTGACCCAAGCAGTTGGCCTCCCTGGGAGACCGGCAACGATAAGATCTCTTCCCTTGCTCTTTTGGATTGTTTGTGCTGTGGATTTCATAAAGTGGTCCTTTATTAAAAGTTTTTGTTGTGCCTGAGACTGGGTTCCCATGATGTGCTATACAGCAACTTGCTCCATATAAGATATATATTTCTGCACAAAAATGCTAAGGACACCTGGCATGGTATACTCAGGGAAGGGCAATTAACCAAGTGTACTATAAATATATAAGTGAGGGGTGAAGTACAGGATGGGAGGCAAGACTACAAGGTTTAAGTGCTTTAAATGCCATTGCAACAAATTATGAATTCTCAAGCGGAAGGAGAGAAGGAAGGGAATCAAGAAGCATTTTGGACATGGAATTGATGAGGTTCATGGAGGCGGGATTGAGACAAAGCATATGCCAAGAATTTTAATTTGAGAGCTTGGGTGACATGTTATAATAATTGACATAGGAAGTATGGGAAGAGAAACTGGTTTGGAGAAAATTTATGAATTCTGAGAAGTAAATTCCAGTCAATATGATCAATAATAGTTATCTATTGGAAGAGAGGTTGGAGAGAGGCTTAAAGCAACTTGCAAGTCTTGTTACTATCCATTCCTCCTTCCCTCATAAAACCAGAACCTGTCTAGCCCACACCACACTGGGCATAAAATGGCAAAATAATAAAATTTCAGAGGTTTTTAGTCACAAGAGCTGGAAATGAAGTTAAACAGAAAGACTCATGCTCACCTGTGAATCTACCAAGTGGAAATACTTTTATAGGATTATCCACAATATATGCCCTTCTCCTCAAAGAAGCAAGATATTAACCAGGTATCTCAGTTTATATAAAGAAAATGGAAGTTTTACACCAGAGTACCAAAAAGGCAAAGAGTACTCAAAATGAGACAAAAGTTGCAGGATTAAAACTGTAACAATTGTTTATTAATAAGTGATAAACAAATAATAGATTACTTTATGTTATTTACATTGTGTTGCATGGAATGATGGGCTAAATTAATGCTTTATATTCTCAGTTCATTGTGTTGCAGAGTGGGTTCTCAGCCATTCTTAAGAATGTTCAGACATCCTATTTCAATTAGTCTTGGTCAACCAACCTAGAAAAAACTTAATCAGTGACTCTGCTTGTTGGTTGGCATGAAGATAAATCAGAGTCCGTCTTTTTATATAGTGCATTGTCTCCCATTAGTTACTTGTTAATCATGACAAGCATAACCAAGATCAAAAACTTCAAATCCATTATTGCCCGTCCTTTGGACTACTCTTAAATGAATTATTTTAGGCAGAGAGGCTTCAACTTGAGAAGCCAAGCAAGAGTGATAACAAGGAGGAAAAAGATGCCAAATACTTAGGCTCCTAGTTTATGTAAAGAGCCACTGCATTTCACGTGTGAACTATCTCAGGGAATCAGCAATATATAATCTAGGAGCTTTAGTGCAGTTTTTGACCTTGTCCAATTTGATTATATCTTCCTTGAGTGTTTAGAATGGGAAATCTGGGGCAATAACGGATTTGAAGTTTCAGATCTTGGTTGTATTTGTCATAATTAACAAGTAACTAATAGGTGATAGTGTGCTATAAAAAGGCTGACTCTGATTTATCTTCATGCCAACCAACATGCAGAGTCATTTATTAAGTTGTTTTCTAATTTGGTTGGCCAAGAATAATTTAAATAAGATGTCTGAATATTTTTAATATTTTTCTTTAAAAATCCCAAGAATTTGGCAAATGGATATACAAATCTTTAGTTTCTTCTTTTACATGACTGAAAACTAGCTCTACCAATCCCACCCTACCATGTTTCATCTTCCAACACACTCATCAGAATATAGTAATATCCTTAGCCCATTACTTTCACTATTAGTATTTTATTTCTTTTGCATTTTTACAAATAGAGTAGGACTTGAGAAGTAGGGGGTGAAGCTTACTATTTCAGTTGAAGCATGCTACTATAGACATTCCTTAAATTTATTTTAAATATGGACTCTTTTCCACAGACTGATTGGCAATCAGACAAATTAGCTTTCTATGAATTTTAACATTCATGCTAGAAATCAAAAGCTTATCTAAAGTATATTTAAGGGGTCGGATGTGGCTCAACTGGTTGGGCGTCCGTCTCCCATATTGGAGGGACCCGGGTTCGATCCCCGGGACCTCCCGGTAAAAAAAAAATAAAATAAAATAAAATAAAATAAAGTATATTTAACCAGTGGAAAGGGCTCTGTTTCTGCCTTGGTTTCAAGCAATATAACATTTTTCCAACCAAAATGTCTTGAACCCCATTATGTCACAAGTATGTAGTGCCTGTTTCTTTGGATTTTAGTCCTACTTTGTTATTGCTCCTTATCCTCCTGTGAAGTTTTGAGGACACTTCTGAGAGCATCATGAAAATGTCTGATTAGGTATAGCTTTATCCTCCACACCACATCCCCATGTCTGGTTCCTCTGGTATTCTACCACCATCAACACACCCTCATCACATCATAAGAAAAACACAGTCTGAAGGTCATCACTGCCTTCTGCCTTTAACTGTCACCTTTCATGATTTTCTACTAGGAACCAAAATAAATGATTTATTCTTGCTACTCAGTGGTTATCACAATCTCCTTTTGGGTACCACCTCTAATATTACTATGCTTTTTAGGATTACTTACTAAATGTGTTCTGGGACACAGTGGGCAACTAATTTTTCCCATTTGTTCTAAAGATGTTATTTCAAAGTGATGCTAAGACATTGTGTCTTGTTCTCTAGCAACTACAGAAGACTTAGTGAAACTGTCAATTAACCCGTGCAAAAATTTATTTCCAATTCCTTCTTTCCTTTTTCTCACTATTCCCTTAAGCATAAGACATGAGTCCTTGGAGTATTTGACCAAGAGTAATTCTTAGTGAAAGCCACCTAGCTCAGCATCACCCATCAATGACTAATACTTTATTATTAGGTCAAGCTTATCTGGCTAACGTTGTAATAGGTTTCTTCTTAGCCTTTCAAATCAATAGACTTCTTATGAGATATGCATTTTATCTGAATCACAGCATTAGACATTGTTCAGATTCAAGGTCCAGTAAATGTAAAGCAAGAAATTGAAGATGACGACCCCTAGGGTTTTCATGTATACATGGCAGTCTATGTTCATCTGATCCTACTTTGTCTTCTGTATTTAGTAATGCTTGTATATCACCTATTTCTAGCTTAGTCTTAGTTCCTAAAAATAAATAATACTGTTTGAATTTCCCTAATCTATTGTCATATTCTATGCAAATTTTAGATGGGACCATTTCATATGTTGAAGGTATCAGAAGGGCCTATGCAGCAGGATTATATTCTGTACATATTGCACATGTATGTTTTGAAGATAGTACATTTTTCAAACACTAGGGTAACATTGATTACCATTTTCATGTAGTAACTGTAACTAAAAATCGAATTGCCTCCAAAAATATATCATCTACCATAAGAAAATACTTATTCATTCATAGAAACTACCTCCAATTTATATACTTCTCTTTCATCTCAGAAATGTAAATTTTAATTTTGTAATAATGAATTATAAAGTCGATGATTATTTCCTCAATCCCAAAATGTATAGTTCTTTCTAACTGAAGTAAATTAAAATAGACAAAAACAAATTTCTTCTTGGTTGTGATGGAGAAATTCTAATTGGTTGCATGTAATAAAAGCAAGTCTTCAAACTTTAGTTCTGCTTGCTATTGATAACATAACATCAAGAAAGAGGAGATGGATGTGGAAGAGGTTAACATTATTGAATATGCTGTGGCAGGTATATAACTATTTAAATTCTGTTCTGTAATTTTTGTTGATATAAATGTTGCCTTTCACATTTTCTGAGAGTGTATTTGATTTCCATTAATATCTGTGCATGTGCTAACATATCTCAGTATATATGTGCTTATAGTTCACCTAAAACAAATGAGAAGCAGCAGACTCAGTGGTGGGTGGAGGACTGAGAATCTGGAATAAATTTATTTGGTGCAGTGAGGCAGGATCTCTAAAGAAATGGTATTGAATTTTTTGATTCATGGAAATCTAATGAAAGCCATGGATCTTCTCCCAAGAAACATGCACACACATATGTATAATTTATATTTTTAAAATATTCACAGACTTTCTATCCATGGAATAAGAAACTCAGTTCTATAAACAAAACAACAACCATAAAAACTAAACTAAACTGAATTAGAAGTTTGTTAACTTTGACAGAATAACCAGGGCTTCAAGTACTATGAGGATGATCAGTTTGATGGAAAAAACTTGCAATGGAATTTGAAAATAGTAAGAGGGACTAGTGATTTTCTACTTACATAGTCAGCATCTAGAAATATACTCAAAGGAAATGATGATGATGATGTAGAATTAACCTGGAAAGATGAATATATTTTAAAGGATATTTAATAGAACAACATGAAATGAGAATACAAGTTCTGGTGTTGACAACCACAGAAATTTTAAAATGCCTTTCAGTTATTTGTGACTTGAAACTTAGATTTAATTAAAACATTATTCTGAGGGGAAAGATGAATGTCTATTGGAAATAATTAGTGAAAAAAAAAACACCTCAGGCTAGTCATGTGCAGAAAAATGTACAATACTTCCACGATGGTGATGACATTAAAGAATATTCAATGTCTATATTAAAGCTGAAGACAAAGACAGAAACAAATTTTCTTTAAGGAAAAGAAAAGGCATACATTATTTTCCTGTTATTAAATGAATTCAAATGATAGAAATAATTATATTTAAAACATAAATAATGCAAAATTTAATAATAACCTTAATCTGAAATGAGAAATTTTCAAATGTCATTGCATATTGTCATATAATTTGTTTTTTGTCAAGTTGAAGCTGAAAATTATTTAACAAGTCAATAAATTTATTTGTTCATTATGCAAATAAATACCTAAAGATAAAATATTAGGTATTATAATAGGCATTGAAGATACGTGAATGGAAAAGACTAAATCCTATCACAAGATTATGGTTTAATAGGACACTTCTCAAACTACTTTCTATATAGTATTAATTCTGAGAAATATTAATGAAAAATATTTTGAGAAAATTGTGTTTCTTGATCAAATAAGAGTGAAAAATTGCATTTACTCCCTCTCTGGAAGTATATTTTCTGATATGTGACAACACCGTTTTTTGCTGTTGTTGTTTTTTGTTGTTTTTAGAGGAGGCACACGGGGATTGAAACTGGGACCCCATACACGAAAAGCAGGCGCTCAAACAACTGAGCTACATCTGCACCCTGACAACAAGGGTTAGAAGTTGGTTCATAAAGGCAATTAGTAGGACAAAATATTCTTATTCAAAATTACCCTTTAAAAAATCCTAAATCTTCCATAAGGTGCAATCTACATGGCTAAATTTGAAGTTCATGTTGGAGAATAATATTGGTCTCTCTCCAGCATTTTACTATTTTATCATTTCCTTGTAGAGGACTGCATAACTTAGAAGCCAAATTGTATTGAAAAGATATCTTTAAAACATAAATTTCACCTGCAGCAAGGCGAGATGCTCCCTTGTTTAACCATATCAATAATGCCTTTATGCATTAATGTTCTAAACATACTAGTCAAAAGACTGAGATTATCATACTGGATGCAAGACATTACTACATATAGTCTATAAGTAATCCACCATAAATATAAAAATTCAGATAGATCTTATGTATGCATCTAATACCTAAGCTTCCAAATACATGAGGCAAAAATAACATGGTTCAAAAGAAAAATGGACAAATCCACAATTATAATCACAGACTTCAGCATTCTTCTCTCAGAAATTGCTAGAACAAGCAGGTCGAGAATTAGTAAGGATGCAGATGACCTAGCAATGTTGTTATCCAGCTTAAATTAATTGATGTTTACATAAAATTCCAACCATTAACTGAGTACAATATTCTTATGTACTACTGTATTCAAAGCAGTCTAGTATTGCCACTTTGACACCACCTCACACCTTATACAACAATGAGCTCATAAAGTATAATAACCTAAATATATAACGTAAAACTCTCAAACTTCTGCAAGAAAATGGGGGGAAATCTGCATGACCGTGGATGTAGAAATGAGTTTCTAGGTATAATACCAAGAGCATGATCCATAAAATACAAAACATGATAAAGTAGACTTTATCAAATTAAAAAGTGCTTGCTCTTACAAAGATATTGTTAAGAAAATAAAAAGACAATGTATAGACTGGGAGAAAATATTGGCAAGTCATATATACTAAAAAAAAAAAAAGGTTGTATCCAGAATATAAAATAACATAAAAATCAACAAGAAAACAAACAGTGCCATTAAAAAATGAAATGCCAAAGATCTGAAGACTTTTTACAAAAAAAAAAAAAAAAAAAAAATGTATATATGAATGGTAACCAAGCAAAAGGACAGATACTCTGCATCGTTTGTAGGTAAACACTATTTAGGACCACAAAGATATAACACTACACACTTATTAAGATTGTTAACATATTAAAAAATTTAAATTGTTAGTGTGTCATGCTGGTGAAGATGAAGGGCAACAGGAATTCTTATCCATTGATGGTGGAAATGCAAAATTGTAAAGCCACTTTGGAAGCAGCTTGGCAGTTTATTATAAAGTTAAGCATACAGTTACCATATGACCAGCAATCTCATCCCTTATATTTACTCAAATGAATTGAAAATTTATGTTCACTATAAAACCTGTATGTGAAGGTTTACAGGTTATGATCAAGAATATAAAATACATTAAATTTAGTAGAGATGCAGTAAAATAAAGAGAAAATATTGTGCTTTAATCAAAACTATATCTATATATATTAATATATATCAATTATATATAAAGTGATTTGGGAGCTATGTTTAGATTGATGTTTTAATGTGTAGTATAATACGATGGAATATAAAATATTTTGGATAGTGGGATGAAATCTATGACATTTATTTACACAGCCTAAAATTATTTGGGCATGTCATCAAACAAACATTTGAGGGCATAGAGAGACTAAATTACACTTACAGCCTCAGGAGATAATTACAGATGTCAAATGTGAGCATATTGTTTATCAATGTGTCACCATGGGTTTCATAAAAACATGAATCCCTGTGTACGAATGGAGATTCTGTTTCAAAGCTTTTATGTGACTATGGTGTCTGCATGCATATCAAGAGCCACAGCAGATATTCTACTTTCTAATAAGGAGAATTTAAATGTATCTGCCTTGGCAATTTAATTCTTCATCTGTTAAGACTACTCTCATGCCAAGTAAAAGAATTCTTATAAGTATCTGTATAATTTGAAAAAAATCTGTTTTTTAGTAAATTTGGAAAGGATGAAATCATGACAATGTTTTCTACCTAAAAATTCAGAACTCCAAGTGATCATGAATTTTGTGTGACTAAGAAGCTCTCTTTCACTTTGTATTTTATATAGACTGCCTATTTATATAGACTGCAACTATTTTATATAGGTTGGCTATTATTGTCTTTAATATTTGTACCACTAGGGCCTTGACCTACAATTACTAGTTTTAGACCATAATTTATCAATGGTCATAGTAAAATTCAAAACCTCTACAAATATAATTTAGTATGCATAATTTATACAATTAGATAATTTATACAATTAGAATTTAAGAATTTATACAATTGCATTTATGCTTATTTACACATTCTTTCTTCTCTGTAGTTTATTATTTTCAAAGTGCTGCTTCATGCTTTCTGAGAGGTTTGTCCAAATTAATGTGAAATATGTGTTGGGCCGTTAATACTGTTTCTTTCTGTTACATTGGTAACCAAAGAAAATAATGTTTTAATATTGAAAATCATAAATCATTCACTTTCTAACAATAAAAACAAAATCCTAACCCCTTTGTGGGTCCAAATATAGAAATTGTAATCCTAGCAAGGTCTGAGTGTTGGTGAAGAGGGCTGGGTGCTAAATTCAAAGCCAAAGCTAGCAAGGGAAGGAAACAAGCATGAGATTTCCAGGCAGATTCATTAAGAGGCACTTTGTTTCCCAGAGGAAGAAAAATGTGACAGTCAGAAATGGGACAGTTTTTGGGATTAAGAATAAAAGGAAACTAGGCAGAGAACTCCTATAAGGGCAAAAACAAGCATAAATAGACCATTAATAACAGACAACAGAAATTTCCTTGCTGATCTATTTTGCTTGGCTCTTTTCATTTTCCATAAAGGAATACCTCTAGCTCAGCTGCTCTAGCTCTATTTGCTAAAATAAGACATACATTTGATGGCATTACTTCGATTTCCTGAGATATTCAATATAAGTGTATCTGACCAAACCAGGATACTGTGAGGATAGTAAGTAAAGGCTTAATATTTGGAATAGTCTCCACAGTCTAATGGCAGAGATTTGAAAACTCAAATCTTTTTTGCAGAAAACAAATTCTAACAATCCGTGACCCAAAGATTGCCCTATTTCATTCCCATTGGCATGCAATTATCTCAAAGTCTAGTTTTAGTGCTTGTCCTGGATTGAAAGGTGAATTTGGAAAGTAGAAGTAACAAACATAAATATGACTGAAGAGAAATTTTTGCCTAGCATGGATATCACCAGTGGTTACTTAAAATGTCAAAACATTTTCGTTATATATTGGCTAAAAAATAGTAGATGTGTGAAAATTACTAAAGCATATTCATTCTTACCTCTCTAAGTACCTGAGTCCTGTAATAAAACAGACAGTAAAACACAAATAATGTAAGCAGGAAATCTTTTGTACTAGTCTTAATACACAAGCATATATGTGTGCGTGTTAAAAATGCATGTATACACATCCAAATTTCTATTTATATGTAGACTCTAATTAATACTATTGGTTATTATGACTTCCCTGAAAACATTTTAATGCAGCTGAGTATTGTGGTCAATATAAAGAATAATAGTGTTGAGAACAGATTACTGAAATTTTCAAAGGACTCAAGAAAAAGTGAAATCTAAGAGATGACGAGATAGCTATTGCTAAGATATTTAAATGGTTTTTCTATGTAATGTTCACAGTAATGCCAATTTGAGATGAAGGAATTTTAACACAATCAAAGGAACAGAGAAGTCAGAAAAGCATACAAACATACAGCATTATTAAATGCCATAATAGCTAGATGATAGCATGAAGAACCAGCAGAGAATAATATTGTTGCTTTTTTTTCATTTTTAATAGCTATTCATTTTATCCTTGCTTTTAGACAACAATCTTAGGTTTGAAAGGGACATCGTAAAGTCATGTTTTCTAATATTGTGCCTTGAGGTAAGGTTTTGCCTAGATATAATCTCTTTATTTTGTATATAAAGAGCAAAAGAGATTTATGTCTTCTTTTTTTTTTCGGTTCCTTCTGTTTGGATTTAATATTCCCATCTAATCTATAGTACATTTCAGTGGTTTTCAAGCTGTTGTCTGTGAATTCCCGGGAGGTCCCGAGATATTTTTTGGAGTTCTTCAAGGTCAAAACTATTTTCATAGAAATACTAAGATGTTATTGCTTTTTTCCCTGGGTTGACCCATGCTACCAAAAGAATTAGTGAATAAAAGGACTAAAACCACTTGGAGCCTTGGCACAAATTGAGACCATGGTACCAAACTATAATAGTAGCCATTTTATTTCTCTCTTCCACACAGAAAAAAAAAAAAAAAAAAAAAAAAATCCAATTTCACTTATAAATGCCCTTGATGAAGTAATAATTAATTTTATTAAATCTCTATTTCTGTGTATATACTTTTTAAAATTCTGTGTCATAAAATGAGAAATACACATAAATCACTGCTGCTTACCAGAGCATGAGTTTTGCCATGAGGAAACGCAATTGAGTTGCCAACTGAACTAGCTGCTACTTTTTAAATGGAAAATCATTTCATTCTTTCAAGAATGACTGACAACAATGGTTATTGAGACTTGGATACCTGGCAGACATTTCCTTAAAAGAAAGAAAGAAAGAAAAAAAGAACAATGTAAGCCTGTCACTTTAAGGGAAACAACTGACAGAATTTGTTGTCAATGATGAAATTCTATCTTTCAAGTGAAAGAGTTTTTTAAAAATTCCTTCTGCCACCATGAGATTGGCAGCTTGCCAATGCTTAAAGAATTTATCAATGAAACTGATGGTGATATCAACAAAAGTAATTTTTCGACATCATATTCTAAAATGTGCCAACATATGGAAGATATGCATTAACTTTGTGAATCATTATTTTCCAAATGACCATTGTATGTTATTATAAAATCATGCTAGGGTAAAAAAATCCATTCAGAGTATAAGGTAGACCAATGCAGTTTAATATTATAGATCCTCAGAATGATTCCAGATTCTACATAATAATTAACCTTTAAGAAACTATGACTTGTGATCTGGTTTAATATAAAGTAAAAAATATTCAGAATTATCTGTAAAGGTTTTAAAATACCTCTCACTTTTTCAACTACATTCAAATATCCCTCTATCTTTTCCAACTTTTTTAAACTTTTTAAACTACATATATCTTCATTTACTTCAGCCAACACAACATATCACAACCAATTGACTGCAGAAGCAGATATGAAATTCCAGATAGGTACCTTCTAATAAACTAGATGTGAGAAAGATTTGGGATAAAAGCAAAATAATTCCCACTTTCTCCCTATTCACTTTTTCACAAACATAGTTGCATATAAAAAATATTTTCTTTTATAACATATCTATGCATATCATACACCTGTTGTGTCATTTTAAGATGAATTAAGAAATATATTTAAGATTTATCAGTTTTCATTTCTAATATGGTAGGTAACACCCACATTAATAAAAGCTCTTTGAAGCCATAAAAAGATTGCTTTTATTTTTAAATCTCTACCCCTGAATATATATTTTTATAAAATTCTGTGTGATGAAATGGAAGAACATATAAAGCACTTCTGCTGTATACCACAGTGAGATAGTTGGTAAACTAGGAAGCAATAATTTTAAGATTGTATGGGGTCCTGAGACTAAGCATCGCCTTACAGATTATTTTTTCAAAGGAAATGGATTTGTGCTGGTATTAATTTCCATATTAATATCAGCCCTACTCTAGAAATCTCTTAATATCCCAATACTGGTTATCTAGGTAAATTTGCATAAATTTCCAAATAAACCCCTTGCTACTACCTTCTCCCCATTCCCTATCTAAAAATCAAATGTCACATATATTTGGATGACAAGGTAGCTCTTGCCATCCAGACTCACTATTTGTACTCACTTTCTAAAATAAGGAAAAGAATAGAATTGGTAATTTAGGGATAATTGTGTTCCAAAACATTGTGTTTGCTATTATCCTTTTCCCACTTTAAGATTCACAGCCATCTATAGTTTTGTATGCCTAAGCACCCAGATTTTCCAGGAACTTTCTTTTACATTCCATTCTATTGAGAGGCTTTTGTAGAATGAGTAGCTGTATCCCTACAAGCTGATGGACTTCCTTTGGCATTGTTGATTAGGCTTTAACAGGCAGGGGATGTCAGCTTAGTCAGTGAGCCCATACACTAGGATATTTGAACTAGGGAATTGTTTAGCTGATTGATATCTTTGGATGGAGGAGTTGTTAACTCTAAAGCATGATAAAATGATAAAAAGATATTATTTATCATATATGGGAATTGGGTACAGAGAAAATTAAGAGTCAGAAGACTGAAGCGGATACACAAAGGCAAAAAACAAACAAACAAAAAATAAAACAGGAATGAGAAATGGAAAGAAAATATTTCTATTTTAATTTTGTTTCTGCCCACACCACTAATACTAATAATAAGAGATTGCTTTTATAAATAAATAAATAAATAAATTTTGATTAGACTAGCTCCAGTTGGAAATCCAATTATCCTATCTAATCAACTGCCAAAATTATCAATTATAATCTCCATTCTGGCTGAGGCAGGCTAGTAAATTAAGAAATCAATAGACAGACTTGGAACCTGGCAGGAAACCCATGTGGTCATCAGTACCCCACAAGATGGCTGCTGGAGGAACCTGCGAGAACCACTATTCAGAACAAGATTTCCTCCAGAATAAAGGAGAAGCCCCAGATATTCTCCAAGTGCCTTATCATTTAGCCCTCCTGGGGAACTGAGGGCTGGGGTAATCAATCAAAACAGCAAACAACTGAATAATTAAGATAATTAATGATTTAAAAAGCAAGCGCAAAAGCCAAACCAGCCCTGTTCTTGCCTTTTTCCCACCTGCCTGGATCACAAGTAAACCTCGGCATTTTATAATCTGTAATGGGGAGTTGTAGTCAGTAAGTCAGTCAGCCCTTTTTATCTCTTTTCAACCCCTTTCCTCTGTACCTGGGACTCATAATCTGTTATTTTCTCCCATTTCTCTTCTCTCCATTCCTTAATAAATTACTGGCCTAAGTAAACTGGCTTGCACTTAAAATTCATTTTCTGTAGCTTAGCCAAGAACCTAGAGGAAATCTGGCAACATGGCTGTGATTTCAAAGTTCATGACTAGCTTAGAGACCCTTTCTTATAGGCCAAGGAAAATAATTTTTGATAGAAACTCAAGTTTTTCTCTTTCATGGTTTTCTTCTATCCTCCCTGGTAATTATTTCTCAAAACTTTCTTTTTGTTCATGTTCTTGTTGCCTAAGTTTCTCTCCTTGGCTTTCTTTATTTTTACCGTATGTAATTTTCCCTGTTGACTTCATCTGCACCTATACCTTTAATTTCTATCTATATGCTGGTAGTTCCAACCCTGACCTCATTTCTGAGCCCAGACTCATTTAATCAACTGCTTGCTGAATATATCCAATTGTTGCCATATAAAAATAACAAACTTAATAAACTTAAAATTGAATTGGCCATTTTCTCTCCCCAAAACCAACTCTCTTTTCTTCTACTCATATTCCTTCTCTAGTAATTGGCTTCTCTATTTGCCTAGTTACTCAAGAGGCCCTTAGCTGAAGTAATTTAATGAAACCTATTGTAGGTGGGACCTTTTCATTCAATTACTTTAATTATAGGCCTTTGATTAGATTGTGTAACCCAGGATGAGTCTTAATCCTCTTACTGATGTCCTTTATAAACAGAGGAATAAAAAGCCACAGACAGAAAAAAGTGCTGCAGAGATAAAGAGGAACCAAGTTTAGCCAGAAGCTACAAAGCAACAAGGCCCAGAGGAGGGGGGATCGACAAGCAGATGTCACCATGTGCCTGATTGCTCACAGCTACAGCACCTTGATTTGTACCCTTCATGGGCACTGTAAGCTTTAACATAATAAATTCCCATTGTAAAAGCCAACCTATTTCTGGTATATTGCTTCCAGCAGCTTTTATCAAACTAAAACATAAGTTAGTACTGGGTGTGGGGTGTGCTGCTATGCAAATACCAAAAATGATGGAAAGGTTTCATAAATGGGTAAGAGGAACATTTTGGAAGAATTGTGAGATGCTTGATAGGAAAGACCTAGATTTCTTTGCAGAGACTGTTAGTAGAAATATGGACACTAAAGATATTTCCAATGAGGCCTTAAACAGAAACGATAACAGTGTTATTGCAAACTGGAAGAAAGGTGATCCTTTAAAGTGACAGAGAACCTGGTAAAATTGATTCCTGATGTTAGATGGAAGGCACAATTTGAAAGTGGTGAGCGTGGATAATTAGCTGAGGAGATGCCTAAACTAAATGTAGAAAGTGTGGCCTGGCTTCCCCTTGCAGCTTGTAGAAAAATGTAAGAAGAAAGATATAAGCTGAGAATTGAACTCCTGGGCAAAAAGAAACAGAAATTGTAGGCTTGGGAAATTCTGAGCTTATGGAAAATTAGTCCCCAGAGAGTAGTACCCCATGTGAGGATTTAACTGAACGTGGAAACAGCCAGTAATTGCAGTGTAATTCAGGATTAGAAATGCAGTTATTCAGGCAGGATCTATGAAAAATCTTACAATCTGATGGATTGGATCCCTGTTTCCTGTATGTGAAACCAACAAGTTTTTTTTGCGAGACCTGTATGAACAGAACCACTGCTAAAATGTACTAAAAGGGACAGAAAAGGGAGAGAGTGAAAGAAAAATGGCTTAAGGCAGAACCATGGAATCTGAAGTCTGGACTAAAAACATCTTCTTGGGCCAAGAGAGGGACCCCACCCAAGTGTGTGGAAAGGGTAAGTATGCTCCAGAGCTTGGAGAGGGTGGGCTTTCTGCCCCGTTGTTCAGGAAGAGTGCAGCTCTTCCAGGCTTCAGAGAGAGTAGGGCATTTTCCTTGGAGAGTGGGGAGAGTTTGGCCACTGCCCTACTGTTTCTGAGGGGGTTGAGCCTGTGCCCTGGAGATTAGGGAGAGAGTGGCCATCATCCCAGTGTTCTTGCAGGTTGAGGTCTAGAGTGCTTGATGAGGGTGGAGGCGAGAACATGGCCATTGGGCAATCCTTTGGAAAAGGTGGGAGTGCTGCTCTCTCAGACCCTGAGGACAAGAAATCATGGTTCTATAGATGACTCTCAGACTTTGAAATCTAATGGAGTATGCTTCACAGGTTTTTGGAAATGTGTGGGACTCATGACCTCTATTTTCCTTCCAATTTCTCCCTATGGCAATGGAAACATTTATTCTATGACTGTCTCTCCTTTGTCTATTGGAAGCAGATACTCACATTCTAAGTTTCACAGGTCCACAGCCAGAGGGGAATTTTGCCCCAGGACAGATTACATGTTTATAACTGATTTTGATGAGAACTTGTACTTAATACTGTCACTGAAATATTTTAAGATTTTTAAAATATTGTGATGGAATTAATGTATTTTGCATATGGAAAGAACATGGATTTTTAGGGTCTAGAGGGTAAAGTTTGGCAATTTGAAGCTTTTGTGTACACATGAAAATCACGTTCACAAAGCTAATCCTCTGCATGTAAACCTATTATAGATGGAATCTTTTGATTAAATTACTTAAGTTAAGGGTCTTTGATTAGATTGCATAACCCAGGTTGGGTCTTAATCCTCTTACCGGTGTCCTTTGTAAATGGAAGAATAAAAAGCCGCAGACACAGAAAAAAGATGCAGAAACAAAGAGGAACCCAGAAGCTGAAAGAGAAGGCCCCAGGAGCCAGAAGCTGAAATCGACAGAACACAGAAGCTGAGAGGAAACCACTTTAGCCAGAAGGTGAAAGCAATGAGGCCCAGAAGAGATGGGAGAGAAGAGTGGATGCCACCATGTCTGATCACACATAACTGCAGCTCAGAAGACAGCATCTCTGATAATGCCTTTATTTGGACATGTTCATAGTCTCAGAACTGTAAGCTTTTAATCTAATAAATCCCCATTGTAAAAGCCACACCAATGCTGGTATATTGTTCTCAGAAGCTTTTAGCAAATTAAAACACTACTAAATCTGCTTCATAAATATACCGTGAATAACTTCTTTCCCTCCAACTTATTATTATAATATAATAATGTAACTTGAATACATCTAGACAGGTGACCCAGCCTAAATTCATAAGAGATGTTCTGCTATCTCTGGAATAAAAACACTGTGCTGATTTTGAGAAAGACCAGCAAACATTGCTGTGATCCACTTTTCCTGTAGCCAAATCACAGACCTTATAACTAATTTATGTTACTGACAATGCTGGCTAGATGCTGCTCCTACAATCATAGACTCAGTTTTAGAAGAAAAAAAAAAAAGAAAACATCACTGATGGTATTCTTAAGGCTCATAAAGAAATCTGAACATGCATTTATAAAAAAGATAAACCCACCTGTATCAGTTTGGTATTTATGAATTCCAGAAATAGATATTCGGTTATGTTTGTACATTGGTCTGTTCCTCTGGGTACATTAGGTTGTATTGGTTTCAGAGGTTTCACTCTTACTTAATTAAATTATGATTAAGGCTTTGGCTGGGCCACATCAGTAAGATTTTGAGATCCCCCCCCCTTGGTGGGCAGGGACTCACAGAGAAAATGACAAGGCAGAGTAGACAGTTGGAGTTTTTTATATTGGAGCCCCAGGAAGTAAACATACAAAGAAGCAGATACATGACGAAGGAAAGATGGCTCCATTTGACACTGCAGAGGCCCCAGGAAGAGAAAGATGAGCTGTTAGCCTGATGGTGTACAGCTGGCCTTATGGAAACAGCAATGCAGCTGAGCCCAGAGAGAAATGAACCCCAGGAGACAGATGAGACTTATCCCAGCCTACAGCTGTTATTGGAAGAAGCTGGGACCACAGAGCCTTAAGAGGACGAGAAAGCCTGAACCCTTGCAGATTTCGGCAGCCATCTTGCTCCAACATGTGGCAACAGACTTTGGTAAAGAAAGTAACTTGATAGACTTCCAGGAAGATAGCAGACTAGTAAGAAACGGGAATCTCTTCTCCAGAAAAATAGCTAGAGGACAGGCAGAAACAGCCCCGAAAAAGAACTTCTAGGGTTTAGAACAGCAGGTGAAGGCTGCATACCACCCAGAGGAGAGAGGGACAAAAGAGGGAAATTGCGACAACAGAACCATGAGTTGGAACCAGCAGCAGTTGCCGCTGCAGCACCCTCCCCCATACTCTTCAGAATTCTCAGGCCCCTGGGCCTGCGACTACAGACAAAGGGGGCTCCAGGGATCTACCACTCCAGGAAAGGGGAGAGAGAGGGACACAGCTTAAGGCTGACTCAGGTTCTGACCTGCAAATTTGGGCTTTGGAGCCCCATGCGCCCTTCCACATGGTGGTTTGCCCTGGTAGCCTACAAGGGACTGGAGAAATCCAACCGTTGCAATCTCCCTCTCTTCTAGCCTGGACTAATTATTGAGGACTTCACAGGAGAGGGGAGAGAGAGCCTGGGGCTGACTGGGCTTTTGACTTGCAGGTTTGGTCTGCTGCATCCTGAGAGCCCTTCCAGGCCAGTGGGGCTGTGCCATTGTTTGCCTTGGAGCCTACAAAGGGCTAAAGATATACAAACCTCCCAATCTCCTCCTCTACTAACCGGGACTGTTGGTTGAGGACTCAGAGGGGAGTGGAAATATTTCCTAGCTGGGAAAAGGGAGGGAGCTGCCAGAGAAGACTGGAGAACTGTCTCAGAAAGTTTGAATTACAAGGCTCTTAGCCCCCAGACAGGAAGCTCTATCACATTGATCTGGTCTGTGTCATAACAAATACACTCCGACCAGACATTGAATTGACAACTGCTAAAGCACATCATCTCCTGGCAGACCAAGGAAGTGCACATAAGAGAATTAAAAATAAATAGGAGAGTATTTTCCTGGCCTCTATAGCCTCCCTGCCCAAGGCCCTAGGAAGTGACTATACAACCAATTACTGGGTCCAGTGCTTAGTTTTGAGCAACCAGCAGGACAATCCTAACAATCCAGGTTGAGCCAAAAATCAAAGAGCATCTGAGTAAACTACATCGTAACCAGATGCCTAAACACCAGCAAAAAAATTATGAGCCATACTAAGAAAATAGAAGACATGGCCCAAGAAAAGGAATACATCAAAGTCCCAGAAGAGATGCAGAATTTGAGAGAACTAATCAGTGAGATGAGCACAAATTTCCAAAATCAAATTAATGAGATGAAAGACAATATAAAGAGATAAATGACATCAATAAGACATTGAGTGAATGCAAAGAAGAATTTGAAATCCTGAACAGAAAAGTAACGGAGTTCATGGGAATGAAAGACACAATAGGTGAAGTCAAAAACACATTTGAGGCATACAACAGCAGATTCGAAATGATAGAAGAAAGAATAAGTGATAACGAAGACAGTGCAGCTAAAATTGAAGAAAGAAAAGAACAGAGAGAGAAAAGAATGGAAAAAAATTGAGCAGGGCTCAGAGAGATGAAAGACAACACAAAACACAACAACATACGTGACATGGGAGTTCCAGAAGGGGAAGAGAAGGGAAAAGGGGCAGAAAGAGTATCTGAAGAAATAATAGCTGAAATGAACTTACATGCCCAAGAAGCACACCGTACCCCAATCAAAATAAATCCAAATAGACCTATGCCAAGACACATACTACTCAGAATGTCAAATGCCAAAGATAAAGAGAAAATTCTCAGAGCAGCTAGAGAGAAGCAAACAATCACATACAAAGGGTGTCCAGTAAGACTTAGTGCAGATTTCTCTTCAGAAACCATGGATGCGAGAAGACAGTGGTATGATACAATTGAGGAACTGAAAGAGAAAAACTGCCAACCGAGAATTCTTTATCCAGCAAAACTGTCCTTCAAATATGAAGGTGAGTATAAAGTATTCACAAACAAACAGAAACTAAGAGAGTTTGCAAAAAAGAATCCACCTTTGCAGGAAATATTAAGGAAGCCTTAGAACCTTAAAAAAAAAGATAGGAAAGAGAGGCTTGGAGGAGACTATAGAAGAAAGAATAGTAGAAAGGAGAACCAAAAGAGTAAAAAGAGAGACAAAAACAAGAGGACATATGAAAACCAAAGAAAAAATGGAGGAAGTAAATAGTGCTTTTACAGTAATATCATTGAATGGGAATGGACTAAACTCCCCAATCAAAAGATACAGGCTGATAGAGTGGATAAAAAAATATGAGCCATCCATATGCTGCTTACAAGAAACTCACCTTAGACCCAGGGATACAAACTGGCTGAAAGTGAAAGATTGGAAAAAGATACTCCATGTGAACAGTAACCAGAAAAGAGCAGGGGTAGCTATGCTAATATCAGACAAAACAGACTTTAAATGAAAAAAAGTTATAAGAGATACAGAAGGCCATATATTAATATATATTAATAAAAGAGACGATCCACCAGGAAGACATAACAGTCATAAATATCTATGCACCTAACCAGGGTGCCCCAAAATATATGAGACAAACTCTGGCAAAACTGAAGGGAGAAATAGACGTTTCTACAACAATCGTTGGAGACTTCAACACCCCACTCACATCATTAGACAGAACAACTAGACAGAAGATCAACAAGGAAACAGAGAACTTGAACAATATGATAAATGAGTTAGACCTAACAGACATATACAGAACACTGCATCCAAACTCAGCGGGTTATACATTCTTCTCAAGTGCCCATGGATCTTTTTCCAGGATAGACCACATGTTATGTCACAATTCAGCTCTCAATAAATATAAAAAGATTGAAATTATACAAAGCACCTTCTCAGATCATAATGGAATGAAACTAGAAATCAATAATAGACAGGAAAAAAGTAAATTTGCAAATGTGTGGAGACTGAACAACGCACTCCTAAATAATCAGTGGGTCAAAGAAGAAATTGCAAGTGAAATCAGTACATATATTGAGACAAATGAAAATGAGAACACAACATATCAGAACTGATGGGATACGCAAAGGCAGCCTTGAGAGGGAAATTTATAGGCCTAAATGCCTATATTAAAAAACAAGAAAGAGCTAAACTCAAAGATTTAACTGAACAACTAGAGAAACTAGAAAAAGAACAGCAAACCAATCCCAAAGCAAGCAGAAGGAAAGAAATAATGAAGATTAGAGCAGAAATAAATGAAAATGAGAAGAGAAAAACAATAGAGAAAATCAACAAAACCAAAAGCTGGTTCTTTGAAAAGATCAATAAAATTGACAAACCCCTCACCAGACTAACAAAGAAAAAAAGAGAGAATATGCAAATTAATACAATCAGAAATGAAAGGGGGTAAGCTACAAATGACCTCACAGAAATAAAAAGAATCATAAGAGGATATTATGAGAAACTATATGCCAACAAACTAGACAACCTAGATGAAATCAACAAATTTCTAGAAATGCACAACCAAACTACACTGACACTACAAGAAATACAAGAACTTAACAAACCAATCACAATTAAGGAGATTGAATCCATCATCAAAAATCTCCCAAGAAAGAAAAGTCCAGGACAAGATGGCTTCACAGGTGAATTCTACCAAGCATTTAAAAAAGAATTAACACCAATCCCGTTTAAACTCTTCCAAAAAATTGAAGAGGAGGGAAAATCACCCAACACATTTTATGAAGCCAACATCACCCTAATACCAAAGCCAGATGAAGATTCCACAAGAAAAGAAAATTACAGACCAATCTCTCTAACGAACATAGATGCAAAAATTCTCAATAAAATACTTGCAAAATGAATTCAACAGCTATCAAAAGACTTATACATCCAACCAAGTAGGATTTATTCCTAGTATGCAAGGCTGGTTCAACATAAGAAAATCAATCAATGTAATTTGCCACATTAACAAATTGAAGGAAAAAAACCACATGATCATCTCAATTGATGCATAAAAAGCAATCGATAAAATCCAGCATCACTTTTTGATAAAAACACTTAAAAAGATAGGAATGAAAGGAAAATTCCTCAATATGGTAAAAGACATATATGAAAAACCCACAGCCAACATCACAGTAAATGGGGAAAGGTTGAAAGCTTTCCCTCTAAGGTCAGGAACAAGATAAGGATGCCCACTGTCACCATTGTTATTCAGCATTGTACTAGAAGTTCTAATTAGGGCAATTAGACAAGAAAAAAATAATAAAGGCATCCAATTAGGAAAAGAGGAAGTAAAACTCTCACTGTTTGCAGATGACATGATCCTGAACTTAGAAAATCCTGAAGTATCCATGACAAAGCTACTTAAACTAATAAATGAGTTCAGCAAAGTGGCAGGATACAAGATCAACATGCAAAAATCAGTAATGTTTTTGTACACTAGTACTGAACAACCTGAGGAGGAAATCAGGGGGAAAATTCCATTTTCAATAGCAACAAAAAGATTCAAATATCTAGGAGTTAATTTAACCAAAGAAGTACAGGACCTATATGCAGAAAACTACAAAACAATGCTAAAAGAAATTTTAAAAGACCTAAACAAATGGAAAGACATTCTGTGTTCATGGATTGGAAGAACAAATATCATGAAGATGTCAATCTTGCCCAAACTGATTTATAGATTCAATGTAATACCAATCAAAATCCCAACAGCTTACTTTACTGAGTTAGAGAAGGCAATTACCAAATTCATCTGGAAAGGTAAGTGCACCCGAATAGCCAAAAGCAGTCTAAAAAAGAAGAGCAACGTGGGAGGAATTTCACTGCCTGACCTTGAAACATATTACAAAGATACAGTGGTCAAAACAGCATGGTACTAGCATAAAGATAGACACATCAATCAGTGGAATAGAATTGAGAACCCAGAAATATACCCTCACCTATACAGTCAGTTAGTTTTTGACAAACCTACCAAGCCCATGCTAATGGGAAAAAAATAGTCTCTTCAACAAGTGGTGTTGGGAGAACTGGATATCTATAACCAAAAGAATGAAAGAGGACCCCTATCTCACGCCCTACAAGAATCAACTCAAAATGGATGAAAGATCTAAATATAAAAGCCAGGACCATAAAACTACTAGAAGAAAATGTAGGGAAACATCTTCAAGACCTTGTAGTAGGTGGTGGTTTCTTGGACCCTACATCCAAAGCACGTGCAACAGAAGAAAAAATACATAAATGGGACCTCCTCAAAATTAAACACTTTTTCACCTCACAGGACTTTGTCAGAAGGGTGAAAAGGCAGCCAACTCAATGGGAAAAAATAGTTGGAAATCACGTATCTGATAAGGGCTTAATATCCAGGATATATAAAGAGATGTTACAACTCAACAATAAAAAGACAAACGACCCAATTAAAAAATGGGTGAAAGACTTGAATAGACATTTCTCCAAAGAAGAAACACAAATGGCAGAAAAACACATGAAGAAATGCTCAAATCACTCATGATTAGGGAAATGCAAATCGAAACTACAATGAGATATCATTTCACACCTATCAGAATGGCCGCTATTAAAAAGACAGAGAACTACAAGTGTTGGAGAGGATGTGGAGAGATAGGAACACTTCTTCACTGTTGGTGGGAATGCATAATGGTACAACCACTATGGAGGACTGTTTGGCAATTCCTAAAGAAGTTGAATATAGACTTGCCACATGACCCTGCAATACCACTACTGGGTATATACCCAGAAGAACTGAGAGCAGTGACATGAACAGACATCTGCACACCAATGATCATAGCAACATTATGCACCATTGCCAAAAGTTGGAAAGAACCCAGGTGTTCATCAACAGACGAATGGATAAACAAACTGTGGTCTAGTCACATGATGGAATATTATGCAGCTTTTTTAATTTTTTAATTTTTTATATTTTTACCATTTGTTTACATGCTTATATTAATGAAATGGGTTGTAAAATGGAGTGAGAGTGACCTCCAGGAGAGAAGAACCCTGAACAATAACAATGCATCAAATTCTGCCTTCTGAGGAATGTCTGTAACCCTAGGTCTATTATCTTGGTGGAGCAATCTTTTTTTTTTTTTTTTTTTTTTTTATTTTATTTATTTTTATTGTGGGTAAAAATCAAATTTTTCACAATACATACCAATATTTGTAAAATGATATATAAATATATATGCATATATGTGCATTTGCTTACAAAAATGTTTTTTATATATATATATATTTTTTTTTTAAGAGGTGCTTAGATTACCTAAATATTACACAGAACCTACAGGGATTCCCATGTTCCCCACCTCCCACACCTCCCACCACATCCCACAAAAGCATCTCCCACAAGTGTGGCCCATCACCCTCAATGGACCTATACATCCTGGGGCCTTGCCATCAACCATAGACCATAGTTCACATCATAGACCACACTCTCTTCCATGCAGTTCTGAATGGTGTGTGCTGATTTAAAATGGCCTACATCTGTTGCCACAATGGCACTCAGGACAACATCCAAGTCCCAATAAAGCCCCTGTATTTCAACTTCACATCCCCTCCCTGCCCCGAAAGTGTCCAGTGGCCACCAGCTCCACCTCACTGTTATAATTTCTTCCATTGCTAGAAAACCATATGTGTACAACAGAATACCATCAAGTCCACTCTAGTCCATAGTTCTTCCCCTAATCCTGAGGGGACTGGGATGGTGATGTCCACTCCACCTCCAAGTGAGAGAGGGCTTATATCCCGTGGATATGGTGGGTGGGATGATCCTGCCTGCAGATGCAGGCCCTCTCCATTCCCTGGGATGGCTGCTACCCATCATTGTCTCCTCGCCAGGTGACTTGGATGAGTCCATTGAGCTGTAGGGTAGGAGTTGCAGCTCCACCGAGATTCCACACACACCTGGCACATAGGTAGGTCAGAGGCTCCAGTCTCTGGAAGTATACCTACAAACTCCAGCATCACATATAGGTTTGAATAGAAGGGACTGATGAACCATGTGCAGGGAGGACTTAGTTGAGTACAGTTCTGTCACTCTCAGGAGCACAGATTCCAAAATAGAGCCCACTGATAAGGCGTCAGTCTCTGGGGCTATCCCCCCTTATATAGGAACTGGGTGTCTCCAGAGCTCTCAGTAGCCCCTCTGTGTGGGCTAATATGCACTTTGATGTTCTATGAGCTCCTACTGAGGTGTGCGTAAGCGTTACCTCTGGGATGATCTCTCAACTCTCTTTGAAGTCTCTTAGCACTTGAATTCATTTGTCTTTACCTTTTCCCCCTTTTATTCAAGGTCTTTTTCCAGTTGTGTTGCCAGTTGGCACTTGGTATTAATCCCTCGTTGCCAGGGAGGCTCATCCCCGGGAGTCATGTCCCATGTTGGGGGGAAGGTAATGCATTCATATGCTGATTTTGGCTTAGAGAGAGGCCACATTTGAGCAACAAGGATGCTCTCAGGTGGCAACCCTTAGGCACCCCATAACAGTAAGCTAAGTTTCAGTTAAAAGAGCAAAGACTCATAAGGGTAGTCATCAATAACAAGAACTCATCAGTGGGTCATCCTCTTTTGACAGACACTGTCCCTACACTCAGAGGACTGTTGCTGCTCCCTTGGAGAATGTGGCAGAGCTCTCCAGGCTAGGAATTCTGATTCCCTCATTTATTGAGTGATTACCCACCCACCGTGGCCATGTCCCATCCTTTGATCTTTTGAACAATTTTGTATATCTTTCATGTATATTCAGATGAACTTACTCCCATGAATCCCCCCTTCCAGACACCCCCCACCAATAATCCCCTGCAGCACCCATTGTAACCCCTCTGTGATCTAAATCTTCCATGAACATGTAGTCCATATAATAATCAAATACACTTAATAGTAAAAAGAAACAAAAATGATAAGCTTACATGCAAGAGACAAACATAAGAAAGCTCAGGAAAAAAAAATAAACAAATAATCAAACAAAAAACAAACAAAACAAAATATAATTAGCAGATTGGGACGTTCAAAAAAATGGAAAAAAATGTAAAAGAAATGACTTTTTAAAAATATATATAGGGAAGCAGCTGTGGCTCAAACAGTAGGGTTCCCATTTACCATATGGGAGGCCCCGGGTTCGGTTCCTGGGGCCCTCCTGGTGAAGGCAAGCCCACCCGCGCGGCGTGGTTAGCTGACCCAGCGAGCACAAGCAGCAAGGGGGGGATAAATGAATAAATAAATAAAATCTTTAAAAATATATATATATATATATATATTCTTTTTTTCCTTTTATCACTGTGTTATCAGATGTCCGGTGTGCCATGACACCTTCCCCCTCTCAGTCCCCAATTTCTCCCAAATTTTCATTTAACTTTCAAAGAAGTTTTAGGTCACAGCAAAGTCACAAACAGAATACCAGAGACTCCCAGATACCAAACCACCACCCCCTCCCCACCCCATATTAACCCCCCCCTTTTTTTTGGATGTTAGCATTGTTATAACTGTTATACAAATAGCAAAATATAGCAACTAAACATTGTCAATGATTTACAGTATAATTTACAATTTAGACGATACAGTTTAATAAGTTTTGATGATATTTACCATGTCTTGTGTCCATTACTGTAAGGTATGAAAAACCTTTCCCATGACCACTAAATACCCCATTAGATCTTAACTGTTACTTCCTCCCCACCCCCCTGGGGCATTTGACACTCCCCTGTCTTGACTCATAGAATGCCAAGATTCATAGTTACATGCCCTGGGTATTTGAACCTGCCCTTTCTAATCTACCCACCTGTCAATGTTGCACCACCAAACCCAGTAAAATCACTACCCATCTGTCCTATCCTTCAATATGCAACCACACTCTATCCCTTTACCATAGATTATGTCCATATGGGTGATGGCTCAAAGCCTGCTCTTCTCTTTCTCTCCCTTGTTAACCTATCTTTCAGACAATGGTTCTCAGAGACTGCTCACTTTCCTCAGTTCAAATCAGTGAGGTCATATACTGTTCATCCTTCAGTGCCTGGCTTGCTTCACTCAACATAAGGTCTTCAAGATTCATCCACGTTATTCCATGTGTTAGCACTTTATTCCTTCTTACAGCTGAGTAATATTCCATTGTATGTATGTACCACATTTTGCTTATCCATTCATCTGTTGATGGGCACCGGGCTGATTCCAACTTTTGGCAATGGTGAACAATGCAGCTATGAACATTGGCGTGCATATATCTGTTTATGTCTTTGCTTTCAGTTCTTCTGGGTATATACCCAGCAGTGAAATTGCTGGATCATACGTAAGATCTATTGTTAGTTTTCTGAGGAACCACAAAACTGTCCTCCACAGTGGCTGGACCATACCACAGTCCCACCAGCAGTGTATGAAGTTTCCTATTCCTCCACATCCTCTCCAACATTTAGTGTCTGCTGTTTTTTTTTAATAGCTGCCATTCTGATGGGTGTAAGATGGTATCTCATTGTAGTTTTGTTTTGCATTTCCCTGATAGCAAGCAATGTTGAGCATTTTTTCATGTGCTTTTTAGCCATTTGTATTTCTTTCTTGGAGAACTGTCTTTTCAGGTCACTGGCCCATTTTTTAAATGGGTTGTTTGTCTTTTTATTTTCAAGGTGTAGGATTTCTTTATATATGCAGGATATTAGGCTCCTATCAGATATATGGTTGACAAATATTTTCTCCCATTGGGTAGGCTGCCTTTTTATTTTCTTAATAACATCCTTTGAGGTGCAGAAGTTTTTAATTTTGATGAGATCCCATTTATCTATTTTATTCTCTTGCTGCTTGTGCTTTGGCTGTGAAGTTCATGAAACCATTTCCTATTACAAGGTCCTGTAGATGCTTCCCTACATTATCTTCCAAGGTCTTTATGGTTTTGCTCTTATATTTAGATCTTTGATCCATCTTGAGTTGATTTTTGTATAAGGTGTGAGATGGTATTCTTCTCTCATTCTTTTGGATATGGATATCCAGTTCTCCAAGCACCACTTGTTAAAGAGGCCATTCTCTCCCAACTGACTGGGCTTTGTGGCCTTGTCATATATCAGATAACTGTATATGCGAGGATCTATATCAGAACTCTCAATTCGGTTCCATTGGTCAGTAGGTCTATCCTTGTGCCAATACCACACAGTTTTGATCACTGTGGCTTTGTAGTATGTTTTAAAGTCAGATAGTGTGATACCTCCAACTTCATTTTTCTTTTTCAATATGTCTTTGGCAA
>JAKSZT010054489.1:5588003-5822522 GCA_026826555.1 Tolypeutes matacus
TTACTATTGTAAATGGTATTTTTTTCCTGATTTCCTCCTCAATTTGCTCGTTATTGGTGTATAGAAATGCTACTGATTTTTGAGCATTGATCTTATAGCCTGCAACATTACTGAACTCCTTTATAAGTTCTAGAAGCCTTGTTGTAGATTTCTCAGGGCTTTCTATGTATAGGATCATGTCATCTGCAAATAATGAAATTTTTACTTCTTCTTTTCCAATCTGGATGCCTTTTATGTCCTTTTCTTGTCTCAGTGCTGGCGCAAGTACTTCTAAGACAATGTTAAATAGGAGTGGTGATAGTGGGCATCCTTGTCTTGTTCCCGATCTCAGAGGGAAGGCTTTTAGGATTTCACCATTGAAAATGATGTTAGCTTTGGGTTTTCCATATATACCCTTTATCATATGCAGAAAGTTTCCGTCTATTCCTATCTTTTGTAGTGTTTTTATGAGGAAAGAGTGCTGTATTTTTTCAAATGCTTTTTCTGCTTCTATAGAGATGATCATGTGATTTTTTTCTTTCAATCTGTTTATGTGGTATATTACATTGTTTGATTTTCTTATATTGAACCATCCTTGCATACCCGGGATGAAACCCACTTGGTCATGGTGTATAATCCTTTTGATATGTTGTTGAATGCGATTAGCAAGTATTTTGTTGAGGATTTTAGCATCTAGGTTCATTAGAGAAATTGGTCTGTAATTTTCCTTTCTTGTGGTATCTTTATTTGGTTTTGGTATTAGGGTAATGTTGGCATCATAGAATGAGTTAGGCAATATTCCTTCTACTTCTATTTTTTGGAAGAGCTTAAGCAGAATTGGTGTTAGCTCTTTCCAGAATGTTTGGTAGAATTCAGTTGTGAATTCAGCTTGTCCTAGGCTCTTCTTAGTTGGGAGGTTTTTGATGACTGAATCTATCTCTTTACTTGTAATTGGACTGTTGAGTTCATCTATATCTTCTTTCATCAATGTAGGCTATTTGTGGGTTTCTAGAAACTTGTCCATTTCCTCTAAATTATCATTCTTGTTGGCATATAATTTTTCAAAGTATCCTCTTATGATACTCTTTATTTCTGTGGGGTCAGTAGTGATATCCCCTTTCTCATTCCTTAATTTATATATTTGCATCAGTCCTCTCTTTTTCTTTGTTAGTCTGGCTAAGTGTTTGTCAATTTTATTGATATTCTTGAAGAACCAGCTTTTGGTTTTGTTTATTGTTTCCAGTGCTTTCTTATTCTCTATTTCATTTAGTTCTGCTCTAATCTTTGTTACTTCCTTCTTTCTACCTCCTTTAGGTTTAGTTTGTTGTTGTTTTTCCAATTCAACCAAATGTGCAGTTAGGTATTCAATTTTAGCTCTTTCTTCTTTTTTAATATATGAATTATGGCTATGAACTTCCCTGTCAGGACTGCTTTTGCTGCAACCCATAGGTTTTGATATGTTGTCCTGTCATTTTCATTATTTTCACTGTAGTTACTGATTTCTTTTGAGATTTCCTCTTTTACCTACTGTTTGTCTAAGTGTGTGTTGTTTAACTTCCATATCTTTGTGCCTAACCTGTTTCTCTGGCCCTTAGTGATTTCCAATTTCATTCTGTTGTGGTCAGAGAAATTACTTTGTATAATCTCAATCTTTCTGAATTCATTGAGAGTTTCTGTGGCCTAACATGTGGTCTATTTTGAGTATGATCCATGTGCACTTGAGAAGAATGTAAATTCTGCTGTATTTGGGTGTAGTGTTCTGTATATGTCTATGAAGTCCAGGTCTTCTATGTATTGTTGAGTGCCTTTGTTTCTTTATTGATTCTCAATCTAGATGTTCTGTCTAATGATGATAGTGGTGTGTTGCAGTCCCCTGCTATATTGTAGAGGCATTTATTTCTCCTCTTAGTTTTTCCAGGGTTTGCCGCATGTATTTTGAGGCACCCCGATTAGGTGTATAAATGTTGATGATTGTTCTCTCTTCTTGAAAGATTACTCCTTTTACTAATATGTAGTGTCCATCTTTGTCTCTTACAATAGTTTTGCATTTAATGTCTATTTTGTCTGATATTAGAATAGCTACTCCTGCCCTTTTTTGGCTATTGTTAGCTTGTAAAATTGTTTTCCAGCCATTCACTTTCAGCCTCCTTGAATCCCTGGGTCGAAGGTGGGTTTCTTTTAGACAGCATATAGATGGATCATATTTTCTTATCCATTCTGCCAATCTGTGTCTTTTGATTGGTGAATTTAATCCATTAACATTCAGTGTTATTACTCGTAATGAATTTCTTACTTCAGCCTTTTTTTTCTCTGGGTTAATGTATGTCATATGTTGTTTTGTTTCTCTTTTTGTCTTTTCAGTTGTTTTTTAACTCTCCTCCAACTCTCTCTCCCTTGTTTTTTCCTTTCAACTTGTAGAGATTCCTTTAGTATTTCTTGAAGTGCTGGTTTCTTCTTGACATACTCTCTTAATTTCTGTTTATCTGTGAATATTTTGAACTCTCCATCATTTTTGAATGCCAGTTTTGCTGGATAGAGAATTCACGTCTGGAGTTTTTTTCTTTCAGTATTTTGACTATGTCATACCACTGTCTTCTTGCCTCCATGGTTTTAGCTGAGTAATCAGCACTTAATCTTATTGTGTTTCCCTTGTATGTGATGGTTCTCTTTTCTCTTGCTGCCTTGAGTATTTTCTCTTTGTCTTGAGCATTGGACATTTTGACAAGTATATGTCTTGGAGTTGGCCTGTTGGGATTTATACTATTTGGGGTGTGCTATGCTTCCTGGATCTGCACATCCATCTCTCAATAGGGTTGGGAAGTTTTCAGCCTGTATTTCCTTCAACACTCCTTCTGTCCCCTTTCCCTTCTCTTCTCCTTCTGGGATGCCTATAATGCATATTTTTGTGCGTTTTGTGTTATCAGTTAATTCCCTTAGTCCATGCTGGATTTTTTCTATCTTTTTGTCTATCTGTTCTATTATCTCTTTGATTTCAGCTGTATTGTCTTCCATATCACTAATTCTTTCCTCTGCATGTTCAAAACTGCTGTTATGTGATTCCAGCATCTTTTTTATTTCTTTGATTGTGCCATTGTTTACCATCATATCCATTATCTTTTTAGGCATGTTTGCAATTTCTTCAGTATGTTCTCCCAGTGTCTTCTTTATATCCTTAATCTCTTCCTTCACTTCTTTAAGTTGGCCCATGATATTTGTTTGGATAGCTTTGATTAGTTTTTCGATGTTCTGCATCACTTCCTGGTTTTTAATTTGTTCATTGGACTGATCCATGTTTTCCTGTTTCTCAGAGTCATTTGTATTCTTGTTGCCCTCTGGTCATCATATTATCTTGATGGGTTTGTTCAGTTGATTAACTTTTCTCTATGCTCTAGAGTTTTATTTAGCTTGTGGTTCTGCGTGTGAGTTAAGTTTTCTCTTTGGGGAAGTGGATGTCACTCAATCAGTAGGGCTCCTGTTTACCATATGGGAGGCCCCAGGTTCGCTTCCCGGGGCCTCCTGGTGAAGGCAAGCCAGCCCACGTGGCGCAGTGAGCAGACGCAGCAGGACGACCCAGCAAGGGGAGACAAGCAGACACAGAAAAATGCACAGCAAATGGACACAGCGAGCACAAGCAGCAAGGGGGGGATAAATGAATAAATAAATAAAATCTTAAAAAAAAAAAAAGATCCTTTAAAAAAAAAAGTTTTCTCTTTGGCACTTTTTCTTCTTATTTTATTTCCTTGCTTCTTTCTATGTTCCCCGTTCTGTCCATGCCATTGATCTGTGCAGATAGATGTCCCAAGCTTCTCATTCCACACGCGCACAGCTCAGACCTCTGGGCAGGACCCCGTCCACAATCCGCCTTACTCTGGGAGCTTGCAGTGTGTGCCTTCCTACACTAATGCCATCTTCTACTGTACCTATGCAGCTTTAAGAAAAATGAAGTTGTAAAGCATATGACAACATGGATGAACCTGGAGGATATTATGTTGAGTGAAGCAAGCCAGACACAAAAGGTCAAATACTGTATGAATGCATTACTACGAACCAAATATATTGTGTGACATAGTTTGATTAAAAAAAATTTTTATATGCATCCATTACATTTAATTGAGAAATGTATATATTTATTCATCTGTGTTTACTTTTTAGTTTTTAATTGTTTATATTTTCATTTATTAAATGTACAAAGTAAAAAAAAAAAGAAAGAAAGTAACTTCACTTTATGGCCTGGTAGCTGTAAGCTTCTACCTCAAATAAATACCCTTTATAAAACCCAACAGATTTCTGGTACTTTGCATCAGCACCCCTTTGGCTGACTAATATACCACCCAATGAGTTATAATGTAAACTCTGTGAGAAAAGGGACTGTCCATACCCAATACATACCACCTACTGTACATACCACAGCACCTGCCATATTATAGGAGCCTAATAGATATTGTAGAAGAAATAAATTGACAGAATATATACTTGAAGTATTGGAGATATTCAGAAACCATAAATATCTGATGACAAGTACACTATTGATCCTCTATTTCTCTCAAACAAAAGATACATTGAAAAACCAAATTGTCTATAACTCCAATGTCTATCTATACATTTCACTTAGGTAGCAACAGACTTCTTTTTCCAATAAAGCAAATTGTCTATACATTTACTTGGGTAGCAGCAGACTTTATTTTTCAATAAAGCAATTAAAATTAAAATGATTTTATAATAAAGCAAATCTAAGTCAACAAAAGTAAATTAATTAATATTCATTACTAAAGTATAGATAATGTATCTGTACAATTAGTCCAAATATTTAAGTAGACGGGAAATTTCCTGTAGAGCATATTATGTTCACTGAGTGCACAAAAATGAAGGTTAATGATGTCATTAAAGATTATATGATTTGCCAAAAACCATTTCACTCCTTTTATAAGCTATGAATAATATGATTTTTTTAAGAAATCACCCTCTGCGTCTTAAAGAAATGATTATTCAATTATCAAAAATAATATCAACTATGATAAAGCACTTAGATATCATATTGTGCCAAGTTCAGGAAATACATAGGGAAAAAATGAATGAGCTTAATCAGCTTCTACAATGTATTATTCCGACAGTATCTTTCTGAGCTTATCCTCCCTCCTTTACCAGCATTCTTCTTCTATTTTATTATCTCATAAAAAGAGCAAGTACTCTTAACTCTTCCCTGTTCTTCAGTCTGTATCCTTTAAATATCTTAGGGCAGAAAATTTAAGTAAACTGGAACCACAATCACCAGCCATATTTCCTAGCTATGATTTATAACTGGCAGTCCCCCATTTTTCACCCATATATGGTAGTGGTGTGAGTCCTTTTGAATTACAAAAGAATTTTTATGCTTACACACATGAGAAACTTAATGTAATGCCCACCTAATGTTTGGACAAGTGCTGCAATATGGTGATTTACCTGGGGAACGTGGCCGGGCGCACTGAGGCTGGGCAGTGGGAAAATCAAAATGTTAACACTCAGAGAGCATCCTCCAGGGGGCACCTGCCCTTTTTTTTTTTTGAAGAAGCCATTTTGCTACATATTTTCCTCCCCAAATGTGTGAAAGCTGCCCTTCTTTCTTCCATAGTTATGCAGTTTAGAATAAAACTCCACGAAGCAGATTGTGATGAACCAAACTAGATTTGGAAAGTGAGAAAACATTGAGAGTATTTGTTATACACAAGCTAATTATTGCAGCATTTAACAAGCTATTATAAGCAGGAAGAGTTGGAAGATCACCAAAAATGTGCATCACTGGGGACCCACCAGTGATCTCAAATAAGATCACCTAAGCCATGTACCACAGAAGATTTATACTCTTCTCAAAGGCTTGTCAGAATTCTAAGGAATACAGTGGGGTGCCATACTGAGTACTATAAATCTCAACACTTCCCTAGCAATTTTTTTCCTCACTCACCCTTCCCTGCAACCAGATGGCTATATTTTCTAGAGCCTCCTCACAAGAAAAGTTGAGCTGCACTGTCTGAGATGATATTATATTAAATTTATAGTATTGTAATAGCAAACTTATGTGATACAGAGCAAGATTTACAAGAAACTATGATAATCTGACTGGATACAGGATAAAAGTTGGAGGACACCGAAAAAAAGAGTTACAAAAGGAAAAATATCTAAGAACAGTGGTTTATGGTAGGTAGATAATTTTGCTTGTTTATTTGCTGATTGGTTGGTTTTAAATCATAGACATTTTAATATCCCAGACTTCCACCCAGGGAGACTCTGAGTCAATAGGCATTAGATAGATCTCCAAAATAAGTATTTTAGAAATAATAGATAATCTGAAGTGCAACCTAGTTTGGGGAAATATGGCTTTGGTGGCCATTTTTTGAGTTAAAAATATAATTCATATTCATATACTTAAAATGCTCTCAATTTTCATACAATATAATTTAACCACCAACATGACACTTCAAAAGGGAGGGTTATTACTTTAATCATGGAAGTCTTTATCTGGTTTTATAATAATAATAACAGATAGCATTTTCTCTAGGTTTTTTTCTGCTAGTTTGCACATTGATTGTCCCCACATTTCAATTGCTTGATAAATACTTGTTCGAAGGGGCCATGATTTCTCAATTTTAACTTGCTTAGCCACTGTGGCTCCTGCTAAGACAGTCTGTATGGTTTTTTCCACTTGAATGATGTAGTTTTGGCATTTCATGCTATATAATGTTATAGCCAAATTAGAACTCACAGAATTACCATTCTGCTTGCTTAATTTACTTACTTCTTTAAAGGAAAAACAGCCTGACAAAATATTTTTTTAAAGCATGACTAGAAGCTTCCAAAGTTTTTCACTGATGGAAGCATGATATTTTTCTTATTGTTAATACATTTCTCAGTTCTCCAGGTGAAATATCAAACATTTTCTTTAGGGTTACCTTTAAAATCTTAAATCTAGAAAACAAGTATTTTTGGAGAAATGTTAGGGGAAATTATCTTGTGAGGTATTTTGAGAAGCATTTGCAAGCTTCTCATTTAAATGACATTGTCCACTTACATTTAAACCGTTTATCTTGGAGAAAATTAAATGTTTCAGAACTCTATTAATATCCATCCTATTCTTTTATTTTAAATTTTGAACTGATTTTAATTAATGCAATAGACCAAAATCAGTCTGATATTTCACCTATTTATTTCTTTGTTCTCTGTTAGGTCAACTTAGTCTGAGCATTTGGAACAATGCAGTCCCTATCAAAAGAATTGTCCAGAGCTTCATGACTTAGCATTATTTCAACCTTGTTACTGGGGTTGTTCTTACCATATGGCATGTAAAGAAATCCTTTCTTTGCTTTTGTATCCTTTTGTTGTGAGGATGTCAAAAGAGCATGTTTAGACATCTACTGCCCCTGTGGTTTAATAAAAATACATAGAGATGATGCTCAACAAAATCACTTCATATATTAGTAAGTCTGCAGCCTCATCTCCAATGCAGAAACCTGACAACTGTTGAGCTTGTTTATAATGCATATCACCCGAACGGTTCCTTCACTCATCTGGCACAAGGTCTAGACCAAAATTTACTCCCTTCTCCCCAATCCTTCATGCCCACACCTCATTTTTGAATTATTACCCTTTTGGTAATTAAAACAGGTAAGGAAACATCCATTTAAATAAATAAAAGATTTATTTATAAAACCTGGGTGAGTAGGCTGATTTTTCATTTATAAACTTTTTTCTTAAATGTTCCATATATATTGAAATATCTAGACAAATAAGTTTAATTCCTTTACCCCTGGGACACTTCCTACTAACCCAACACTGCAGTCCTTGATTTCATTCCCAGATGCCCAGTTGTGTTCTCCAGAAAATAATTAAGTGGAAGTGGTATTAAAATGCAATCTGATGCCTTTAAATTAATGTAATTTATGCAAATTTTATACTTCCTATTCTATAGCTTATAACAAAAAGCAAGTGATCAAATTCTAACCTGTAATCTGGGGATTAAGAGGTTAAGCTGACAGTCACATATTTTATTTACAGACCCATCATTTATCTCAAATGGCTAAGAGCCTCTGTTTCATCACAGCCTTCCTTCCCAGATGGATCCCGTCTCCTAAGACAGGCCTTTATAAAAATCACGTATTGGAGGGAAAACATGTTGATCGATATGAATGCAAACAAGGATTCTGGAACCCGCACAGATATTTGAGTTGTCCAGATGAGATCAGAATGTATTCACTAATTTGTGTACTTGAGTCATGGAACCAGAACAGCATATCAAAGTATTAAATTCCTCGAATGTTCCTTCTAATACTTCCACCATTTATAAAGTTCTTTTTGTCTTTTTATGAAACTACCTTAATTAACAAACATTCTTCTGGTAGTATCAATTTTGCCTCTAATTGCTAAGGGATTTACTCTTTCTATAAAAAGTTTTTGGGTCCTAACTTAAATGTTTCCATTAATAAACATGTGAACCACTTCCATTTTCCCAATGACTATAAATATTGTATACAGTATCATCTGTATTTGAATATAAATGACACTAGAGTTTCAGGTTCTCTGATTTCAACACAAATGACTCAAAACATGGGCTTCATTAGTTTTGAAAAGTATAATTCACATATTCACATGGTTTATTTTCATTCTTCATATTTGCTTTTTGCACAGAGCAGTTTATTTGCAACCAACTCCTCTGCAGTCAAGACACTGAAGTGCTTTGGGTATGTACATATACTTTTGTCCACAAGAATAGTCCTTATAAGTAAATGACTCTCTGACATGACTCCTAAATTGAGTGATAATTAAGCAAGACCTCACAGGCATTTTTCTTATTCCCTACTACAACCATTTAGGATTTTCTGTTTATCTCCCTTTCTCCTGATACCACTGTTCAGTAAAACAACATTTAAAACCTAGCTCAAAGTTGTGCTATTGGTAGCTGAGTGGTATTGTTGACGGGAAAGAAATGAATGATGGACTAAGAGACCGTCATAGTCATTCGAGGTTATTCTCCCTAATTCTGTTCCCTTGATCTAAGTTTCTAAGTTTCATGCAACCTAGTTCAATCTACACATCCCACTCAAGAAAGCAGTCTTGGTCAAGCACAATAAGCGTGATAAGGAGAATGAAAGGGAAACAGGTTGGCCAATAATTGGGTTTCTCAAGACTAAGGATTTTTTTTTAAAGATATTTTTAAAGTGAATCATGAGCTGAGTTTTGACTTGGGTGGTATTCTGTATTCAGAAACTTTAGTAACTAATAACGATTTTTCTCTACTTAAAATGAGTTCTCACATTTGACTAGGAAATTTGCCATGACTTAAATTATGATTTTATCCTTAACTAGCAAATTACAGAGCTTTTAAAGTAAAGACTTTAAAAGCATTGATCACATTTTTTAATTTTTGAAATTCAAAACATTTTAAATCTGCTTTAAATGCCAAAGTAGGAGTGTACAATTTTCATAGAATTATTGCCATAAAAAAATTCCTTGCCCTCTTCACCTCCCTTTCCTATCCCTCCATGGCCATGCAAATTTATAAGACATTATTCATCATTACTTGTTTGAAGAAAACTTTCCTTTTCTGGAAAACTCAAGCTCATGAAATGTCCAAAGATTCAAAAAGAAAAGAAAAAAACTCTCACAAAGAATGATTTATCAGTTGTTCTTATAAATTCAAAGTTGAAGAAAGAAATGGTTACAATCATCTAACAATTATTAATTAGGGAAGAATCTGTTTAGTGAAAATCACATACCTTTCAACCCTCTTGAAAAATTTTTCTGCATCTCGAAATGTATTCCAGGAGATCAAAATACCATGTGACCCTTTCCAGAATGCCTGTATTCTGAGCAGTTTCTCCATTCTTGATTTCTTTTCTGCAGTTCAGTTTTTATACTTGCAGCTTCTAGATTGCAGCTGTTCCCAGTTTGACATCAGTTTTTTTTTTCAACTGGTAATTTATCTCAAAGATTTTCAACTTACTTTGGACTAAATCCTAAATATATCAAAAATGTTGAATAATTCCTGGAGATATTATGCATATCAGCTTTCAACCCCTCTTTAAAGTGCAGTGATAAAGCAGTGTCAACTAAGAATCTATTGTCATTTAAAAAAAAAAAAAAGTCAAGGCAGTTGTATTGTGTTGCTTTAGATAAGGTGAAGATAAGCAGGATGTGTATAAGAAACACCTGACATTTTATACTAATAATCCAAACCATTTGGGATTAAACCAGTGCTTTCCCAAAAGAAAAGTCTCAGATAAACTTTAAAAATTGACACATAGGTCTTTGCTTTACAGATCTTGGAATTTACTTTACTCTAGATATTGGAATTCCATGAGTATTGAAATGTAGAAAAGCTGTTTTTCCCCTTCTCACACTTAGGTAGCATTCAAGATCACATAGATTCACCCCTTTTCTACTTTACCTTGATGGTGGAATATTTGCACCACAGTCTGTATAATCTCTGGAATGCCACAGCAAAGTAGTGACTTGTAAAATCACTGATCTCTGAGGCCAACAAACCAAATGATGTCCTTGCCTTTGAAAAACCGTGCACCAGTGGAAATGATGTCAGAAATGTACCTGAGAATATAAAAGAGGTAAAATATTTTGTGAGAAAAACATACTTTGCTACCTTCATCTATATTAAATATCTTTTGGAAATAATGGATTTTTAACCTAAGATATCTACTATCTTATTATTTACAGTTTATCAAGTGAAATTATCAAAGTTTTTGGATTAAGGAATTAGAATGACCAGATTATTCTATCTAATTTTTTTGTGTTTCCGTATTTGCTTTCTGTCCTCCCCTTACCCTAGCATCATTTCCTCCTCCCTATCTCAACATGACTAGCTATTAGAGAAAACTGTGGGAGTGAAAAGAACTTGAAAGCCTTTCTCCACATATTTTTCAATCACTTCAGGCTAAAGTTGTTTTTCAAAAAGGAAAAGACCTTCTCAAAAGACTAGAAAAAGCAAGATCAAAATTTATTGTTATGCCAAACTGTATTCGAATTTCATAACATCCGTGGTAATACAAAAATGAAATCTGTAAATTGTTCTAATTTTTCTTATTTGCCTCATATTTTCAGTCTACCACATCAACTGTTGGAACTTCTCAGTAAATGCATAAGTTGTAAAGGTTTTACTATTCCCCATGCCTCTGGAATGTAAGATTTAGACTTTTAATATTCATTGCTTAAAATACCAAAACTTGTTGCAGGATCTTTTGCTATAGATCTTTAGGAACAGAATAGAAGAATAGACACCTACCCTCATGAGTTAGTTTAAACGTAGCTGTGCATAACGACAAGGAAAGACAGTAGCTGACATCCTGAGCTACATTTAAGCTCTGCAATATACATGAAATAAATATGCAGAGTGGTATTTAGACATATCAACTGGTGGACCTTCATTATATTAGAAATTTATAGAATTTGCCTAATTTGTGTAATACATATCAGGAATATAATTTAATGAATAATAAAAATATGTCTCACTTTGTTTTTTTTTGTTTTGTTTTTTTTTAAGATTTTATTTATTTATTCATTTATCCCCCCCTTGCTGCTTGTGCTCACTGGGTCAGCTAACCACGCCATGCGGGCGGGCCTGCCCTCACCAGGAGGCCCCGGGAACAGAACACAGGGCCTCCCATATGGTAAACTGGAGCCCTACTGATTGAGCCACAGCCGCTTCCCATATGTCTCACTTTGTTAACATGGTTTTACAATCAGGTAATATTCATTAAATCCCATAATCGTGTGTGGTCAGCCCAAAAATGGCCCCCAAAAGAAATCCACATCAAATCCCTGGCATCTACACTTGACAGCTTTGGAAAAAGAGTATTTGCAGATGTGTCTAAGGTAAGGACCTTGAGATGAGGAAATAAAATCCTTGGCTATCGAAGTGGAATTAAATCCAATGACATATTGTTGCAAGTGAAAGGCAGAGGGAAATTTGAGACAGACAGAAAAGGGAAAGACACAGACAGAGGAGGAGATATGAAGACAGAGGCAAAATTGGAGTGATGCAGCCACAACCAAAGAAAGCCAAGGAATGCTGGGAAGCCACTGGCAAATGCACGAGGCAAAAAAATGAATCCTTGCCTGGGAGCTCCCAAAGAGAAGTGTCATCAGGACGGGAAAATTGTGAAAGAATATATTATTGCCAAACATGTGGCCAAGTTCTATCAGCAGCCACAGGAAACTAACATGTTATCCTTTTAAAATTTTAAGTCTGAATCTAAGTTGAGACAATCACACTGCAACATAAATGTTATCATGTTTGTGTTATTGCTAATATTTAAAGGTTCAACTTCACAATATTTGAACTGTAAAATATGTAAGTAACATAAACTTGGAACATTTAAATAAATACCTAAATTTGGAATTAGAATAGTATAAATAACCTTGAATATTTCTTTTTGCTTCTCCTCCAATTCTTTCTCCTGCCATCTCCCTAGATGGTGCCATTATTTAGAAATTTGTGATTATCATTCCTATCTTCTTCATTCCTATACTTAATATGTATATTTCCTTAAAGAAGACTTTTTGGCCTTCTTATAAGATTTGTCCTAGCCCGCTCTTTTTCTACTCCAACCCTTCAAACCTTTGTGTTGATCTTTGAATCTACCAGAAACAATTGCTATTGCCTGAAAATGTTTTTTCCAATAATTTTGTTACTTGTCACATTTCCTTCAGGTCATTATTCAAAGGTCCTCTTCATAGTGAGAATATCCTTAAGACTGAAATCTCCAACACCGCTCCATAATCCTTATTTCCTTCTACTGATTAAACACATACTAATCAGAATATTAAATACCAAAGACAAAGAGAGAATTCTGAGAGCAGCAAGAGAAAAGTGACACATCACATACAAGGGATACCCAGTAAGATCAAGTGCCAATTTCTAATTGGAAACTATGGAGGTGAGAAAGCAGTGGTATGATATATTTAAAATACTGAAAGAGAAAAACCTGCCAGTGAAGAATCTTATATCTAGCAAGATTGATTTTCAAAAATGAGAGTGAGTTTAGAATATTCGCAGATAAACAGAAACTGAGAGAGTTTGTAACCAATAGACTGATTTTGTAGGGAATAGTTAAGGGAGTGCTACTGCCTTAAAAAAAAAAAAGAAAGGAGAAAGAGTCTTGGAAGAGAGTCTAGAAATGAAGATTATAGCAGTAAAAATAACAAAAATTATAAAAAGAGTGAAGAGTGGTGAAAATAAAATAGATAAAACCCAAAGGTCAAAAAGGGTGAAGTAAGTTAATGGACTAAACTCCCCAATCAACAGACACAGACTGGAAAACACGAACCATCTATATTCTGTCTATAAGAGACTCACCTTAGACCCAAGGATACCAAAAGACCGAAAGTGAAAGGCTGGAAAAATATATTCCATGCATGCAGTAACAACAACAACAAAAATCTGGATTAGCTATACTTAAATCAGATGAAATAGACTTTAAAAGCAAATCTGTTAAAAAAATAAATAAAAAAGCAAAACTGTTGTTAGAGACAAGGAAGGACATTATATATTAATAAAAGGGGTAATTCACTAAGAAGAAATAATAATCACAAATGTATATGCACTTAACCAGAATGGTCCAAATTACATGAGGCAAACACTGGCAAAACTGAAGGGACAAATAGATGTCTCTCCAATAATGGTTGGAAATTTCAATTCACCATTCTCAACATTGGATAAAACATCTGGGCAGAGGATCAATAAAGAAACAGAAAGCTTGGATAATATGATAAATGGATTAAACCTAGTAGACATATACAGAACATTGTACCCCCAAACAGCAGGAGTACTTCTCAAGTCCCATGGCTCTTTATTCATAATAGACCATATGTTGGGTCATAAAGCAGATCTCAATAAATTCAACAAGATCAAAATTATACAAAGCACTTTCTCTGATCATACTAAAATAAAGTTGGAAATCAACAATAGGCAGAAAATGGGAAAATTCACAAATATTTGAAATTGAACAACACACTCTTGATTAATCAGTGGGTCAAAGAATAAATTGCAAGAGAAATAAAAATATATATTGAGATGAGTGAAACAACAACACAACATGCCAGAACCTGGATGCAGGGAAGGCAGTGCTGAGAAGGAAATGTATAGCTTTCTTTTTTAATGCTTACATTAAAAAAGAAGAAAGAGATAAAATCAGTGACCTAACTACACAGCTGGAGGAACTAGAAAAAGAACAGCAAACTCTTCTCAAAGCAAGCAGAAAGAAAGAAATAACAAAGATCAAAGCAAACATAAATGTAATTGAGAACAATAAAAAAACAATAGAGAGAATTAACAAAACCAAAAGATGGTTCTTCAAGAAAGGCATAATCAACAAACCTTTAGCTAGACTGACAAAGGAAAAGAGAGAGAAGAAGCAAGTAAATAAAATAAAAAAATGAAAACAGGGACATTACTACTGACCCCACAAAAATAAAACATCATAAGATGATAGTATGAACAGCTTATGCCAAAAAAACTAGACAATGTAGATGAAATGGAAAAATTTCCAGTAATGTATGAACAACCTGCACTGACCCTAGAAGTAATAGAAGACTTCAAAAAACCAATCACAAGTAAAGAGATTGAAACAGTCATCAAACAATTCCCCAAAATGAAAAGCCCAGGACCTGATGGTTTCACAGGTGAGTTCTACAAAACATTCAAAGATGATTCAATATCAGTCTTACTCAAACTCTTCTAAAAAATTAAACAAAAAGGAACACTACCAAACTCATTCAATGAAGCCAATATCACCCCAATAACGAAGCCAGATAAAGATATTATGAAGAAAAAAAAATTGCACATTTCCTTAATGAAAATGGATGCAGAAATTCTCAAGAATATATTTGTTAATCGAATCCAACAACACATTAAAAGAATTTTTCATAATGATCAAGTGGGTTTTATACCAGGCATACAAGGGTGTGGGAAGCTGCCCCTGGCACCGGTATTATTACGGCCATCTTGTGTGCTAACACCATTTTGTGCAACTATCCAGCTAAGTTCCTATTTCTCAATCTGTACTTCTTCTTTAAGCAGCCAGTAGAGGGCGGTGGTTTCCTGCCAGAGGTGGGAGTGCCCAATTAGGGGACTCCACATAGTAGGAGCGCTGCCCAATCAGAAGACCCCATGTAGTAGGAGTGCCCAACCAATCCGGGGACTCCATGTAGCAGGAGCACCCAATCAGGAGGCTTCCTCAAACACCATATATACCCACGACTCCACCCCAATAAACGAGACTTGATCAGAATCCTGTCTTGTCTCCATTCTTCGTGTCTCTTGTCCTTTTTATTCCCGCTCCCTCTCTCAGGTTTCGGCTCGACTGACCAGAGGGCCGGGTCAAGTGGTGCCCGAACAGGGACCTGAGCACGAGGGATCCAGTGAGGAACGCCGATTGAGGAGTCAGCTAGAACCTAAGAAGTTTGAGGACACTGCGAAGGACCCTGCCTCGCAGCAAGGACCTCTAGAACCTAAGGACACTGCGAGGGAACCTGCCTCGCAGCAAGGACCTCTGTGAGTAATTGGCGATTATGGGACAAGAAATTAGTCAGCACGAGACATTTGTAGAGGGTCTCAGAGATGCTTTAAAGACACGAGGAGTAAAGGTGAAAGTAAAACAATTGTTAAAGTTTTTTGAATTTCTAAAAGAGATATGCCCATGGTTCCCACAGGAAGGAACCTTTGATGAAAAATGGTGGAAGAGGCTAGGAGACGCCCTACAGGATTATTATAGCTCAAAAGCAGTGAAATCAAAGATATATGTTTCTATTGATGTGTTGTAACTTGTTTTGTGTTTGTCTGTTTGTTCAGTGTCAGTGTATATTTTGATACCTCCGGATCGTAATATTAAATTGATGAATAAAAATTATTAAAAGAGCTCTATTCAAATGGCCAACATTATATAATTGCTTATATTAATAAATATGGGTATTAATTAAAAATAATAAAAATAGATATAAATAAACTAAATCATTATTCTAACAAGTTTGTTTAATGTTGATGGTAATTCTGTGTTGTCAGAAGTTTGCTTAAAAACAGTTTCTAAAATCATTGTGGTAACTTAAGTAAAGAAGGTATACAGAATGTGCTTTTATTATTAAAGAAAAGAAAGTAATTTTATCAGAAGATAAAATGACTAAGTTATTAACAGGTTGGAGTTTTGTTCTTTCTCGGAGTTTCTCAAGTCATTGGTCTGTTTTGGTGGAAGTTTGCACAGATTTTTTCTCCTGGGTGATCAGTGTGCAAGAGGGAAAGTGTTTTATCAAAGTAACTTCTTGTGCTTTGGCCTTGATGTTTCCTTGGAGAGACAATGTTTTGTTGCTTTTGGGGGAACATGATGTTTAAACCTGCTCTCTCAAAAAAGCCTTTGGTTTCAAACTGTTACAAATGTTTTAGTCTGTTGCCTGGAAGGGGATGGAATACTGAAAGTGGTTAAGTTCATGTGATATAGGTTGAGTAAAGTGTTTGAGACTGTTGTGCAATGGAGGGAAATTTTCTAATTTTATAACAATTAAAGTCATATGAATAAAAAGTTTGTATAAATACTTTAAGGGTGTATGAAATTGCTGAAAATGTAATAATGTTTCAGTGTAATATTAAGTAAAAGTATACTGTTATTAATCATAATTTTAATTTTTTTAAAGTATAATATGTGTTATAAAACTACCTACCTAAAAATCTAAAGGCAGATGCTTTAACTTAAGTTTATTTGATTTACTCCACCTCTGCTATATATAATAATACTAATAGTAATTGGAAACTAAAATAGTAAGCACACCAAAGATGTTTTGTAACAAATTAAAATAAGATAAAGTATATTTCAAAAGGTGTTGTATTCCTCCCTGGAGGAGCTGGCCACTCTACCAGGGACTAATGCATAAACCTTAAAATATACTGCCCAAGGAGTGTTGTGTTCCTTCCTGGGGAGGCTGGCCTCTTCCTCAGGAATTAGCAAAATACTCACAAGTTGGCTAAAGAAGTTCTTCCTCAACATGGGTTGCAAATAGGAGAAGAAAAAATTCAAAAACAGGTTCCTTTTCAATATTTAGGTCATACTATTAATAGAAATATTATAACTCCACAAAAGCTCCAGTTTCAAACTGATAATTTACGTACTTTAAATGATTTTCAGAAATTACTGGGTGATATTAATTGGGTACGGCCTATTTTAAGAATTCCAACTTATGCTTTAACTAATCTTTTCAATACCCTAACAGGAGACCCTGACTTAAATAGTACTCGCATTTTAAACCCGGAAACAAAAGAGGAGTTAAAATGACTGGAAAAAAGACTGCAAAATAGCCAGCTAACAAGGATAAATATAAATTTTCCAATTTCTCTTTTAATATTTCCATCTTGCCATTCCCCTACTGGGATGCTTTGGCAAGAGGAGGGCATAATAGAATGGATATTCCTACCCAACAAAGATACAGAAAAACTTCATACTTATCCTGAAAAAATCTCAGCAATAATATCAAAAGGCCGTATTGGCCTGAGACAGCTTATGGCTAGAGATCCTGATAAAATCATACTAGACCTTTCAAAGCAGGAGCTTTCTCAGCTCTGGCAGTTCAGTAACTCTTGGCAAGTAATTCAAAATTTTTACAGTTTTTAAAACGTACTTCATGGATTCTTCCTAAGGTTGTCAAACAACAACCACTCTCTGCTGCTCCAACTTACTACACTGATGGCAGCAGTAATGGAAATGCAGGCTATTTAGGCCCAACTACAAAATCTTGGAAAACACCTTATTTATCTGCCCAAAAGGTAGAACTTATGGCTGTTATTCAATTGCTAACTGATGTTTCTGAGCCTTTAAATATTGTGTCTGATTCTGCTTATGTTTGTCACATTGTTTGTCATATAGAAACAGCTCAAATAACTCCAGCTTCTGAATTAGAAGTTCTTTTCCTACAATTACAAAAAACTGTTCATGAACGATCTAATCCAATCTACATTATTCATATTCGTTCCCATTCTCAACTTCCTGGCCCTATGGCTTCACAAAATGATTTAGTAGATAAACTTATTGCTCATACAGAATCTGCTACTGATTATCATAAACTTACACATACTAATACTTCTGGCTTACGTCATAAATATCCCCACTTAACAGTAAAAGAAAGTAAGAGGATTGTTAGACAATGTCCTACTTGTGGGCCCATAAGTGCCCCCACTTTCTCTCCAGGAACTAATCCCCGTGGAGAACATCCTAATGAAATTTGGCAAATGGATGTTACACATGTGCCTTCTTTTGGCCGCCTTTAGTATGTGCACGTGACAGGGTACACATATTCTAATTTTATTTGGGCAACTGCTCAAGCTGGTGAAAAGGCCTCGCATGTACATTCTTATTTATTACATTGTTTTGCTGTAATGGGCCTGCCAGCACACCTAAAAACTGATAATGGGCCTGCCTATCTTAGTCAATCTTTCAAAAAATTTTGCGGTGACTAGAATATTAAATATGTTACAGGAATACCATATAACCCTCAAGGACAAGGAATAGTAGAAAGAGCGCATTTATCCTTAAAAAATACCTTAAATAAAATAAAGAGGGGGGAATGGTACCCTCATAAGGGATCCCCCAGAAATTTATTAGCTCATTCTCTTTTTATTTTAAATTTTTAAATTCTGGGCAAAGATGGACGCTCCGCAGCAAAACGTTTCTGGCACACTAATACTAATACAAAATTTGCTACCATCTTATGGAAAGACCCTCTGGATAATACTTGGCATGGACCAGACTCTTGTCTTGATATGGGGTAGAGGGTCAGTTTGCGTTTATTCTAAAGAAATGGATGCAGCCAGATGGCTGCCGGAACAAATGTTCAAACAAATAGACAATAACCAAGCATCCAGGGTGGAGGACTTTCCCTGAGAAAGCGTTGTTTTCTTGTTTTCTAGGAAATGAAGCAGCATGGAAAGCCATATCTACAAATCTGGACGGCGTGCTGTCTTTTGGCCGCCTCCCATGGGGACTTGGGACTCCCAGTTTCCCCTAATACCTTGTTAGAGAAGCTCTATGGGAAACCTTGTGAATGTCGTGGGGGCTACACAGCCACTCCTGGGACATATACCCGAGCAGTACAATGCGGCACAGCAACTGCCTATCTACAGGCTGTGCCAATCAATTCCGGAGGACTTGAGCAGCTATGGGTATGTATAAATCATCCAAAGGCAATCCCCTCTAAAAATGGCAGACCGGGGAGTTGCCCCTGTACTGCCTTTTCACAGACCATGCACAGCACTTGTTATAGTGAGTTCCAGACTTGTACCGGACCGGACAATAAAACATATTTTACTGCCATTTTAACCAAGAATTTTCCTGGCAGCTCTGGAGGAGATTGGGACACCACCCCGGGGACTACTTACCCTAAGCTTGCCCAAGCCTCCTGTATAGGCCAGGTAGGGAAACCGGTCTGCTGGAACCAAAAACCTCCTGTGCATGCGTCAGATGGGGGAGGCCCACAGGACCAGGTCCGACAGATTTCCATTCAAAATAGAGTGGAAGAATTAATAAAAAACCTATTTCCTCAAATTGGCTATCACCCCTGGCCTTACCTAAAACTGAGAACCTAGATATAGATGCTCAAACCTTTGATATTCTTAAAGCCACTTTCAGACTGCTTAATGAATCAGTGCCTAATCTCGCTCAAGACTGCTGGCTGTGCTTACGATCGAGAGCTCCTATGCCATCAGCTATACCAGCCCTCAACGATACTTATTATCCTTATCACAATCGCACCTCCCATAATGATTCTTGCGCCCTTATCCCACCAGTTGCAGTGCAACCAATGTTTTTGAATAGTTCTCTTTGTCTATTCTCTCAGTCGCTTAACAATAGTGATGAAGTCGATTTGGGGCTGCTCCAATTCGCTCAATGTAACACAGTAATCAAATATCTGATGCTTTCTGTGTAGGCCAGGGTTCAGTATTTGTTTGCGGTAATAATTTAGCTTATTCCCTGCTGCCTACTAATTGGACGGGGTTGTGCACTCTAGCCTACCTCCTCCCTGACATAGATATTATTCCTGGAGATGAACCTGTGCCTATTCCTAGATTGGATTTTATAGCTGGCCGCCATAGAAGGGCTGTACAGTTTATTCCACTTTTGGCTACCCTAGGTATAACAGGGGCCCTTGCCACAGGATCTGCCAACCTAGGAGTATCTATTACTCATTATTCAAAATTGTCTAAATAACTAATTGAGGATGTTCAGGCCTTATCTGGCACTATCCAGGACATACAGGACCAATTAGACTCTTTGGCTGAAGTAGTTTTGCAAAACAGAAGAGGATTAGATTTATTAACTGCTGAACAAGGGGGGATATGTTTAGCTTTACAGGAACGATGCTGCTTTTATGCCAATAAATCTGGCATTGTCCGGGACAAAATCAAAATGCTGCAAGAAGATCTGGAGAAAAGAAGAAAAGAATTAGCCGACAACCCCTTATGGAGTGGGCTAAATGGGATGTTACCCTATCTACTCCCCATTTTGGGACCTGTGCTTGGCTTATTAATACTCCTATCGTTAGGACCTTTTCTCTTTAACAAACTCATGGCCTTTGTGAAACAACAACTGGATGCCATAAGAATGCAGCCCATCCAGGTCCATTATCATCGACTGGACATGGCCGATCGTGAAGCTTAAAAAAACTTCACCAAAATGTCTTGGTGTGCTGGACTGGCTAGCCAATATCGGGCAACTGGGCATTTCACATCAGCAGAAATAACCACCTAAGACAGAGACGTGGCGTTTGCTGCCTCGATTCTCGATGACGGGTAAGGTAAACACTGTGCGTGTTTAAACACTGTCTTTCTATAGCTCGCCCTGACCTAAGAAAGGCACAGTCCCCTCAAGACCGGTCACCTTGTCAGTCATCCACTTCTTTAAAATAAAATAAAGAAGAGGGACCTGTGGGAAGCTGCCCCTGGCACTGGTATTATTACGGCCATCTTGTGTGCTAACACCATTTTGTGCAACTATCCAGCTAAGTTCCTATCTGTACTTCTTCTTTAAGCAGCCAGTAGAGGGCGGTGGTTTCCTGCCAGAGGTGGGAGTGCCCAATTAGGGGACTCCACATAGTAGGAGCGCTGCCCAATCAGGAGACCCCATGTAGTAGGAGTGCCCAACCAATCAAGGAACTCCACGATGCATATGTATGATAGTAGGAGCGCCCAACCAATCGGGGGACTCCATGTAGCAGGAGCGCCCAATCAGGAGGCTTCCTCAAACACCATATATACCCACGACTCCACCCCAACAAACGAGACTTGATCAGAATCCTGTCTTGTCTCCATTCTTCGTGTCTCTTGTCCTTTTTATTCCCACTCCCTCTCTCAGGTTTCGGTTCGACTGACCCGCGGGCCGGGTCACAAGGGTGGTTTGACACAAGAAAATTAATCAGTGTAATACACCACATTAATAAATCAGAGAAGAAGAGTCACATGATTCTATCAACTGACACAGAAAATGCATTTGATAAAATACAGCATCCTTTCTTGATGAAAATACTACAAAAGAAAGGAATTGAAGGAAACTTTATCAACGTGATAAAGGCCATATATGAAAAACCCACAGCTAACATTGTACTCAGTGGTGAAAGACTGAGAGCTTTCCTGTTGAGATAAGGAACAAGACAAGGATGCCTACTAGCACTGTCAAGCCCCAAAGCTGGGCCTTTGGGGATAACCAGAGGAAAAAACTTTAACACAAGAGTTAGGCAGAACTTGCATTTATTGTCTGCAGACAGAAGCCAAGGTCAGTCTAAAACTACTCAGACCCAACTCCTTATGCTGCAGTTTTACTCTTGCTTAAATACCTAACTTACTACTTAGCATTTGCTTTGATTATGCATTAGCTTTTATGCATATGTATGATCATACATAGCTAGTTATATAATTGTATGATTAGTATGTTCAGGAAATCATGCTTGCACATACATTGCATAATTTAAAAAAGGGGCCGGTAACTACACCCCTGGGTGGGAAGTTTAGTATATTAATTAAGCAAGTTGAAGTGAGGACTGCAAGGGGCTTCTTCTGCACAGGTTGGGCCCACCGGTTGAAGCTGTTTTTCGTACTTCATTGTTTCAAGAATATATTCTTGACCACCAAAAGTGGAATTGGGCAGAAAGAGAGGGTTGCATCTCATTGCCTTCTAATTTACATACAATTCTTTCCTTTGTATCCCAGCAACAGAGAGAGAAACATGTTACTTTCAGGTATTAGGTTATCCTACATCCATCAATTTCCTCCTCCTAGCTTTTGGCGATATTCTTATCACAGGGGAAAGGGATGAAGCTCCGATCTTCTGTAACTACTTCCTGCTGACGTTATGGGTGTTGATCTCTTAGGAAACTATAGTAAAAGAGTGGTCTGAGGAGGAACATTTAAGTCTGTTAGAGTTTGCAATTGCTTTTAAATAAAGCGTTGCATGCATGATATGAGTAAGGGTGCAACCACCAAAAGAATTAAGATAATAATTAACGAAGAGAAGCAGCCACTTGGTGAAGTTGGATGGGTTCCAGAAGGAGAAATTATTAACCTATGCTATGGGGTTATTGCTCTCACTTCTTTGGAGAGATTGGTGGCTAAGAATAAGGATGCGGCACCACAATTCTGGTGAATGCTGTGATTCCTAAAAAGGTAAACAAGAGGATTAATTGGCTTTCTTTGATTATTTATGGTGTTACATGTTTGGGGGCCTGCTTTTACAAAAGTGTGTTGAATTCTGGGGGGTAAGTAAGCTCTTCTGGCCACTGGTTTCATTGTGTAGATTAACCGAAGTGTTCCACAGTACAGCTGGTCCAGGCATTAGTCGATATTGATTGTGCAAATTTACACAGTACCAACATTTTGTTCTATTGTAGAGGTTTTGGATTTTTTCAAAAACAGATGTGATGGATGATAGTATCTTCCCTCAGGGCTAGATATTGGTAGGTTTTGTAAGAGAAAAAACAAATATTTGGTGGAATTTTTTTTCTCCTTGAACAGGAACCGCAGGTTCTCAACTGGCTCCATCTCATATTTTGCCTCATGCTTTGGTGTGATCTCTGGCTCAAGACCTCCTTTATCTGCTGGCTCTGATAAGTAGTAAGGTTTTGCTCTGGTAAAATGGACCCAGGACTTGATTCCCTGTAACTTAAGAGAAGAATGAGAGGTCAATAGTACTGTGTAAGGTCCCTCCCATTTGGGTTTATGCTGATCTTCAGGGTGTTTGTTTTTCCAAACTTTTAAAAGAACCCGATCTCTAACTGAGAAAGGGTGGAGAGAGGCTGGTCAGTTGGGGTATTTTAGTCGCATATTTGCATATGCGTGAATGGTGGTGAGGAGCTCTCTTAACTGCAATAACCTCTAAGGAATTGGGTTTTCCCCTCGGGTTGCTTAGAAAGGGCATTCCCTACATAAGCTTGAAAGGACTTAACTCAAGTCCTCTTCTAGGGCCACCCTGACCCGAAGGACAGCTAGGTTAAGTGTTTCTGTCCATTTTAATTGTGTTTCTTGACAAATTTTATTTAAGGTTTTCTTTAAAGTATAGTTCATCCTTTCCACCTTTCCTGACATCTCGGGTTTCCAGGTTGCATGCAGTTTCCACTTAATTCTGAGACATTGGTTGACACTTTGCACCACAAGTGAAATAAAAGCAGGTTCATTATCTGATGGAGTTGTTTGGGATACTCCAAACCTCTGGATGGTTTCCTGGAGCATGAACTTAGTTACCATTGAATGCTGTTTTGTGCAGTAGGGAAAAGCATCCACTCATCCTGAAAAGGTGAAGATACTAGAAGATACTTACATTTTCTTGTGGTTTTATAATGTTTTGAGTGACTCCTAGTTCCCCTGTGTTTAAGATTCCTAACCAGCAAGGCTGCATAAGCCAGCACCATGGCCAAGTGACATCATTTTCCCAATTTGTATGGTTTGAGGCATAAGCAACAACAAATTATTATTACTTCCCCTTTTGGGCTGTAGGGCTGCTGGTCCTTTAATTCATATTCTCAATGTTTGCATTGGTCTTGCTATTAGCATTTCAGTTTCAGTTGAAGCAGGGTCTATAACCTGAGGTACTGAATTTAAACAGTTTAAGTCTTTCTATAAGACCTGCACCAGTGGATAGAAAGTTTAAACAATATTCTGATTCATAGCTTAAGACTGCATGAGGTGACCAGTAAATGGAGTTTCTTTAATAGTAGTTTGCTGTTTGCAAGAGTTCCATGGCAGTGTCTGTTGTAATGAAAGCATAACTTTCCCCTTCCGAGAGCAGGAGGGGACCGATGTAAACCACTTGCCATCATGCTACTGGAATCTGTGCTTGGCTAATATGTTCCATCTGATGAGGAAATTGTGCAGTCATTGGAATGAGCACGATGGACATTCAAATAAATTTAGACCAATTTTTCAGGATGCATTCTAGTAGTGAGCACTCATTCCCCATGGTGGCAGAAAGAGAGAGAGAGAGGGAGGGAGGGAGGGAGGAAGGGAGGGAGGGAAGGAGGGAGGGAGAACAGCCAAAACAAAGGCACAAAAGGCAGCAGACTTCCCCTTTAAGGGAGTGAGGGAGTGTGACTCAAACCCAGGAACCTCTTCCACTATAACCAAACCTTCACTATTTAGCAAAGGTAAACCAAATGCTAACTTGCAGTTAGCCAAAGGAGAAGAGAAATGGCAAATCTGAAACCAAATGCTAATTCGTGATCAGCCAGAAGAAAAAAACAAACAGAAGTAATAAATAAAGGAATGAACTCACCCACTGAGGGAATGAGACAAACTGGTTCTGTCCTAACCTCCATGCCATCAGTGGCTGGAAAGGGACTCTGCCCCAAGTAACCCCCAAGTCCTCCGGAAAATCCCAAGTGGCCCCTGGAGTCGGGGATGCCCTGGTGCATACAACCTCCTCCACAGTCCACCTTGGAAGTAGTCTCTGGTTACCATTTTTATTTATTTATCTTGGTCCCGGTGCAGTTGCTAATTTGTTAGGCCCCAGAGCTGGGCCTTTGGGGATAACCAGAGGAAAAAACTTTAACACGAGAGTTAGGCAGAACTTGCATTTATTATGTCTGCAGATAGGAGCCAAAGTCAGTCTAAAGCAACTCAGACACGACTCCCATGCTGCGGTTTTACTTTTTCTTAAATACCTAAGTTACTACTTAGCATTTGCTTTGATTATGCATTAGCTTTCATGCATATGGATTATCATACATAGCTAGTTATATAATTGTATGATTAGTATGTTCAGGAAATCACACTTGCACATACATTGAATGATTTTAAAAAGGGGCAGATAACCTCACCCTTGGGTGGGAAATTTACTATATTAATTAAGCAAGTTGAAGTGAGGACAGCAAGCGGCTTGCTTCTTCTGTGCAGGTCCAGCCAACCAGTTGAAGCTGTTTTTCATACTTCATTGCTTCAACTGAATATTCTTGACCACCAAAAGTAGAATTGGGCAGAAAGAGAGGTTGCATCTCATTGCCTTCTAATTTACATACAATTCTTTCCTTTGTATCCTAGCAACAGGAAGAGAAACCTGTTACTTTCAGGTATTCCTTCATCCTACCTCCACCAGCACCACTATTGTTCAAGATAGTGCTAGAGGTTCTAGCTAGAGAAAACAGGCAATAAAAGGTATCCCAAAAAATTAAAAAATAATAATTTAAAAAGGTATCCAAATCGGTAAGAAAGAATAAAAGTTTTGCTATTTGCAATTGATATGATCCTATACTTAGAAAGTCCCAAAAATCTACAAGATAGCCTCTAGAGCTAATAAATGATTTCAGCAGAGTGTCAGAATACAGGATTAATATGCAAAAATCAGTAGTATTTCTATACACTAGTAAAGGGTAATCTGAGGAAGTCAAGAAAACAATTCCATTTACAATAGCGACAAAAGAATCAAAATATTTAGGAATAAATTTAACCAAGGACATAAAGCACTTGTATTCAGAAAACTACAACGCATTGCTAAAAGAAAACAAAAAAAAAAAGACCTAAATCAGTGGAAGAAAATTCTATGCTAATGGATTGGAAGGCTAAATATCATCAAGATGTCAATTCTACCCAAACTGATATACAGATTTAATCCAATCCCAAAAAAATCCCACAAGCATTTTTTAAAAGAAATCAATAACACTATTATCAAATTTATATGGAAGTGGTAAGGGGCCCCGAATAGCCAGAAACATCTTTAAAAGGAAGAGTGAAGTTGGAGTACTCTTACTTCTGGACTTTATCATATTACGTAGCTATATGTAAAAGCAGTAATGCACTGGCATAAAGATAGATGCATAGACCAATGAAACTGAATCTATGGTTAAGAAACAGACCCTCACATTTATGATTAAGTGATTTTTACAAGACTGTCAAACCCACCCAGCTGGGGCAGAACAGTCTATTCAACAAATGATGCTGGGAAAATTGGATGTCCATATCCAAAAGAAAGAAAGAGGACCTCTATCTCACACTTTATACAAAAGAATTAACTCAAAATGTATCAAAAACTTAAATGTAAACTCTAGAAGCATAAAGCCCATAGAAGTAAATTTGAGAAGCTCATCTTCAAGACCTGGTAATAGGTGGTAGATTCTTAAACCTTACACCAAAAGCATGAGCAATAAAGGTAAACAAGGATAAATGTTACCTCCTCTAATTTAAACACTTTTGTGATTCAAAGGACTTTTACAAGAAGGTGAAAAAGTAGCTCACTCAATGGGAGAAAATATTTGGAAACCACATATCCGATAAGGGTTTGATTTCCATGCTATATAGAGACCATACAACTCAACAATAACAGAGCAAGAAATCCAATTAAAAAATGGTCACAAGACTTAGATAGACATTTCTCCGAAGAGGAAGTACAAATGGCTAAAAGGAACATGAAAAAATGTTCAGTATCCCTAGCTATTAGGGAAATGCAAAGCAAAATGACAATGAGATATCATCTCACATCACATAGAATGGCCATTATTAAAAAAAAAAAACAGAAAATAATAAGTGTTGGAGAAGATGTGGAGAAATAGGAACACTTCTTCATGGTTGGTGGGAATGCAGAATGGTGCAGCCTCTGTGCAAGACAGTTTGGTGGTTCCTCAGGAAGCTAAGTATAGAACTGCCATATGATCCAGCAATTCCTCTCCTAGGAATATATCCAGAAGAATTGAAAACTGTGGTGCAAACAGACATTTGCACACATGTTCATAGCAGTGTTATTCACAATTGCCAAAAGATGGAAACAACACAAGTGTCCATCTACTGATGAATGGATAAACAAAATGTGGTACATACATATGTTGGAATACTATGCTGCTGTAAAAAATGAAATTGGAACACATATGATACTGTATTAGTCAGCAAAAGGGGTGCTAATGCAAAGTACCAGAAATCTGTTGGCTTTTATAAAAGGTATCTATTTGGTATAAAAACTTACAGTTACAAGGCTCTAAAGAGTCCAACTCAAGGTAACTTTCTTACCATACTCTGTTGCCGTGTGTTGAAGCAAGATGGCAGGCAATGTCTGCAGGGCTCAGCCTTCCTCTTCCCCTCTTAAGGATCCATGGGTCCAGCTTCTTCTGATCTCAGCTGTAAGCTGGCATAGGGCTCATCTCTCTTCCCGGGGCTCATTTCTATCTGATCTCAGCTGCCCTGTTCTCTTACAAGGTCAATTGTAAACTATAAACTGAATGGTTCATCTCTCATCCCAGGGCCTCTGCCGTGTCTTTGGAGAGGTCTCTCTTCCTCTGTGTTTCTTCTCTGTGTGTCTACTTCTGTGTTCTTGATTGAGTACCCATTTATATATCCCACCAAGGGGGTGGAGATTCAAACTGAGTCATCCTAATGACATGGTTGAATCAAAGCCTTAATCTTAACATAAGTTAACCAAAGTCATCTCAGCTGAATGTAATACAATCAAAGGGTATCATGCCCAGAGGAACAGACCATTTTACAAACATAATCAATACCTACCTCTGGAATTGATAAATAATATCAAATTGCCACAGATACCATGTATGAAACTTGAAGACATTATGCTAAGTGAAATAAGCCAAACACAAAAGGGCAAATATTGCATGGTTTCACTTATATGAATTAAATATGAAGAATAAATGCATGGAGCTAAAACCTAAAGTATAGGTTATTAGGAGATAAAGGGAAGGTTGAGAAGTGGTACTGATGCTTAATGTATATAGAAGTTTTAATTAACTTGACTGTAAAAGTGTGGAAATAGGATAGAGTTGATGGTAACACATTACAGTGGTTAGAACTAATACAGTTGGTTTATAAATGGGACTGTGGCTAAAAAGAGTAGTCTAGGGATGTAAATGTCAATTGAAAGAAATAGAATAGTCTAGGGACTGAATAATATAGTGAACCCAGAGGTGAATGAGAATTGTAGTTAATAGTACAAATACAAGAATGCCCTTCTATGAACTAGATCAAACGTACATCACTACTGCATGTGGAAAAGCATGGGAAAAATACAACTAATGTAACCTATGGACTATAGTTAACAGCAATACTGTAATATCCTTGCATCAATGTCAAAATACTGTGTTATTAATAGGGGGTTATGGAAAAATATAACAAACATTCCCCATTGATCATAGTTAGTGGTAATAGTCTGATATTATCTCACAATCTGTAACAAATGTTCAACAACAATGTAGTGTGTTGGTGGAAGGATGTTGTATGGGAATTCCACATATGTGCATGATTGTTTTGAAAGTTCACAACTTCTCTAATTAAATATATATTTTTAAAAATTTTGTGTATTTAGGTGTGAGATTGATCAGTAATTTATTTCTCCTACTGTTTTCAGGTTTAGTTTGAAGGATAAATATCATGGCATAAAACATGAATTATGATTTGATTAGCCTTTCTCTATTCCCTGAAAGAGTGTGACTAAGTTTATAATATTTTGTTTTTCCAAAGTTGGGGAGAATGTTTCTAACATAAAACATCTTTGCTTGATATTTTCTTGGTGGGAAGTTGCATTGTGTTTTTAAATGGCATTCAGAGATAGTTCAAATTACAAGATAGAAAAAAAGGAAGCAAAATAAACCCAAATAGGGAGTGGATGTGGCTCAAGCGGTTGAGCGCCTGCCTCCCACATGGTTCGATCCCAGGTTCGGTTCCTGGTGCCTCCTGAAAAAGCAAAAACAAATTATAAAACCAACTCAGGGAAGCCGGTGTGGCTCAGTGGTTGAGTGCCGGCTTCCCACATACGAGGTCCTGGGTTCAATCCCTGACCCTGGGTACCAAAAGAAAAAAAAATTAGCTGTTAGAAAAAAAGAGATGACTTCACCTATAAAGGCAACATTTAAAAATTTATTTATTTAAGAGAGTACAGTGAGTTGTTATGATTACTAAACAAGCAATTCTCTAGGAATATATACATATCCAAAATTGGCTTTATTAGAAAACATGAATGGACAAATAACCCAAGAGTAGACCTGGAGTATGGTTTATAATGCTAGGGAATTATTGCTGAAACCAGAGCAGGAAGTGTGCAGCTAGAATCACCTGAAACTGGATCAAAGATTCATGGTGCTCAAAGGATTTAAAGACTATCATTATTCCCTCCATTTGTGCAGGGACACAGAGTTTCTTCTTTCTTCTTTTATCTGTACAAAAGCTTCATCCTTTTCACTGTCTACAGCTCTGTTGTTCAGTATGTTAGCTACTAGTCTAGTCACATGTGGCTTTTTAAATTTAAAAATTAATAAAATTAAATAAAATAAAAAATTCAGTTTCTCAGCCCCTCTAGCCACAAAATCTTCAATAACCACATGTGGTTGACATGTAACTATCATACTGAACAATGCAGGTATAAAACATTTTGAATAGCACAGATACAGGCTGTTTCCATCATGTTCTTCGTGATGCTCCTATCCAAAAGTGCCTGCTCCAGCCCTGCTCTCTAGTAGTTTCTAGCTAAAGATACTAATAGACACTTACTAGATTCTCTAGTTTCCCAATTCTAAATTGCTGAGGAAGATAATTTGATGACTCCAATTGGGTCCGGTAGCTACACTTGATTTAATCAATTGGGACAAGAGGAGAGGTAGATTATATAATATAAAAAGCACCAGTCTGTGTGCATTTGTTCAGAACAATCTCAGAAAGAGAGACACAGACTGCCAAATACATATTGCAAAAGCTGATTTTAAAAGAATAAATACTACTGAACAATAAGTATTATTTTTAATGTTTAAAGGAATACAAATTATCAGTCAAAAATAACTAACAATTTAACTGCCAGCTTGGTTTTAAAATAAAATGAAGTGGTCCAAATGCACATTCTCATACTTTTCTGGAAGCATGGTAATTCCATATATCTTTGAAGTGCAACTTTGCAGTATTGCCAAAAGCATTTTAAATGGTTGTGTGAACAACAATTCAATTACCAGGAATATACATAACCTAACTATTCAGAGATACATATAAATGTTTCTATGATTAAATCACTAAATTATTTTGTTTTACCAGCTAAATATGGATATAAATATGATGCTCATGCTAACCAAAGGATTAGTTGAAGTAAGTATCCATACTATGCTGGAAGTGATTGAGTACTCAATTGATGCTGCTTATTATTGTTAATATTTTCTCATTGTGATTAGTAATAACATACAGAAAAATTCAGGAAATATTGATTATCTGGCTGCTGATATGGATCACAGTTCCAGTTAGATTGCTTACTTGGAGGTATGATAGGAATAGACAATAGAATATTGCTCCGTGAAATATGAAATACTTGTAGAAGCTATTCCATTTGAGAAGCTGAGAGAGAAATTCTCAGTGAGAGGAGAGGATTGACCCTAATTTTGAATAGGTTAAGAAAATAATAAATGGGAGGTAAGGGAGTGGCTGAACAGTGTGTGTAGGTTACCATGCCAAAACTCCTGCCTACGAAGGAATGGGCAATTTTGAGGGGATTAACAAAGGATGAAGATTTTAGTTTGTTTGACTGACTGATTGATTGGATATAAATTAACAAGAATTGAGTTGAAGGTAATGATCTAATACTTAGAGAAGTGGAAAATATTTTAAAAAAGGATGCCTGATAACATGATATATAGGACTAGGAGGGTGCAAACATTACCTGTGGACATGCTATGAAAGACCTTTCCCCTCTCTTACAAGGAGGATTCGAAGAACTGCAAATGACAGGAAATAACAGAGCTTCCATTACAGAATCATTTTTTGTGTTCTTTTTGTATATTGCATTTTACATACTCTTTAAATTAAGGACTATTTCTCCAATGTTCTTATAATTTCCACAGTAGTGAGATCATGTGTGGGAATCTGATCATAGATGGCAAATCAAGGGCAGAAGGAATAAAGGTTGATAAGACTCTGGATTTAGTTGTGATGATGAAGTCCAACAATAGATAGTTGAGTAAGTAATTCATAATAAATTAAAAAGGCTACAGTGCCCTTATTTTGAAACCATGTTTCTTTCATTATTATCTTTGATAATAATTTAACTTTAAACGATTACTATTTTTTTCTTATTTTAATATTCATATGAAACAAGGAGTTCTACATATACTTATTTAGGAAATAATGTACCTATATCTGGAGAAATATGTGATAAAATATACATGCTTCTAAATACTTTAATTCATGTGTCTAAGATATTTGGGGGAAAAAATGAAAACTGTCTTTTCAGAAAAACATAAATAACTGAAAATAACTATCATGCTAAGATAATACGTAGCCAGTATAAAATGAATTGCTCTCTGTCTAATCAATATTCTTGAAACAGGTGCTGTTCTCCACTTGCTCTACAAATTATAGGCACGATCTATTTGATTAAAAGAGGAATTTGAATTTACAAAGTCTCAAGAAGACTCTAGCAATATCTTAAATTATCTATACTCTGAATATTTTAAATATAACCAAAAGGATAAATTAAAGGAAATGAAAGTACATTTAAAAATATACAGTTTACTAAATATTTAATGTGAGTATATATTTCTATTTGTATATTCATTTTTATCTATGTGTTTATGCTTTTGTTATGGTAATCAGCTCCAAAGATGTCCCCAGTGATCCTCACTTTCTGGAATTCATGCCCTTGTGTAATCCCCTTGAGTGTGGGCTGGACCTAATGACTAACAAATTGGATATGGCAAAAGTAATGAGCTGACAATTCTAAGATTAGGCAATGTATATTAATCAGCCAAAGGGGTGCTAATGTGAAATACCAAAAATGGGTTGGTCTTTATAAACGGTGTTTATTTGGGGTAGAAGTCTACAGATACCAGGCCATAAAGCATTAAGTTTCTTCTCTCACCAAAGTCCATTGCCATGTTTTGGAGCAAGACAGCTGCTGGCATTTGCCAGGGTTCAGGCTTCTTGGGTTCCTCTCTTCCCGGGGCTGCATCTCTCCAGGCTTAGCTCTTCTGGTTCCTCCACAAGGTCAGCTATAGACTCTCAGGCGAACGACTCACTTCTCTTCTCCTGGGGCCTTCTTTCCAACATCAAAACTGCTTCTCAAAAACTGCTTCTACTCTGTTCTTTGCCTTGCCTTTTATATTCGATTCCCCACCCACCAAGGGGTGGGGTTCAACACCCTACTGACGCGGCCCAGTCAATGCCCTAATCATAACTTAATCATGCCCAGATTAACAGATCAGTTTACAAGCATGATCCAATTATATTTTTGGAATTCATAATTACATCAAACTGCCCAACGGCCACAGGCAACAAAAAGATTTTGGCTTCAGTCTTGTTCACCTTCCCTTGTTCTCTCACTTTCTCATTTTGATGGAAACCAGCTTCCATGTTGTGGCTAGGCCCATATGCCAAGGAACTAAGGGACGCTTCCAACCAATGGTCAATGAGAAACCATGGTATCCAAGTCAAATAGCCCTTGAGGAAATGAATCCTGCCAAAAACCTTTTGAGTGAGCTTAGAAGACCCTTCCTAGCTGAGACTTCAGATGAAATTGCAGCCTTGGTTATTGCCTTGATTTAAGCCTTATTAGAGATCCTGAACCTGAGGACCAAGCCAAGTTATGGCTAGATTTGGACCCACAGAAACTAGGAGATAATGTTTGTTGTTTTAAGCTGCTACATTTTGGGATAACTTGTTATGCAGTGATAACTTCCTAATACATCTACATAGTATCTATAATGGCACATATAATGATATAAAAGCTGTATTCTTGTAAATTTACTACCAATCCACCCACTTGCAAAGTTAGTGGTAAAAATCTTTGCTACATGTCATTAAAGGACCTCTGGTATTTTTCTGTTCCTACCAATTATTGCACAGATAAGCTCAATTGCGAAACTGATGCTTTTAAAAATGTGTACTATGGAAAATTTCCTGTCACCAAAGCCTGCTGGCACTTTGTGGCGACTCTTTCTCTCTGCTGGTTCAGCAATAACATAAATGTTTTCTAAATTGCTCTGACGTTGCAGGCTGAATGCTATTTCAATATGTCATTATTTTTTTCTTAAGAAAAAAGTCAGTTGCTGCCTCTTACTTCCCATTATGAAATGACATTCCTAGTTCTTTACGTGTTCTCTGCCTCTGATATAGCAGCATGGTGCTTTCTTTTTTAATTATTTCATGTGTACTTATTTATATCTATGCAGAATTTGGAAACTTAATTCCTGGAGTTCATAGCTCTATGTTTCAAAGATAGCATTCTCGGAGTGAAATAAAAAGGGAAATGCTGATATCCACTTCCTAATTTACACGAATTTAAGGAAACTCATTATATGCAATGCTTATAAATTGGCAATTTTTTCTTTAATATTGGTTGATAGTACAATATTTATGGTAAAACTAACACTTAATAATGTAGAATAAGGCTTACAAGTATATTATCTTATTTTCTCCTAACAAAAATCTCAAACTGGCTGGTATAGCTTCTCCACATGTAGAAACTGAGGCTCAGAGATGTTAATTAACTTAGATAAGGTCACAAACCTAGTAAATACGTGCTGGAATTTGAATCTATATGCATTGAATTAAAAATTCTGCTTTTTATAACAATAATAGCCTAAAATAACCAATATCCAAGATTTAAGTTAACATTAGTTCAAAATTACATGACTCAATTTTCCCTTTCTAGGCCTGGATTTTCTTTTCAATAGAATCATGTATTAGACTACATAATTTTTAATGACTCTACAATCTCTAATGTGCCATGAGCCTACTCAGCTCCACATTTATACTTGATGGCAACCCCTAAAACATTGTATGTACATAATGGCCCCAAAAATCCTCATTTTCTATAATGAGTTCTGTTGGAAGAGGAGAACACTTCCCAATCTGAAGCTACGGAAGTTTGACTGCAGTATGCTAAATGGCTTACAAATCATGTTTTGTCAAGAAATATATCTAATCCTTTTTTCTAAAAAGGATAATGCATGTTATGTCATGGAACAAAAGAACCTACATGTAATAGAAGATTAAATTTCATGAAACAAAATTATTGCGGACATCCCACAGTAAAGCACTATATTGAAAATAAATAGAAAGCATTAGAGACCTAAGGTTGATTTGCTAGTGATTTTCCTGTTGTTTCTCAGCCCCATGTTTGCTCCTCTATCCTTCTAGTCTCTCTTCCAGATAGCTAATTCTCTCTTTACCTGCAAAATTGACTTCAAATCTTAGCCCTGAGTTTTGTTTGGTTTTACTTTTTAATTTGCTTGGTCTTTGCATAAATGTCAAAATTACCTATTATTCCTTATAGCATAGTAACCATTTTAGTTTTACTTTCTTTCCTGATGATTGTGCTATATGAGGCTTTGGATTTTGATATTGCAATCATTTTTTGGCTTTCATCCACGACAGCTTCTTTTGTTGTGGGTTTAATTTTGTTTTGTTTTGTTTTTTGCAGTTGCCCATTTTCCAAAGAATTTTTTCTATTAAAACATTGAAGCCTGGAATAAAAAGGCTTTCCTCTAGGGAGAGTTTTGTGTTGGCTTTGGTTTAGTGCCCAGTTTCACAACCTGAAAAGTGTCAATTTAAAGAATTTTTTGGTTTGGGTTCTTTTAGACCATGTAAATGGTATGGATATTATATGAAAATCTGCTTGAGAACTTTGCAATTCTCAAGGAAGATATTTTTTCCATTGTGCTCAGCAATACTGAAGAGGGGGTGGGGGGCGGTGATAGGTGCATGGGTTATTTCTAATTCTTTTTTATTATTCAGTAAGATATTATTAAATCCTATCTTTAAACAGTTTCATCCATTAGACTCCCCACCAAGAGTGGGTCTTTGCTTAATCTTTGGTTCCCCAAGTTCCAGGAGGTGATGAATTGATATTTAAATTCACCAAGTTTGATGGATGACTTCAGGAAAAAAAAGCCCATTCCACTGCTTCACTGCTCAGTTTGACTTTCTAAGTGCTCTCCCCTTTTATTTTGATTTTGATCTCAGTATTCCTTATTACCTTATCAGCTCAAGGAAGAATAGAAAATATAATTATATATATATGCAACGGTAGTATCAGTCCAAATTCTTAGTTTACTATGTTTACAAAAGAGTTTACTGTCAAATCTGTAGAACTGGTATATATGTATTATTAGTTTGCCCTCCTGTAAGTGGAAGTCCAAGTCATTACTTTAAACAGTACTAAATCACATAGTCAATTCACTGTTATTTCGACACCAAATTTATGATAATAAAATATTTCTTGTGCTTTTAATATTCATATTTATTAATTTTATCCTAAATGAGTGCTTGAGGTATTCTGGATCAGAAACAGATTGATTATTATTTACATACTAATACACCTATATTTACATATAGATATCTACATAATAACTGCATCTGCCTCCCTTTGTTCTAGTCCTTACCTCTAGAGCAACACAATGAAAGTCAGGTGGAAAATTTCCTCTATGAGTGGCCAGATATTTCATAGTTAAGGGACAGAGAAAAAAATGGGTTTTCTCTGCTTTTATATAGAAGAGGTAACTGCCTCCTCTCCCATCTCTTTGCAGTAGAGATATAAAGAATCCTAAGCTCTCACTCTACCCTATTGGAAAATAAATATATTTTGTCAATGCCAGGTGAGTCCCTAGAGTCTTTGGCTTTTAAGGCCAAGAGATATCTCCTAGATCCTGGGTCATTTACCTTTGAAATGTAAACACATACTTCCAGATAAGGGAAATCTCTCTGGAGTTCTCTCATCAATACAGGTGAATTCATTTCCCTAGATATGGTCTTAGCTCAGGATCTGAAATTTTCAGCAAAATGTATTCAGAAAGCTCCAACTCTGCATCAACAAAAAAGTATTTTCTCTATTCCTCATCAGTTTACTGAAGAAATTACTGTTGGTTCTCATTGTTTGCTGCATTTATGTTCTATAAAGTCACTGCAAACACCTAGGGGAAATACAGGGCTAAGTTCCTGTGAGCTCACAGCATTTTTCATCAGCCAAGCTTTCTTATGTAGTCTCATTTTTCAATAAATAAAATTGTTTTATGTGTGTTTCTGTTTAAATATACCTTAGTTATGTATATTTTGGATTCATTAACAGTGGCTCATGGTCAACAGCACTATAACTCATACCTCAATGAGGTTTATCCAAAACACTAATTTTCTCTGTAAGGCAGATTATAGCCTTCTTGTGCTCAGGAACACTAGACAGCACATCAGCTCAGGGACCAATTAAACAGCAAAATCACCAACAAAAAGCACAAAAGTGTGAAAAACACAGCACTAAATATACCATGAGAAGGACACTTGTTTACAGTATGAGAACTGAAACAAGAAAGCAGATGGTCATCTTGTCCAATCTCAGTTGAGAACGTGCATATAGAACAACTCTAAATTTTTGCCACTCCGCACATGTTCTCAAATGACTGCCAAAGCACTGCAGGTATTGATTTGGGGGTTACAAATAAATTTTAATGTGTAGGCAAATCTGAAAAATGGAATCTGTGAATAATGAGGATCAACTGTATATGTTTCCAATATTTGGGGAAGAGAGTGGAAATGTGTCCACCTCACCTGAAATAAGATGTAAATTCAAAAGAGTGGAGAATATGACATTTTCCCTACCATTTATACAGAATTTTCTTGTTAAGCAAGTGCTTGTTTTCAGTTGTCCAGGGATTATTTTTATGAAGCTTCTATATAAGAATTACTAGCTATGGATATCAATTAATGTCATACAATTTAGACAATTCCTCTTGTTAAAAACAAAAATAAGGAAAAGTTCAATAAAACTGAAGAATTAAGTACCTTGAGTTGTATATTGGGCAAGTTACTAACCTTCACTAAGCCTTAGTTTGCTGTCTTTAAAAGTTGAAATATTAGGGCTGCCATAAATATTTTATGTTTATGTTTATATATATATATATCTTTGTTTAAAACCATTTGTGCAGAATGTATGCAAAAAAGGAGATATTATTCTTAAACCTAAATAGTTGTTTTACCTTTATTATAGTTGTTTTACCTTTAGTTATTTTACCTTTTAGTTGTTTTACCTTTATTATATCCCAAATAACAACTTTAAAATTTTGAGAGGTGGTAGAGTGTTTGATTGTAAATAGCATAATCTGTAACTTTGAGCCTAACCAGATACAAACATAGCATCAGCTTAAAAAGCATACTCAAAATGCCAAGAATTAGAAATCATAGTAGCTGGGATATAGCTGTGTGCTTTTTCTTAGCTTCCACATTGGGTTAACCATAAAAACTAATATGTTTTTCAGGAACTAATAAGAATTGACCCTCTTCTGAGGAAGTATAAATGCCCATTTGTACACTCAAAATTACCATTCTAATTAAAACTGAACTTTTAAGCTTTAGAATTTAAAAGACTCTTGAATAAAATAGAACATATTCCATTAGAATCAATGAAAATGACCAGTGATGATCAATATGTATACTTTAGAATTACTAAGATTAAAAAAATGCAAAACTAATTTTATGTGTATTTTACTTTGATTTTCTTAATGGTCATTTTGTATCATTTAACATTAACACAGGTCAAATTTTCACAGGATATTTGAGAACTAGATGACAAAAGCAGTGATGGATAATTAGATGAAAGATAGGACTCATCTAGAAAATGCTAGTTCAAGAATGGTAGTCATTCTACTTAAGATATCTGTATATTCATCCTACTAGACAAATAAAACTTGAATTCAGATATCTTAAAGCTTTTTTATTTAGTCTCATTTTCAAGCAAAGTTAAATTTCTTGCGCATGTAGTTAAGAATATTCCACAAACAATATAGTAAACGTTGTCATTCCCACACTGTTGTATTATGCGTGCATGTTTGGTCTTAATATCTTCCAAGTATTCCATTTATTACCTCTTATTTCATGATGATCCTTTTTCAATGTCATTCATATAATCCTCTTTTAGGAATATTTTCCATTCTATCTCATTAATTGTTTCATAGAAAAATTTCCTATATATTGATCATCACTGGTCATTTTCATTGATTCTAATGGAATCATTTACCTTATATTCAGCTGACAGTAAGAATGTAAGTGTTAAATATCTTGTTAGGATTTTTCAGATATTCACTCTCATTTCTAAATTACACAAAATCGTTACTAAGGTCTTTTGGCAGAAGCTATCCCTCTGAATACCCAGTTCCAAATTTCTACATCTGTCCTCAGTTGTCTCTAGGAGATCTTAAATATCTTTTAAAGGGATTGCTTGTGAACAATGCTTGGTGTATGAGAGGTATTCCCCCATTTTGTAACATAGCAGTGGGGTTCATCCTAACAAGTAAAAGGCAACACAACTCGATTTTGAAAGGCAGCACACTTTATTCTTTCTCCATAAATGAAGATAAAGGAAAATATTGAATTAAATAATGGATACTGTGAAGTATCTTCACAGCTTAGAAGAACTAAAATACAATTAGATGAGATTCTCTCTCAGATAACAATATGAAATAGGTTTATTGCAATTTGAAAATATATTTAAAATGCAAGGGCTTTTGCATTGTTACACCCTAGTGTTATTTTCTTAATGCTAGCAAATCGGTGGAGAATGAGATGGTGCAATGAACACTTTCTTTTCTGAATCCAGTTGCTATTTTTCTGGGAGCTGATTTTTCCCATCCTTTACTTGTCAATGCCTTCCAGCCAAAACAACCAGAAACAAGTTTGTAACTTAACAAGATGGGCTCATGGTTTGTTACAACAAGGGCTACCACATACCATGGTAAGATGGTGTTAAAAAGATGTATACATGGGATCTAGTATTAGGGGACTTAGGGAAGACTCAAGAAAGTAGGGCTTTGTTTTGGATTGGATGCTGTCAGGAAACAGGGGTATCTTAATAAATATTATCTAGAAGGAGGAAAGACTAAAGGTGTAATTTGTAAGGAAGCAACAGTCACTCATATTAACCAGGGCAGAGGAAAGCTCAGTATTTTTGTGGTGTACACAGTAATCTTATTTTTGTCTGTGCTTGGACAAAATTATGGAGTGGTCTTGTTTTCTGTTTTTTGTTTGTTTCATTCCTTCATGGTCTCAGAGAGGCCTTTTCTGACACTGGTGTTTCATGAGCTTGTTTATGTTCAATAGAATAATCAATGCCAACCTGTGTCCAATTTAGGCCATAAAAACACAGAACTCTATTTGTAAATGTCAAATCAGTTTCTAGATGTCAGGGTCTGCTTTTCTCTTACTCCCATACATATGACAGCAAACCGTATAACTTAATGCTGACTTCCAGAGTCAAGAGAAACCTATGGACTGAGACTAATTCCATGCCTCTCCTGCCAAGAATTACATATATCCAAAACACCCTGGAACAAAGTCATGGTTTGAAATACTAAATGAAAGAAATTATGCAATAAAAGTTACCATAACCAAAAGTCATGGTTTTCCTGATTAAAAAGATCAACCTACCATATACTTGGCCCAACATATGAAAATACATACATACATACATACATACCTTATACCTAAACACATTTCAAAGTATTGTGGATAAAGGGACATTCTTAAATCTTATAGAGATTAAAAAGAAACAATTACAATTAAAGTTCAAAAACGAGGATGAAGTATACAATCCATTTAATGTGTACAATCAGTGGTATTTGGTACAATCACATAGTTGTGCATTCATCACTTCAATCAGTATTAAAGCATGCTTTATTGGCATGTATCAATAAAATTGATCTGATTAAAAAAAACAAGGATGATAGCAGGATTTTATAGTTATATCTAAACTGGAAGAAAATTGAGAAAAGCCCTTAATATTTTTAAGGAAATACCCAATCTAATATTCCATCTTCAGCGAAATATTCATCAAGTATTCAGTTTGAATAAATATACAAGGACCCAAAATTCATCTTTTATTCACCATTTATTCCTTTCTCAGGAAAAGTGCAGGTTGTACTTCACTAAAATAAGAGAGCAAACCAAGAAAGAAGAGCCTGTCAACAGAGGATCCACAATAAGAAACAAGTGAATGGGTGTCCCAAGAGAAAGGAGAATGAAAATCTAAAGAAAAAGATTTGAAATGGAGTGGTAGAGCAGCCAGCCTGGATCCCAGCTAGAGGTCTGGAGTTCTGATCATCATCAAGGAGATTTTGGGAAAGTTGCATTTTATAAATTGCAACATGATTCAGTATAGAAGGAAATAGGTAAGTCCCCAGAAAAATGATGATTAGGAGAGAGTTTCCTAACTTACAACCTCAAATAGAGAACTGGCAGGAAGGTAATAAACCATTTCAGAGGGTTTCTTCATTTAACTTTAATTATTCATACATACATATATGTGTATATATATATATATATATATATATAAGATATTTATGAATGATATGATTGTATATATGTATATATACATATGTGTGTATGTGTGTGTGTATATATATAAAATTGAGTGTAAGACTTCCAGGACTTGAAAATTAAACTACAGTATTGTTTGGATAAAATTATTTTGATTAAGTATGACCAGTGGATCATTTCAAGTCATGCATCCATGTTCAGTAAGTCTTCAGTATGGCACTTTATTTTAATAAAGGTGAATTAATAAATCTTTTAGAACTACTCTCTATGGTTAGTGAGTTTTACAATTTGCTTGTTCATCTGATATTTTATACAATTGTTCAATCTTCCATATTATACAATATATTAAATATGATGCTTCTAGAACAGTGCTACTTAAAATGCAATTCCAAAGAAGTTCTGGTCCGCAAACTGTTTATTTCTAGTCCATAAAAATATTAGTAAAAAACCTAAAGTAAATATTTGAAAATTATTAAAGAAATTTGACAGCATTTCTAAGTTTCACAGGTCACACAGCCTGAGGAGAAATTTGTTCCAAAACTAAATGCCTATAACTGATTTTGATGAGACCTGTACTTCATATTGTTACTGTAGTGATTTAAGGTTTTTTGAAATACTGTGACAGAATGAATGTATTTTGCATATGGAAAAAAACATGTATTTTGGGGGACCAGAGGGTGGAGTATGGTAGTTTGAGACTTTTAGGGACTCCAGAAATTATGTTCTTAAATTGGCTCACTCTTGTGAGTATGAAGCTATTGTAAACCTTTGATTAGATTAGATCCCACTAAGGGTTGTTTGATTAGATTACTCCAGAAGGCATAGCCCAGGGTGGGTCTCAATCCTCTGACTGGAGTCCTTTATAAACTGGAATCAGTGGGGTTGCAGATACAGAGAGAAACCCCCAGAAGCTGAGACAGTAAGACCCAGGAGCCAGAAGCTAAAATAAATGGAACACAGAAGCTGAGGAATTTCTTGATGATGCTTTGGTTTGGACACTTTCATGACCTCAGGACTCTAGGCTTGTAAGGTAATAACCCCCCCCCCCTCGTAAAATCTAACCCATTTCTGGTACATTGCCTTGGCAGCCTTCAGCAAACTAAAACATATATTTATCTGAAACACTGTTCCTTATCTGTCTCTTTACTTTCATTATTAAACAGGCATTCTTTCAGGACACTGATTCAGCAAAACCACACACCAAAGATTATCAGTTGGCTTTAGTAGGGCAGAGTTATCCTCCATTTCCTGAAGAAAAAAAAAAAATCTAAGGAGTTAGATCTAACCCAAAATTCATGGTTTAGGATGGAGTTACCCTAGCTGTGTTCAGAAGACTGCAAAATATTCATGATTACCAGATAAGCAAAAAAATGTCAGGAATAAGATGGCAGTGGTGGTGGTCAGAGAGACTATATCTGAAAAACCTTTAAAGAATAAAATGAGTGGATACCTTTCTACTTGTTTTTTTCAGTTTATAGTCTCATTTTTCTTTCAATATATTCACTCAAACACTTCTACCAGAGTTTCACATCTTAGAGTCTAATCAGATCATAAGAGTCCCTCTTTTTTCAATGCATAGAGCTTTCAGAATAATAGCATAAATCTTTGGCAAGACAAACACATCAGTCTTCCACCAACCTCCCCCCAATTCCAATCTATTACCTCCCCTTCCACTTCTCACCCCATATACACCTTAGCATTGAACTTATTAAATTACTTTCAACTCCAAAATATGTCATGGTTTTCTTAGTCACTATGTCTTGGTAATTTCTATATCTTTTTCCTGGAAAAATGTTCCCCCCTGCACCTATTTATTTGAATAACTTGTAATGATTTGTCTCAATCAGTTTATATTGCATTATGTGGAAGTGACAAATGACCCACAAAACCTTAGTGGCTGACCAATGTTTATTTCTTGCTCATTGGAAGCGGCTGTGGCTCAATCAGTAGGGCTCCCGTTTACCATATGGGAGGCCCCGGGTTCGGTTCCCAGGGCCTCCTGGTGAAGGCAAGCCCGCCTGCGCGGCGTGGTTAGCTGACCCAGCGAGCACAAGCAGCAAGGGGGGGATAAATGAATAAATAAATAAAATCTTAAAAAATAAATAAATAAAATAAAATATTTCTTGCTCATGTTCATGTCCACTGTGGGTAGTCTGTGGTTCTTTTCCATGTCCTCTACATTCTGGGATCTAGGCTTAAGGAACAGTTCTTCTCTAGGACATTGTGAGTCCCGTGACAGAAGAAAAAGAGTGGCATTACACAGTGACATAAAATTTCTGCTTGTCATTTTCACCAGATTTCTCGCAAAAGCAAGTATCATAGCCATGGTTATTGGGTTGAGGAAGAGTCTCAGGAAAGGGTCAGTAGGAGAGACAATGAATATGTGTGAATAAAACATAATCTATCATATCATCCTTCAAGGTTTAATGTTCTGTCATAACACCATCTGCTTGCCTTTATCATAACCCATGATTGTAATTGAAACATGTGTTTCTTTCTTCCTGACTGGCTTGGAGATGATTCCAAATCTACATTTCCTATTCCAATTACTGACATATATTTGGCACTCAAAATATATGTGCAAGGAAAGGAGGGAGGGAGGGAGGGAGGGACGGAGGGAGGGAAGGGAGAAGAGAAAGAAGGACGATAAATTAGGAGCAGAAGTAGTGCTAATAACCTTGTAGTATTAAATCAATTTAAGGAAAAAGACAAGCTTGCACAAGTCAATATTGATTATTTGCAGGTCAGAGCATATTAACATCTGAAAATACATTTTATTTGAAAAGAATTATGATGTTTTTATTATGTACATTATAAGAGGCTGCTAAATTCCTTCCTTTCCTCCTTCAAGAACTAATGAAGTTTTTTTGTTTTGTTTTTGTTTTTGTTTTTTGGATGGGTACTATAACACAGTACTTAAAAGTATTGATACTGGAGTCAAATGGTCCTGATTTTACAACAAATTATGTCTGCAAATGCCTCCCTTAGCCATTTGAATGTTTCCAAGTCCTTCACTTTATTGCAAGCTCCTGCTTTATTGGCTGCCCCATTTAACTTGAACCTGGTGGTTATCAGTTTTATCACTAATTGATCTCCTATCACATTATCCAAAGCTGTCTTTCCAATACTGCTCCACTTTATTTAACCCTCAATGACTCTTTAACATTAGACAATTAGCAGATAATTCTGAATCATATATTATGGAATGCTGTGGCAACGTCATTTGAATTCCCTCATTATTTTTCTGTTCCCTGTACCTGAAAATTGTTTACTGTGTCTTAGCTTCCTCTCCCATCTTCTCTGTTTCAACGACATACTCCTCTGCTATGAAAAGTTGACTCTTCCATTTGATCAATTGAAGCAACTCAACTTCCTGTCACTGATCATTCCCTCTATGTTTTGCCTTCAATTTGCGGTTTCTGTTCTTTGATATATAGACACACACATTTCTCCACTTAAATAACAAACAAACCTCTCAAACTTTGTATCCCATAAAGCTAAGCCTTTCTTTTATTCCATGTGTTATGAAAGCATGATCTATATGTACCTCTTCCATATCCTAAATCCCCTCTAATTTACTTGGTTCTTCTCTCACCAACTAGGTTACATTTTTTTTCTAATCCTCCAAGATACTAACCAAATAATTAAACTTAATAATAATTAAATGTGTTTATTTCAATCTCCAGCATCCTTAAATTCCAGAGTACAGCTCTAAATTCCTTATCTGTCATATTTAGAACTTCATGCAATGTAAATAATTGAAAATTTATTACTTTAAAAATGTAGAGAATCTATAAAAATTTATTTATAAGAATTATAAAACTTGGTGTCTCATTTATGTTTATCATGTCTCTACTTTGAATAGCTTTTCTTCTACAGGAAGAATATATAATAATAATACTATTACCTCAGTATATGCACATAACTATTATTTTATTCTTGCATTTCTAAGTTGCTTTATGTACTAACCAAATTCTATAGTGTTTATAATTTAAGTTATTATAATGTCATCCATCATTCTGGTACTTCATCAGCAATCTATGAAAGATAAAGAGGTGTTCATTTCTCACATATCAAGCAAAAATAAGTAAGTAAATAATGAATAAATAAATATTTATTAAGTATTGCCAACTTCAGTTGGTTTTTTTTTCATTAAAATTGTGATCTAGTGCTAACACTCAGAGGGATTGCATAATTCTGAGTCTTCAGTTTTGCTTGTGATCTTCCAAATATCCTTTTTAATCTTACATATGTGCCACTTACATGCAAAGCAGGCTACATATGTAGAAAAACAGATGGAGAAATAGATTGATACATAGATATTGTTCATAGATGGCTGGAATAGGATGGAAGTATGAATAAATTAATGAATAGATATACAATGAATGATTGACATGCATTGATGCTTACCCATATCCCATTCTATTTTTCCTTCATATCATTACCTAGATTTTCCTTTGGAGAACCATAAAACACTCTATATATTCTAGACAAATGTATTAGTCAGCCAAAGAGGTGCTGGTGCAAAGTATCAGAAATCTGTTGGCTTTTACAAAGGGTATTTATTTGGAGTAGAAGCTTAAAGTTACCAGGCTCTAAAGAGTCCAACTCAAGGTACCATAAGAAGTATTTTCTCATCCAATGTCTGTTGCCACATGTTGACGCAAGATGGTGGGCAATGTCTGCGAGGGATCAGCCTTCCTCCTTCCTCTTAAGGTGCTGTGGTCCCAGCTTCTTCCAATATCAGCTGTAGGCTGCATAAGGCTCATCACTCTCCCAAGGGCTAGGTTCTTTCTGTGATTTCTCAGATGTTCAGGGCTCTAGTCTCTTAAGCTGCAAACTATCAGGCTTGTCTTTCTCCCCAGGACTCCAGCATCCAAACCTAAACTCTCTTTGTTCTTCTTCTTGATGTATTTTATTTCCCTGTCTTTGATTGCACATCCATTTATATAGCCCACAGCTGTAGGCTAGCTGTAGGTGGGGAATCATTCTGAGTCACCCTACTGACATGGTCAAATAAAAGCCCTAATCTTGATTTAATAACGTAAAAGTGAAACCTCTGAGTCTAATACAGTCTAATATGCCCAAAGGAACAGAACAGTTTACAAACACAATCAGTATTTCTTTTTGGAATTCTTCAATATTATCCAACTACCACAACAAATATTTGGGTTTTGATTCTATCCCAAGCTTCAAGAGCGGGCCCTGATTCTCTTAAGCTAATAATAGTAATCCCATTGCCACTGTTGTTGCTGTTATTCTTGTTTGTCACAGTGATGGTTCCAGGCATGGATAATGATCTAGAACTAAGACAAACCAGCAGATGTTTTTCCCCTAGCCCAAATAGGTTCAGGAGACCTAAGTTAGTTCGATTGGAGGGAAGCCCAGAACTTCCCTTAGTAATTGCAAACTTGATGCAATACTATTCTCTTAGATGTGAAAAAGAAAGCATGTGGCCCAAGGATCTGTTGATGTCCATCTGGCAAAGAGAGGTTAAAGATGAAGCCAACATATCAAAGAGGACACAAATGAAAAAGTAAAAAACCAATGATATAGGCTCTCAGGCTCCAGATGAAGATCTAGCCGGTCAACACCTTTATTTCAGCATTGTGAGAACCTGAGCACAGAACCCTGCCCCACCAAACCCACACTTTTGCCCTACAGAACTGTGGGATCTTGTTTTAAGAGACTAAATGTGTGGTGATTTGTTACACAGCAACAGAAAATGAATACACCCAGCAAAGCTAGTTCTAAAATTTGATACTGAGAAATAAATCATAGTTATAAGCAAAAGGATGTATTGAATAAGAAATTTTCAAAATAGTAAAATTTAAAATCCTCTATGATTGATTGTATCAATGTCAGCATCCAGGTGCTGGAACAGTCTATAGCCACTGAAATGCATGAGGAAACAACAACATGCGAAATGGGTATATGTGAACAATGTGATATATATATACATTTTACATTTCAAAATGTTAGTAACTTTTAGCTCTGGTGATAGGATTAAAATTATTGATAGGAAAAAAACAAACAAACAAAAAAAAACAAATGATATAAAGCCTTAAAGACATCACTGACCTCTGGATTAAAGTAGTTTACAGCTCTAGACTTCAGTTTGTGAGCCAATAGCCCCTTTATTATTTAAGTGAATTTAAGTTGAGTTTTATGATACTTTCACTGACCTGTGTTCCATTACGGATGGATGAATGGATGGATGGATGGATGGATGGATGGATGGATGGATGATGGATGGATGGATGTTTGGATGGATGGTTGGATAGGTAGATGAATAATCACAAATATCTTGAACAACAATAAAGTAACAAAAATATGTATTTGTTCTTAAAATAAAATGGTATTATTTACTAGAGTGATTTTTCTGTGTGATCTATAAAATGTCTATCAGATGTACTAGCTGCTAGAATACATTAATTTTCATAATGCTGAAAATAACCAAGCTTTTATATATGGCTGTCTTAATCATCAAATCAATTCATAAGACTGACAGTTGGTGATCATTTTTCCAATGCACTAGTCAAAAGAATACAATGACCATGTGTTAGCTGATCCAGTTGAGTTGCATACAAATGGTTGCATTCATTCTGAAATTTTAATATTTATAAAGTGCAAAGAGAATTTCATGGTTTCAATTTTATAACCTCCGAAGAATAGCAAATGGAATTGTTTGGTTCTTAGAATAAGAATTAACAGAATTTCTTAATCCAGTGTATAGGTAGCAAACTTTCATTTGAATCAGAGAATTTTATGCCTACTGACAACAAAAAAATTAAATATCTAAAACTTTACCAACACTTTAAACTATTTTCCAAAGTGATAGATTGGATTGTTTGTTTGTTCTTTTCCTTTATTATTATAAAGGCATTATTTTATTGTGTAATCAAAGATGATTTGTGCAGATTCAGAAGAATTGGGTTTTAATACTAACTGTGCCATTTTTTAAAATTGGTAATCTTGGGCATGCTACTAAATCTCTTTAAGTTCTATTATAAATGAGAACTATTATTGTTAACCAGCAAAGAGTTTTGATCTAAAACAATGTATATGCAAATATATCATAAATATTATATATTACATGAAATAAGTTCCTAAATAAACTGTCCATTAGTTAGAGTTGATTTAATCTGATATCTTAAGAATCTTGTGAAAATAATGTGTCCAATGCATTTGGGGACCCATTGCTTTAATTCTACACATGGCATTGCTAAAGTTGGCCATCTATCTTGCAAATGTAATTTATTTGTTAAAGTAAAACTTTGGGATAGTGAAAAAATAAATGGACCTGAATTAATATTTAGTTTAGTTCCTGCTCAACACAAATGTTATTCTGGTTAACTTTTGTAATTTTACTGAGCCTCATTCACCTTTCCTATAAAATCGGGATAATAAAACCTAGCCCAGACATGATTGGGAATAAGTTATTTACATATACATTAGAACTACTTTAGAATTTAAAATGCAACACATAAGAGACTGTTACAAGGAGACAAATACATCTGTGATGCAAGAGCATCTTAATGAATAGAAAAGTAACTTCAGGTACTTATGTAGTATTAATGTATATTAGTTTAAATTTAAATAGTATTTTTCTCATAAATATTTCCTATCATGCTCCTCTTGCAACTACTGCTTTCTCACAGTAATGGAATATACGCCAAAATGAACATTTATTCAGCTCTCAAGTAGACATGTTTACATTGATATTTCACAGACAGCAAAATTCAAACTATCCAAAGCTAAACTCAACATTGTTTGCTGGTTTATTCTTTCACCCAAGAATTGCTACACCTCCCATAATCTCTCTCTCAGTAAAGGTATCACCAAGCCAGAAACCTGGACATTATTTTCTTTCTTCCCTTTCACTCCAATTTAATCAATCTCCAATTTGCATCAATTCTACCATCTAAATATTTCTTCACATCTCTTCACTTATCTCCATTACCATGTCCTTAATTCATACCTTTTCATTTCTTACCATCTTCCTCCAGTAGTTTGTCTTCATCTCTCTCGTCCTGCTCCAATCAAAGAAATCTCCCCAAAATGTAAATCATATTACATCACACACCTACTTAAAACTCTTCATTAGCTCCTTTTATTCTCAGGAAAAGCCCAAACTCTTTTTTCATAGGGTTTACAAGGAGCTCCAAGATTACAGCCTGCTCATTTCTTCAGGTTTTCTCCACCAAGCTTCCCATTCATAGTTAGGTTAAACTACCTCAGTTTACTTCCTTTTTACCTCGGATACTATCCATGCTATTCTCTTTGTCTTTATCATTCACCTGACCATGTTTCACCCAACTACTCCATTCATGATTCAAATCACTGTCTGGACATCATTTCCTCCATGCAGTTGCTTGGCCATAATCCCCAATGGCCAAAGAAGTATGTGAAGGCAAGCATTATGCTGAATTGTTCACACTACATCCCCATTGCTAGAATAGTGCCTAGAACATTCACAGCATATTCTGAAAAGCATTTGGTGAAATGATGCAGAAGAAAAGACATTATTAGAAGTTTTATTAGAAAATAAGGCATAAGAGAAAAGATTAGTAATTATCATGTACATAATTTCTATAGAAGTTTAAACTTGCATTAAAAAAAAAAAAATACATCTTCAGTTTACCTACCTGGTTTTCTTTGTTTGGAAAATATACAAGACCTGAAAGGGTCAGTTGGGCCATTTTGAAAAAAATGGTTAACGTTTATAGCTGTGAAAAGTAAAATACCTGACAATCCCATTCTTGTAGATTGTTTTGGAATTATAAATAAATAAACACAATGTGCCTATTTTTTGTAAAATTGTTCTTGATCAGATGGAGAGCCTTCTCTTAGGTAGGTAGCTTATGATTATTACCGAGCTTAATAACATGTGTTGGAGCTTAAGGAGGTAAAATAAATATCACTATTTTTTTCACCAGAGTTCAGAACTAATTAAGCTATATAAGATGATAATGAAGTATGTGGCACACATCAGCTGCCAACAAGCTGTACTGTCCAAAGGCAGGTGAGTCTTTTCCTAACATGGGAACAGCCTCGTTAAAACTCATGCAGTTGGGGAGCAGGTGTGGCTCAGTTGCTGAACGCCTGCTTCCCACATACAAGGTTCTAGGTTCAGTCCCCAGTACCTCCTTAAAAACAAACAAACAAACAAACAAAAAAGCTCATGCAGTGTGTTTAAGTTCCTCAGCTGTGAAAACAAATACCATACAATAGGTTGGCTTAACAACAGAAATGTATTGGTTCATGGTGTCAGAGACTGGAAGACTTGCCTCCTCCTAAGGTCTGTATTTTCCTGTTGGCCTGCAATCTTTGGGGTTTCTTGGCTTTTCCATCACATGGCAATGTACATTCAGTGTCTTTCCCTTTCTTTTCCTTTGATGGACATCTTTTCCTTTGATGTCCAGCTGCTTGCTTCTCCTGTGGATTCTTTTTTTCATTGTCCAATTTCCTTTGCTTATATGGACATCAGCCATATTGGATTAAGGTCCACCTTCACTCAGTTTGGCCACACCTTAACTAATATCATCTTTAAAGGTCCTATTTACACATGACTAGGGGTTGGGACCTGAACATACCTTTTGTGGGGGACGTGATTCAGTCTCCAAAACAGTAGAAGAGCAATATAGAATGTAAGCTTTCTGCAGGCAGGCCAGCCTCCTGGGGAAAGAAGATAAGGAGAGTTGAGCAGGCAGTTTATTTGTCCCAGAATTACCAGGCAGATGGATTATACCTCCTATACTGGGCAGGAGTAAATGAGGGTGAATTAGTCAGACAAAGAGGTGCTGATGCAAAGTACCAGAAATCTGTTGGTTTTTATAAAAGGTATTTTTGGGATAAAAGCTTACAGTTACAAGGACCTAGAGTCCAACTCAAGGTACCATAAGAGGTACTTTCTCAACCCAAGTCAGTTGCCATGTGTTGAAGTAAGATGGCGGGCCTGGTCTCTCCTTCCTTCTTCATCTTAACACTCCATATGCAGAGCTTCTTCTGATCTCAGCTTTAGGCTGGCATAGGGTTTGTTTCTTTCCAGGCTTCCTCAACTCAACTGCTTTGTTCTCTTCAGCTGCAAACTATCAGGCAAATGGCTCATCTCTCTTCCCGGGGCCACAGGATCAAAGTTCTCTCCTCTGCCATGTCTATGGAGCTCTCTTTCTTCCTGTGCCTTCCTCTGCGGTCTTCTTGAGTGAGTGTCCACTTTTGTCAGCCCACTAAGTGGGTGGGGACTTAAACTGAGTTGCACCCTACTGACCTGGTTGAATTAAAGCCCTAATATTAACATAATTTAATCAAAGACATCTCAGCTGAATCTAATACAATCAAAGGGTATCATGCCCAGAGGGAATGGAGAGGATCCACAAGTTTCGGGCAAACTGAACTCCCTCCACATAGAATAAAACATCAAGGCTGTTAAGCCCACCCAGCTGGGTCAGAATAGTCTATTCAACAAAAGGTGCTGAGAGAACTGGATAGCCATATCCAAAAGAAAGAAAGAAAACCTCTATCTCGCACCTTATACAATAATTAACTCAAAATGGATCGAGGACCTAAATATAAAAACTACAAACCATAAAACTCCTTGAAGAAAATGTAAGAAAACATCTTCAAGTTCTTGTGGTAGGCAGTAGTTTCTTAAAGCTTACACTAAAAATATGACCAACAAAAGAAAAAATAGATAAATGGGATCACCTCAAAATTCAACACTTTTGCACCTCAAAAGACTTTGTCAAATGGGTGAAAAGGCAGCTGACTCAATGGGAGAAATATTTGGCAATCACATATCTGATAAGCGTTTAATATCCATGATATATAAGGAGATCATACAATTCAACATTATAAAGACAAACTATCCAATTAAAAAATGGGCAATAGACTTGAAAAGACAACTGTCCAAAGAAGAAATACAAATGGCAAAGAAACGCATGAAAAAAATGTTCAACATCACTAGCAATTAGGGAAATGCAAATCAAAACTGCAATGAGATATCATTTCATACCTATTAGACTAGCTGCTATTAAAAAGTCAGAAAACTGTAAATGTAGGAGAGGATGTGGAGAGATAGGAATGCTTATTCACTCTTGGTGGGAATATAGAATGGTACAGCCACTGTGGTAGACTGTTTGGCAGTTCCTAAGGAAGTTGAATATAGACTTGCTATGGGACCCAACAATACCTTTGCTAGGTATATACCCAGAAGAACTGTGAGCAGTGACACAAATAAACATCTGCACACCGATGTTCATAGCAGCATTATTCACGATAGTAAAAAGTTGGAAACAACCCAGTTGTCCTTCGCCTGGACACTGAGGAATGGATAAACAAATTGTGGAGTATACACATGATGGAATATTATGCAGCAGTAAGAAGAAATGAAGTCATGAAACATATGACAACATGGATGAACCTGGAGGACATTATGTTGAGTAAAGCAAGCCAGACCAAAAGGACAAATATTGTATGATTGCCCTATTATGGACTAAATATATTATATGAAATATAAATGTGTTATGTGAAAAATTAATATGGGTTGAATTGCATATATAAGACCATTTTTCTTTGAAGCTGAACAAATATAAGTTAATACTACACAATGTTAATATCAGACAAAAAAAAACCACATTATACTAAGTAAAGGAGACCAGACACAGAGTACTATATTATATCAAAGGAAATATTATATCATTCCCTTTATATAAAATATAAATATGAATAAATTTATATAAATGATATTAGATTATTGGTTATGTAGGCCTGAGGAAGGAATGCTAAGTTTTGTGGAGTCTTTCTTTTTGGAGTAACGAAATGGTTCTAAAATTTTTGAGATGATGAATGTACAACACTGTTATTATACTAATTGGCGTTGATTATACACTTTGGATAGATCATATAGTATGTGACTATATCTTAATAAAACTGCTTAATAAACAAATAATTTTGCAAGAATGGCAAGAAACAGCAGCTATGTACAGCAGGGGAAACAGAGATTGAAAGGTGAGAAATTTTCTTGTCTGATTTTTGTTTATTATTGTTGAAATAATGAAAATGTTCTAATAATGATTGAAGTTTTGAATGCACAACTATGTGATTACACCAAATATCATTGATTGTACATTTTGGATCAATCATATGCTTTTTTAATATATCAATAAAATTGATTTGTTTTTTAAAAAATGGATGAGAACAAACTCCCCCAATATGCAAAGGGCATAACATGCATTGAGGAGAAGAAATAAACTGCTTAAAACTGGAAAGTAAATTTAATTTTGTAAATATTTTTCCAGTTGAAATAAATTTAGTTCAACTTTAAAAAAAAAAATTCACTAACAAATAAGATAATTTTTTTTTTTTAGTCATTGACAAATTTGTTTGCTGGGTTATAACTACACTGTCCTAAAAAAGTGTTAACTCCTTGGCAATGTGAAATTGTATCTCCTAATTTGTAAGAGATGTTTGAGGATACTGAAGTGGTTTCCTTTTGGTTGGTCGGTGTTTGTTTCTTCTAACTCTGCACTGAGATAACTGAGATGGTACAGTAGTGGAACATGCATTCACATGACTGAAAAATTATATTTTCTCCAGATATTAGATCTCGAATAAATGGGCCAAGGTAATATGAATGCAGATTTCAGCTCTATGTGAAACTATATAGAGCACACTGGAATCTCTTAGAGTCAGTGTACAAACCCTAGAGTCAGAGTTTCCTGCTGAGGGCTGAGGAAGCTGGGGTATCAATGTGCTAACCTGAGTTGTCAGTTATTGAGGGATGTTCTGGGGCCCATCAATCCTTGCACAAAAGCACAGATCTTCCCTCCAGAAAAATCACTCAAGGCTTTGGAAGTCTGGGTATTGTGCATTAGGATGCTAAAAGAGGAGGGGAATTAGGCATGATCCCGAGATCTTCAACAAGGGGCAAAAAATCCGATCATGCAAAGGTTCCACACCTACAAATGTTAGTAAGAACTAGCAAAAATGCAAGAGGAAAAGAATCATTTCACACCAAAGAGATTATGAAATTTGAAGAATATAAAAATCAGGAATACTTTATCAAAGATAAACTGAATCTATGAAAGAAATTTAGTTTGTCTTGGATAAAGGAGAAGAAAGGTATCCAGTCACTTTTTATTTTTCTCTGAGTCAGCCCTCCAAAACCTTGATCCTCAATTCTGAAAGAATGGCCAGGCAATTGTTCTACTACAAGACATAATTTCAAGACATAATGTTATTGAAAGTGAAACCCTTTTCTCCTCTTCCTCAAATAAGATGTCTACAATCTACACAAGAAAATTCACTTAACACCCCACCACACACACACAGACACACAAACACACACATGCACTCACACAATTTCTTCTCTTATTCAGGGGTTATAGTTTATACAGGATAGTGCCTTAAAGGCACACAATGTCACAAAAAGGAACGCTGGTGTTTTAGTTGTGTTATTTTTCTATCTGCCTTGCTACAGGCTATGGAGTACTAACTCGGCTAAAAGTAACATTTAGCTCAATGAAGAGGCCATTACATACTGGCAACAGAAGGTAATTCTATGGACAGCCTGTGCAGAGAGTCTTAAAATACGTACATCCTCCAAATGGTGTGTGTGTTGAGTAACTGCAATTGTATTGCTTCAGGCAAAGTACTTAAAGAAATAAGACCAGATTAACTGGCAGAATGTGATGAACAATTAAGTTTTGTTTTAAATTAAAACTACTTTCTTTTCATTTAAATTGATCATAAGGCATAAAAAAACAAAGAAGTTAAAAAATAGCTGAAGGGTATATGGCAGGACCAAAAGCATTTTCCCTGTTTCAAATTTACTAGTAATTAAGACAGCTGTGTGAATAATGAAACACACACAAGTCAATTTGCCCTACCACCATAAATCCAGGGAATTTTGTCCTGCATTAACATAAAATTGAAAGTTCACAAAAAGTTAGAGATATTTTTTAATTTAAGGAAAAAAGTATTGTAATTTCCTGATTACGTATTTGTTCTTTACAGAGAATTTAAACAATGTAGCAATGTTTAATATAAACATCACACTCTCATTATGAAATAAAACCAGAAATGACTGTCTTAAAATTGCATATATTATTCTATGTATATTTATTGAAAATTATATTTGGATTTTGTTCTATATAAATATATTCTAAGTTAAACGTGAAAAATGGTATACATACCATTTTTCATAACTTTTTAAGCTGCAAAACCATAATCTTAGGAGTTCCATGTTAAAAAAAATTCTCAAAAGATGAATTTAAGCCTTTTATATTATCATTATTATGGTTCCTTATTAAAATTTAAATTGTTTCTATTTTTTATTATTCTAAACAATACTACATTGAACATCCTTATTCATAAATCCAACATTACTGTTTTTTAATGCATTCTTAAAAATAGGATATCTTCCTACTCATGAAATTTTAAATCCATTTGCTCCATATGCATGTGTACATATGTGTTGCCAAATTGTCCTTATAAAATTTAAATTATCATATGTAGCCCCACTATCATAACTAGCCTAGGTTACTTTCCCTTAACCTTTCCCCTTCTAACTGGTAGAATTTTAGTATTATAATTTGGGACATAATGTTTACATTATATACCTTCTCATTTAATACTTCTTTAAAGTATATATAATCTGCTCTATCAGTATATTTACATTATAAAAACTACTCTTTGTGACTTCAAATACACAATTTAAATTTTATAAGATCTATATTTTAACTGATAACTAAGGCTTTGATTTTTATGAACTCTGATATAACTTCTTATAAGAATTAAAAAACAAATATTTAATGTAAAGCAGATAACAAAGAGATGTTTTCACTGGATTTGTTCAACAAATAACAGCTCACATTTCACAGCTGCACTACAATAAAAATCTATAGCTCAGTTTCAAGGGAGAAAGGTAGACAATGTCTGCAAAAATACAGAAAAGCATTACAGGACACTAATATGACCAAGCTCTTTGAATTTAAAGGGCTGATATCCAGGAATTGCCTGCTTTATACTATGGTTATAGTACTCAGCAAGGAAAATGAAATTGCTGACTCCTTTGTGTAAATTATTATAAATCCATGTTTTGGGTTCTATATTTCAGCCATTGTCTATGCCACTGTCTTGCTAAGTGACTTCAGACAAGCTAATTAATCTTTCCTCTTTGCCTTAGCCTTTCCATTCATTAACTGAGCTTACAGGGCGATTTGTCAGGCTAGCACATAATGTAGCTCTCTCAAAGTACCACATTTCAAACCAGAAGAATACAAAATAACAGTGGTGTCCAACAGTTCCACTTTCAGGAGCACTTTTATTTCCAACACCTGCACTTCACATCATATTGCAAAGTATAATTGGGTCTGGGAATATCTGGGAAATGGAAATGTTAATGCCAAATCTTCAGCATTTTGGGATCATAAAGTGAACAAAGTAAAATTTAATTAAAGTTGTAATGGAACTTTAAATAGACATGCTGAAACAAGTTGTCATTAATTGGAGCATGGGACAATCTAGGAAATATCACAGGGAGGGGTATAAAAACTTAAATTAGGAAGAGCAAATCCCAGGATGGATGGATATTATTTTCTGCTTTAAAAAGAGAGCAAAACATGCCATTACATAACACTAGCATTTATAGAAATATACTGCTGTTTTTTTTCTATATATCCTGTTTTAGTTTCCAAGTTGCTAAAAACAAATGAAAACAAACCATACAATGGTATTTTTAAACAACAGGAATTTATTGGCTCACGGTTTTGAGGCTTGGACTCCAAAGTTGAGGCATCAGGAAGGCAATGCTTTTTCCCTCAAGATTATGCCATTTCTGAGGCTGGCTGCCAGTGGTCCTTGGTCCTTGGCTTTTCTGCCACATGGCAAGCACATGGCGCTGTTTTCTCCTTTCTCATCTGGGTTCTGCTGACTTCAGCTTCTGGCTACCCTGTGGTTTTTCTCTCTCTCTCTCTCTGAATTTTACTCTGCCTATGAAGGACTCCAGTAACCCAGATTAAAGCCCAACCTGATTCTGTTGGGCCACATCTTAACCAAAATAACATTTTGAAGAGATCTTATTTACAAGAATGCAGACAAAAATCAAGAACAGGTCCAGACTGGGGTTAAAATTCAATCCACCACACCCATCTTTAAGACTGGACTGCCAGATTTCAAATTATTTTATTGAAACAACCATATAGACAAGGATGTGTTACAGACCTGTCCTGGTCAATAGGGTAGCCACTAGCCCATACGTCTATCGACCACTTGAGTGTGGCTAGTCTGAAGTGAGATGCATTGTAAGTATAAAATAAATACCAGATTTCAAAGACAGAAAAAAATGTAAAAAATCTCACATAGAAATTTATAGATTACCTAATAAGATGATGTTTTTGGTATATTGGATTAAGATCTATTATTAAAATTAAGTTTACCTATTTTTATGCAGTTTCTAGAAAATTTAAAATGACGTATGTGGTAGATTGTGTGTTCTGGAATAGCGTAAAAAACCATGGTTTAAAACCTAGGAAATCAAAAGTGTTGAAGGCCAATTTAGCACATCAGCATGTATAGGTAAGGCTGACACTTTTTAACTCCTCTCTACCCCTCATAATAGCCCCTTCCACAATACCATCTATCACTGGCAAAGGTCATCCTTAGAATGAATACGATGGCTAAGTAAATTTCAGTTCTGAAAGTCACTTAATAGTTTAAATCTTTGTTAATTAAACTTGTATTTCAAACATTTTAGGGGAAGAGTTTTAGAAAGCACATTAAGAAGTGGGCCCGTCCTATATTTCAGCCATATACACAGTGTTGCAAACTTAGGGGATATGGGGTCATTCAGCCTTTGACTTTGCATCTATAATACTCTCACACTATGCCAAGGACATAATAGCTTCTGAACAAATGTTTATTAAATCAAGAGTAGACATATGCCAGTAAAAAAAGTCTATATCCAATGAAACAGTCCTGTTGAAATTATGAAGGATGCACTGACATAGGTTTATTACATCATAGACAATCTGCTCTTCCATTATTATTGGAAAACATTACTGTTAAGTTAGACTAAATGAATTTGTAAAATCCAATGACATGATAATACTAATATAACAAATGGCTAAAGTTTTTGAAAGTGTATCATGTCAAAATATATATTTTCCATTGATTCTTAAAAGTACATTAGAAAGTAGGCACTATTTGTATTCCTGTTTTACACCTAAAGAAGCTAAACTAAGAGAGATTAAATAATGTGCTCAAAATGACATAGCTAAAAGGTGGCAGAGCTGGGATTTAAATCCAATCAATTGAGTTCCAGGACCAACTCAAGTAGGAAACTCACTCAGCACTTACAAAAATGTTTGCCAAAGCCTTCTGATTTTTCTCTTTCATTTTCCTCCTCATAATCATATTCATTTTAAAGATAATGAAACAGAAGTCTAAAGAGGTTATTAATTTGATAAAGCCACAAACCTAGTGGGTGATTGAGCCAGAACATAAATTCCAATCTGTCTGATTTGAAAGTTCATTTATATACTAACATTGCGTAACCATATTAAAAATCTGTTGAAATGTATCTTCACACATACATCCTTTTTAAACCATTTGCTTATAATTGGTTACAGCAGTACATATAATGATTTTTATCCCTTTATTTTATAGGCTAAAGAAGCCATTTCCATTAGCCTTCCCTTGCAGAATCATTATTTACCCCTTGGAATATGAGTTAGGCAGCTTCTTTCAATCTTTCCAATAATAACCTTTACATTCAACTCTGGATTGCAGTTTCTTCTTGGCAAAAAGAGACCCTCTGTGAAATAGTTTCTCAAAACATGTCTTTCTAATTCTGTTTATTGGAGGAAAGATTTTTGAACAGTGCATTTGTTTCTGAAAGCAGATGGCCAGAAGAATTAGGCACACCCTGAGGATATCAGCCATCCCTGCAGGACACACACATGGATGTGAGGGACTAAGACACGAAGGATGACCTCAGAGCACTCAGAAGTGAAAGCCAGATTCCAGAGATCAAGGAAAGGATCCTCAGGCTGCCTCAAAGAGCATTAAATATTTTTGCCAGGGGTTGATTTTACTTTTGTGGCAATCCTTAGTAGCATTACATATGTCATTTGATTTTAAATTTAATTACCCAAATTTGACAGCAGTTAAAAGGGAAATGGAAGAAATATTTTTGAGCAGATATAGTAGAAAAAGTCCCTTTGTTATCAGTAAATTGGTTAAGGTTAAATATTTCACTATAAAACATTTTCCAAAAATGTGGCCAAGGTTAAATATATACAAAATAATTAAGATTAAATATTTATAAAAGCTCTCTTTCATTTCTTGTTTTTCAAAAATTAATGTTATGTGTCCTGCATGACATTGCAATGACAGATACAGGGCATTATACATTTTGTCATAGCCTATAAAATTGTGCAGGGCAGAGTGTAAATTCTAATGTAAACTATAGTCCATGATTAGTAGCAGTGCTTCAATATGTGTTCACCAACTGTAACAAAAGCACCACACTAATGAAGGATGTCGTTAATGTGGGAAAGAGTGGGAGGGGGATGGGCAGGGGTAGAGCATACGGGTATCCCCTATATTTTTAATGTAACATTTATGTAATCTAAAGCTTTTTAAAGAATAAAAATTTTAAAAATTAATGTTATGGCAGTGTGCATAAGAGGAACTTATCAGAGTGTAATGCACTTGCTTTGGAAAATTAAAAATGTGAAATTTTTATTTTGAAAAGCTGTGGATTTAGAATTTTACCTTGGCTAGAAAATTATGATTCTCATTTTTACTATGATTTCTGCCTTTTAAAATAAATAAATATCTCAGGATTTTAGTGCTCAAAAATACAGCAATGCCTTAATTCCTTCTAATTCAGGATTAAATAAGGCCTTTAACAGTCTGTCTTGACCTGGAGTTCAGACAGAAAATAAGATATTTGCTTCAGAGGTGACAGACCAAAATACCACATTGTGTAATCCTGTTTTCTAACATACTCTAGGAAGAAATTTCCCTTTGCCTGGCAAAGGTTTGTGGAGGAACGGTTGTTGAAACAAAGCAGCATGTTGTATTCATAAAAGAGTAGTACAAGAATTTGTAATTCACTCCTTCATTCTTGGCTTGGATGTAGATGTTTGACTTTAGCGAAGGCCAATTAGCTTCTCAATTTTTCTCTCAGTAATGTATTAAAATGCTTTTCTGACTTTATAAGGTCTGTATCTCTTTTACCAAGTTCGCTTCATCTTTCAGCATCCTACAAATATATTCATCTATATATATCTTGGGACATTGGAGGATCTTGGACTTTGCTCAACTAAAGGGAGTGGAAAGCTTTTTATAACCATGCAAATTAAACTCGTCTACTAACCCAGGTCTTAAATGGGCGTCTATTACATTTTCTAAAATGGAGAAAAAAATAAATATTAGTTAAATGTGTATCTAATACCTATGACAGTTGTAGAGCAGTTTTTATCCATCATTATATGAAAGCTGTCAGCAGATAATATGTAAATGCTTTATAGAACATAGATCACTTAGGAATAAATAGTCCATCATCTGATATAGATGAGATGACAATTTTCTATGTTAGTAAGATATGCAGGTCTGTCTCGTCCCTTGAGAAACCAGGTAATATTTCAAATCCAATTTTCTATTTAATTTTATGCATGATTTTCTTTTCATTAAAATGTAGTTACCATGCCAGAGCATTTTGGAATATAAAGGATTACAAACTTGACTATTCAGACATATACTTGGACAAAATCAGCTGATCATCTCAAAAAGATAATCTCTACTCTAATACAATGATCATCAGGAAAGCATATCCCAAACCCTCACACTCTCCCTTTGGCTGGCTCCTCCACAGACTCAAGCAGTCATCCTCCTAGGACACTCTTAATTGTGTGGGGAAAGCTCCACTAGAAATATTGGTAGCCAACATGTCTTCCCCATCCTGGCCCCTGCCCTGTTCGATTACAAGTAGCCTGGCATAATCCATGCCCATTAGATGTATCCAGTGAGTCTGAAGAAGCCCTGTAGTTATGAGCTTGAAAAGATTTATTTTGAGGATACTAGTCTGTTTTTGCCACATGTCTATGATTATGTCCCATAGAAAAACTATTTCACCTGGTTTACATCACTCACATATGCAGAAGTCCTCAACTTCTATTGCTTTAGAGAAGTGGTCCCCTCTTTGCACATATTTGCACCTTGAACGTGCTTATCTAGATTAATGCTCTGTGTGTGTCTGTGTGTGTGTGTGTAGCTTCCAGTTCCCCTGCCCTCCTATACCACTCAGGAGGCAGATGATTCAAGGGTTAGAGATGTGATTCTCAGACTGACTTTTTGTTACTTGAACAATCATACAGGTAATTTAAACTGTTCTCTCTTTCCAATGTATAAATATCCCTCCTCTGACAAGCAGGTGGACGATTCCTGCTAGGTTTCTTTTGCTTGAAGGTGATATTTTCTATCTACTTCAAAGTATACAGTGTCTTGTGTCATATTCCCATGTTATATTTCAATCTTCAGATACTGACTTAACCTTGAAGAAGTCCTGAGTGAGTAATTGGAGGGCCACAGAGAGATTATTGAGGAATAAAGCAAATAAGTCACCTTCAGCATTTTGCTAAAATGTGCAAGTATACAATTTTCTAGCATGTTAAAAGATAATTTACTGATTTATTGAAAAAATGATTTTGGTCTAGGTCTTATTTTCCTTGGGCTACCATAACAAAATACCACAAACTGGATGGCTTAAAACAACTAAAATTTATGGCCTGTGTTTTGGAAGCTAGAAGCACAAAATCAAGGTGCTGGAAGAGCCATGCTCCCTTTGAATCCTGTGGGGAAGACTCTGTTCCATGCTTCTCTACTGACTTCAGGCAGTAGCTGGCATCCCTTGCTGTTCCTTTTCTTTTGCCTAACTCAATCTCTATTTCCATCATCATATGGTCATCAGTTCTCTCTTGCCTGTTGGTGTCTCCTGTCTCCTTCTTATAAAGACCCCAGTCAATGGGAAGAAGGGACCACCCTACTCCAGTATGACCTCATATGTAATGAACATATTTCTAAATAAATTCCTATTAACAAGACCAGGGGTTGGGACTTGAACATATCTTGGTGGAAAGACAATTTAATCTCTAACAGACTATATTCACATGGAACATTTAACAAAAGTAATGGGATTTGAGTTCAATTTGTTACAAAGTGTTAACTTTTTACAACCCAAGAGACTTGGGTTATAATCTCAATTTTGATGCTAACTAGGTAGGTGTATGACTTGTGTGGAGTGGCTTAATTTTTCTGATACTCAATTCATGATTTATAAAATGAAGGCTTTAGGTCTCAGCACCTTAGGTTTGAGGTCTCTATGATGCTATGGTTCCCTGGGAAGTACAAGAAGCTACATCTAATAATTGTTATAGTATTATGGCCTGGACCACCATTCATTAATTTATGATTATTTTAAATGTATTTAATACCAGCACAAAGATGTTTTAGAAGGATCATCATTTCTAGAGGGCAATTTTTTCAAGCATGTACAAATTGTTTCAGACACTATAATTACCTAAAATAAACAAATTTTCTACTATAAATTTTGTTTTTAGAAGCTATTTTAGAAAGATATGAGGCATTTGGTGAGGATTTGTGTTGTTACCATTCAATTTGCTTGCTAATTTATTTTTAACAGAAAAATTACAAGCAATTTTAACAAGGGGACTGCTGTCCCCTATGCAGACTTTTGACCACCTACTAAATATATCATGCATATCGTCTGCTGCAGAAATCCTAGAGTACACTCAATCCTTAAAGCACTCTACAAGGTTTCATGTTCTCTTCCTTGCCTGCATTGCTTCCTCCATATTCAATGCCTTTTGCCATCAAACACAACTGGAAAACTACTACTCAGTCTTGAAGTCTCACCTTAAATCTAATTTTCTCAGCCAAATACTGAAAACAATATAAATAATTTGGAATATTTTAAAAATTATGTGCAATTATGAAGAATTAGAAACAGGTGCATATGGGGGTGATTGTATGGGAAGATCTGCAGTTTATGCTATAAGAAGCAAGGGGATATATATTATGAAAATATTTATGTAAAAAATGTACATATCTAAATTTTACATGGATAATGCTGAAAAGTATTAATAATACTTAGATTTGAAGTAGGATGGAGACTTTTCATGTACTCTTTGAAATTTGAATGTTTCACTATGTACACATATTACATTTTCAATTAATAATCATTTATAAAATAATATCTTTCAGACAGTTTTTTCCCACTCAAGCAAAATAGACATGACTTGCTTGTGTCCTAAATTAATAGTCTTCAAGTCCTTTATATTCAGAACTCAAAGAATACTTTCAAAAACTTTATACCACCTGAAATATTTTCAGATTAGCACCCAAAATTTATCATTAGAAATTCAAATGGTAGCAAAGAATGTAATTTCCACCATGTCAGGGAAAAAATGATGTTTTAAAAAATAAAACTTAAAAAAGAATATGTTTGCCTTAGTTTGCCAAAGGGCTGCCTGTGCAAAGTACCAGAAATGGGTTGCCTTTTATAATGGGAATTTTATTTGAGGTTTAAGCTTACAGTCTCAAGGCCACAAAATGTCAAAATCAAGGCACCATCAGAGATGCTTTCTCACCAGTCAGCTAATATTGATCCTAGTGTTCTGCCACGTAGTGAAGATGGCCACCTATCTCTGTCTCTTGCTCCAGAATCTACTTCCTCCTGGAGCTCAGCTGTGGCCATAAAGGCATAGGGCTTGTTTCTTTCTGGGCCTCCTCTCTCAGTCTCAGCTGCTCTGCTTTCTTCACGATTTCAGCTGTGAGCTTTTAGGCATAAGGTTCATCGCTCCTTTAGCCTCTCGGGGCTTCTCTCCTTGAGCTCAGCTGTGGGCAAACCTAGAGTCCTTTCTTTTATGTGGCCAGGTCATATATGGCAGCTTCTTTTTCTCTCTGTGTGTCAGTCTGTCTGTGTGTTTGTTTATATCAACTCCAGTAAGAGGGCAGAAATTCAACCTGAGTCATGCCTCACTGGTGTAGTCCAAACAAAAGGGTCTCATGCACACAGGAAAGGATTAGTTCAAAAACATACTCTTTCTCTTTTTGGGATTCATAAAGGAACTTCAACCCATCACAATGTTCAATGAAATATGTAAATATATTCAATAAAAATCTAAATATCCTAGCAATTTTACACTCACTTTTATCCATATAAAATCTGAATAAGGTTATCTTTAACAGCTGAAATTTATACATTGTTTTAATACGTGATCTTTATTTCCAATCCTATGCAGAATGTATGTGATATAGTGAATGTACTTTATTGGTTACCCTATCATATTCTTTGCAACAAAAGTGAGTATAAAACTGATATTTAAATCATTTTAAATTTCCTGTGGCAATAAGGGTATGTGTTAAAAATTTTCTCCTGGATTAAATCATCATTTCAGTGTTATTAATTAAATTAAGCAAAACAATATTAAAATTATTATAACTAAATAAATATTTTTAAATACAGAAACAATATTATTTTTCTCCAATTAGTTCATGTATTCATAGATTAATTATTGCTACAAGGAGAAAAAGGTTGTCACCAAATATACAAAAATTTTTCATTTTGTACATGCAAATGCTGAGGAAACCTGTTTATACAAATTAGATGAGAATATAAGCAGTGTAGAGGTAGCATTATCACTTATTTCTTTGAACTCTCTGCAAGGCTGTGATAAAAATGATCAGGTTGATTAGATCTCCTTTCAGCTGAATTTTTGAAATACAAGAATTGAAAAACACCTGATTTTAAAAGCATTTAAACAAAAAATTGAGTTTGGGATTAAATAAGATAAATGAGCCTGGATAGGATTTTATAAAAATTATGCTTCCATAATTTGTTATTTTATTTGTGATATTTTTCAAATTAAATAAAATGTAAAAAATAGCATTTGTTGCCTAGTCAGTAATCATTTATGCTTTCAGATTCTTGAAAAGATACAAAAAAACTTCCATATTAATAGCAATTATAATTTATTATATCAAATACTTTTTTCATTTATAGGCACCATGTTTAGTTAGATATTATGAAAAGTTTGGAAAACTAACAATATTATAAATTAAATAATGCTTTTCCATAAATTATTTTTGAGATTAAAAAAATTAAATGTTTAAAGGATAACTTGGCAATGCCTTGGAGAGTTGCATTTACCTGATTCAATCTATGAAAAATTCCAACCATATTCTTAATGGAAAAAAAATCTTACTTCATTTATAAATCAATAATCTAAATTAGACACACTTTCTGTCAGGAAAAATATTAAGCCTTTCCATTCAAATAAATCCATTACTATCCATTCTTGTAACAAACATAGAATTACTGAACATTATACTTGTGAAAATTAATCAGTTCTATTTTTTTAATATATCATGCTAAAGAGATGCAAGTTTAAAGCCCCAGACATAGCAATCTTTATTATTTTATGGCAATTTTCAATGCTCTGTTCAAATCAGAACTTAAGTTTTGGCAACCAAAACTTATTTATGAATAAGGTAGGATTTTCTATTACAGTAGGATTTATAGTACATATCTATGTAAGCAAGAGAGTCAATCTTTTGTACAATCATTACAGCAGCCACATGAGTAAAGAGATTTACATACAATTTCCAATGTAAGCATAAATTAACTTGGAAAAAATATATCCAGAGACTCAGTTTATGGAACAGTGGAGTAAGAACCTCTGAAAATCTGCCCCTCCACAAAAGCAATGAGATAACTTGCACACACTGTCAAAATCAACTTTTTCTGATCTCTGGAAATTAATGAAAGGCTTGCAGGAATCTAAGGATTGCTTACTCAAGAAAAACATCCAGAATCTCTGTAGGAACTGTGAGACTATTAATATTTTAATTTGCCCTTATTCCATTCCCTTTCTGCAGTTACATGGTATATTAGTCAGCCAAAGGGGTGCTGATGCAAAATACCAGAAATCTATTGGCTTTATAAAGGGTATTTATTTGGGGTAGAAGCTTAAAGTCACAAGGCCATAAAGAGTCCAACTCAAGGTACCATAAGAGGTACTTTTTCACCCAAAATCTGTTGCCATATGTTGATGCAAGATGGCAGGTGAGATCTGCGAGGGTTCAGTCTTCCTCCTCTTGCCAAGGCTCCATGGTCCCAGCTTCTTCCAACCTTAGCCACAGGCTGCAACAAGTCTTGTCTCTCTGCTGGGGCTCGTTTTTCTCCAGGCTCGGCTGCTCTGCTCTCTTCACAAGGCCAGCTGTAAACTGTCAGGTGAATGGCTCTCTCCTCCTGGGGCCTCTGCCATGTCTAATGGAGGCTTCTCTCTTTCCTCACATATCTGCTTCTCCATGTGCTTACTTCCCAGGCTCCAAAATAAAACCCTGTCTCTCCTGCCTTGTCATTTTCTCTGTGAGTCCCCTCCCACCAAGGGAGCTGGGACTCAAAGTCCTATTGATGTGGCCCAATCAAAGCCCTAGTCATAATTTAATCAGGTAAAAGTGAAACCTCTGAATTCAATACAATCTAAGGGTATCACTAGCCCAGAGGAAAAGACCAGTTTACAAACATAATCAGTATTTCTTTTTGGAATTCATCAACAATATCTAACTGCCACACATGGTATTCTTGAAAGCCAACAGTCTCATGATGATGGTAGCTAGTAGCCACTGGAGGGGGCAAAATAGGTTTGGAGTTCTCCAAAAGCCCCATCCCCAGGGAATTGTCACTATTTGACATGTCTGGCAGCATGCTGGAAAGCTCTAGTCTCAGGGTTTTTCTCTATTTAAACTGACTAAAAATGCTTTCTGTGTGAACAGCCGTAGCTACAGGGCATTTGTCAAAAAATAATCATCAGTACTTTTTCTAAGGTCACATTACCAATTATAAGAGGCCGGCCAAAAAACTTAAGAGAAAAATTGGGGAATATGATGCTTTTAAGGGCTTTTGAAAAGCTCCAACATATATCTTGGAATCTAGAAGGTCAACAACATTGCAAGGAAAGACCTGAGAAGGCCCTGCGATCTTAACACAGGCTGATGTTGAGGATATGCATAAGTAAGAAATGAAGCCTAAAGGAGAGTGTAGGTTACTTACCAGAGCATTACAGGTTTAAGCCAACACATACCCAGAGTCCCTAGAGAAAATCTTGGAGACTTATCAGTTCAAGGAATTTAAGGAAATCCCTGTACAATTAGTATATGACCACTTAGCTAACTAAGCAGAGACTTCTGTAGCCATGAATGACAAAGATTTCACCCTTTACAGAATTACTCAAGGAGAGTCACTAAAGAAACAAACAGCACCATCAACAGCAAACAACAACAACAAAACTTGATGGATGCAAGAAGTAGTCTTATTTCCAGAGATGCCAATTTATATTATTTAAAATGTGCAGTCTTCAACAAAACATTAAAAGACATATATATAAAGAAACAGGAAAATATGGCCCATACATGGGAAATAAAGCAAACCATAGAGATTCTTTCCGAGTAAGCCCAGATATTGGGCATACTAGACAAAGACCTTAAATCAGCATATCAACAAATATGTTCGAAGACAAAAAGTAATGACATAAATAAATGAAAATATGAGAATATGCTTCACCAAATAGACAATATCAATAAAGAGAAAGAAATGATTTTTAAAACATACCAAATAGATATTCTGGAGTTAAAGAGTCCAATAACTGAAATGAAAATTTCACTAGAGGGGTACAATAGCAGATTTAAACTGGCAGAAGAAAGAATCAATAAACTTCAATGAAGATCAATTAAGATTATCTGAACTCATACAAAACAAAATATAAGAGAATGAAAAATCTAAACAGGGCCTCAGAGACATGAGGGACATGATCAAGCACATCAACATATGCATAAATAGAATCCTAGAAGGAGAGGAGAGAAATAATGGGGAGGGAAGAAAATTTGAAGAAATAATGGCCAAATACTTGCCAAATTCATTAAAACATTAATCTGTACATACAAAAAGCTCAAAGAACTCCAAAAAGTAAAAACTCAAAGATATCTAGACCTAGACACAATATAGCCAAAATGTCTAAAGACAAAGATTAAAAAAAAGACTCTTGCATTCAGCAATAGAGAAGCTACTCATTAAACACAAGAGATCCTCAATAAGGTTAACAGCTGACCTCTCATCAGGAAAGAAATGGATGCCAGAAGGAAGAGGGCTGACATAACCAAATTGCTGAAAGAAAAATAATTGCAATCAAGAATTCTATATTCAACAAAAGTATCATTCAAAATCAAAGGTGAAACTGAGATGTTTTTAGATAAATAAAAACTGAAAAATTCTGTTACTAGCAGGCCTGTCCCAAAGGAAATACTAAATGAAGGCTTTCAAGCTAAAATGAAAGGACACTTAGCATGTAACTCAAATCCACTAAAAAAAATAAAGACCACTTATACATGTAAATATATTAGAAAATATAAGAGTATAAATTAATTTGTGTTTGCAGCTTTTTTCTTCTATGTGATTTAAAAGACTGATACATATGGGAAGCGGCTGTGGCTCAATCAGTAGGGCTCCCGTTTACCATATGGGAGGCCCCGGGTTCAGTTCCCGGGGCCTCCTGGTGAAGGCAAGCCCGCCCACACGGCGTGGTTAGCTGACCCAGCGAGCACAAGCAGCAAGGGGGGGATAAATGAATAAATAAATAAAATCTTTAAAATAAAATAAAATAAAAGACTGCTACATAAAGCAATAATTATAACACTATATTGTTGGGTTTATAATACACACAATGAAAACTTGTATAACAATGTTAGTGCAAGGTGAGGGAAGATAATGAAGCTTTATATTATTAAAATGTTTTGTACAATATTTAAATTAAGTTGACATTAACCCAAACAATACTGTTTTAAGTTAGATATAATTCTAATACCCAAGGAAACTACTAAGAAAAGAACTCAAAGGATATAGTAATAGAAATAATAAGGAAATTAAAATTGCATACAAGAAAATAATTTAACACAAATGAAGCATAGTAGAAGAAAGTGGAATAAAAAAAGACATAAGGTACTCAGAAAACAAATAGCAAAGTACAGACAAAAATCTTAGATTATCAGTAATTACAGCAATGTAAATCAAATAAGCAGGACAATTAAAAGGCAGAAACTGGCAAAATGAAAAAAAAAAAGAGCATGATCCAAAAGTATGCTTTCCACAGAGATATATTTTAGATTCAAAGTCATAAATAAATTTAAACTGAAAGGTTGGAAAATTATATACCATGGAAACAATACTCCTCAAAAAAAAAATCTGGAGAGGCTATATAAGTTCAGACAAAATAGACTTTGACAAAAGTTGTTACTAGAGACAAGGAAAGACTTTTATTATGAAAAAAGTGTCAATCTAGCAGGGAGACATAACAATTATAAATATGTATGCATCTAACAAGAGAGTTCCAGACTACATGGCACAAAACCTGGTATTGAAGGGGGAAATACACAATTCAAAAATAATTGTTGGTGACTTCAATATGCACATTCAATAATGGATACAACAACTAAGGAGAAGAGCAACAAGGTAGTAGAAGACTTCAACAACACCATTAAAAAATATACTTAGGGGACAACCAACAAGATGGTGGAAACAGAAGGAGTTCCAAGAGTCAGCTCACACAACAGGGCTGTTAGTAATCACCCAGAGTTATCTAAAGCTCCTGTTTGGGGGCTCCAGGAGACCAGAGGAGCATCCTGCAACATTCTTGAAAGAATGGAAGGAGGAGACTGCTCATCTGCAGAGAAGATTCATAAGTAGAATGCTCCACACCATGGAGGCCAGTGCCCATACTGCACTGACAACACAAGCTGCCTTGGGAGGTATTCCGTGGCTGGAATTGGAAGCTCCATTTCCCAAAAACAGGGAAGGAAGAGACAGTTAGGTACCAACTTCAGCTACTAATTAGTAAATTCAGCTGGCTAAAGTATAATCCTAAGAACAGCTAAAGTTTGAACCTGTCCAAGTCAGAAAGTGGCTGCTAGTAGCCATTTTAACTCCACCCCCAGCATGAGGGGAAGCAGGGCTGACTGAAAATCACATGGCTGGTAGGGACCAGCTTCTTTCCATCCAGATCAGATAGCAGCTCTAGCCTAAATCCCAGCCCCACCTCTGGCAGGGAGGAAGCTGAAGGGACCCGCACCAGCCTCTCCAGGAAACTACAGGCCATGCAACAGAGGCCAGTGCCCATCCTACTGTGGTGGTGCAAACTGCCTCTGGAGCTATTCTGTGGCTGGAGTTGGAAGCTCCATTTCTCAAAAACTGGGAAGGAAGAGATGGTTGGCCACTGACATCAGCCACTTATTAGTAAATTTGGCTGACTAAAGTATGACCCTAAGAACAGCTAAAGTTTAAAACTTTCCAAATAGAAAAGAGTGTGGTAGCTGCCATTTTGACTCCACCCCAAACATAAAGGAAAACTGGGCTGGTTGAAAATCACAGTGACTGTAGGAACCAACTTCTTTACACCCAGATCAGACTGCAGCCCTAGCCTAGATTTCAGCACCTCCTCTGGCAGGGGGGAAGCTTGCAGAACCTGCACAAGCCTCTTTATATTCGACCGGCACAGTCTGAATAGTCAGAGTCTACATGGTCAACTGCCGTCATTTTGGACCCACATGGCATAGATTGCTGCCCACACCTGCCGCTCCATCATTGCCCCAAGCAGAGGATAAAGGCATATGAGGTTCATCAGTCTCTACGGGCAACTACAGATAGTCTCGGCCTGCACAAACCTTGGATTATTACATAGGGCTGTGGCTCTGTCCCTACCCCTGGCATAGGAGAAAGGTGGTAGAAGCTTCATCGATCTCTGGGGCAAAACAGGCAGTTTGAGCCTCCAGAGCTTACAGCACCAACTACCTCTTCAGCTCCTACTACACAACAGCGAGGAAGAAAGGGCAAGGAAGCTCTAAACTAAAGACAGAAACTGCACCCAGAATAAATACATGTAGTAAGCCAGATGCCAAGACACCAACAAAAAACTACAATCCATACCAAGAAACAGGGAAACATGGCCCAGTTAAAGGAACAAGATAAGCCTCAAGATGACATAAATGAGTTGAGACAATTTATCATAAAGGTTCAAACAAATCTCCTTAATAAATTCAATAAAGATGGCTAAAGAGATTAGGATATTAAGAAGACATTTGATGAGCACAAGGAAGAATTTAAAAGCATATATAAGAAAAACAGCAGCTCTTTTGGGAATGAAAGTCACAATAAATGGAATTAAAAATACAGTGGAAGCACATAACAACAGATTTGAGTAAGCAGGTGAAAGAATTTGTGAGCTTGAAGACAGGGCTGCCAAAAGTGGACATACAAAATAACAGATGAAGAAAAGAATGGAAAAAATTGAACAAAGTCTCAGGGAACTAAATGACAGCAAGAGACATGCAAATATGTGTGTCAAGAGTGTCCCAGAAGGAGAAGAGAAGGGAAAAGGCACATAAGGAATATTTGAAGAAATAATGGTAGAAAATTTCCCAACCCCATTGAAGGACATAGATATCTGTGTCCAAGAAGCACAATGTACTCCCATCCAAATAAATATGAATAGACCAACTCTGAGACATAAATTAATCAGAATGTCAAATACCAAAGACAAAGAGAAATTCTGAGAGCAGCAAGAGAAATGCAATGCCTAACATATAAGGGATACCAAATAAGATTAAGTGCCAATTTCCCATCAGAAGCCATGGAGGCAAGAAGACAGTGGTATGATATATTTAAGATCCTGCAAAAGAAAAATTTCCAGCCAAGAATCTTATATCTGACAAGATTGTATTTCAAAAAGGAAGGTTAGTTTAGAATATTCACAGATATACAAAAATTGAGAGAGTTTATAACAAAGAGACTGGCCTTGAAGGAAATATTCAAGGGTGTGTTATAGTCTGAAAAGAAAAAGACAGGACAGAGAGGATTGGAAGAGAGTCTAGAAAGAAGATTATATCAGTAAAAGTAACTAAAAGTGTCAAAAGAGTGGTGAAAATAAAATATGGCAGATAAAACCCAAAAATCAAAATGGGTGAAATAAGAATTGCCTTTACAGTAACAACATTGTATGTTAATGGATTAAACTCCCCAATCAAAAGACACATACAGGTGGAATAGATAAGAAAATATGAGCCATCTATATTCTGTCTGCAAGAGACTCACTTTAGACCCAAGGATACCAATAGATAGAAAATGAAAGGCTGGAGAAAGATATTCCACCCATGCAATAAACACAACAAACAAACAAACAAAAAAGCTGGAGTAGCTATACTTATATCAGATGAAACAGACTTTAAAAGACACTAGTAATTTCAGGCCAAGATGGCCTTAATGTAGGAGGGCACACACTGCAAGCTCCCAGAGCAAGGTGGATTGTGGATGGGGTCCTGCCCGGGAGTCTGTGCTGTGTGCGCGTGGAATGAGAAACTTGGGACATCTATCTGCACAGATCAACAGCGTGGACGAAACGGTAGAGATTCGTGAGTTTTAAGCCTGCCAGTGGTGGTTGGCATGGACGGCTGAGCCCCGTGGTTAGGGGAAAAAAACAAACAAACAAAAAAAAAACAGCCAGTTGGAGCCGTGAGCCCCAAGGCTCGCAACTGGGAAACAGGCCTAGTGTGAGGGGTCACTTTCTGAGGGGAGGCTCTGGTAAAGGGGCAAGAGAGTTTTATTTTCTGGGGATTTGGCTGCTTGGAGCCCTTGGACCTTGGGTGAACAGAACAGCCGGAGTGAATTGGCACCCAGTGGAGGGGAGGGGTGATTCTGTTTGGGGAGGGAGTTGATTTGCCTAGCTGCTCAGGGATAAGCCCCAGGCTGCCACGGAGCCAGGAAGAGGGGGCACTCTCCAAAAGAGGGAGGGTTCTGTTGGAGGACAGAGAAGGAGATTTATTTATTTATTTATTTATTTATTTATTTATTTATTTATTTATTTATTCATTCATTCATTTATTTATTCATTCATTCATTCATTCATTTATTTGCCATCGATCTGGTTGCCTGGACTGCCTCATAGCTTTGGGGAGCAGATAAGCCAACTTGAAGCAGCACCAGGCTGAGAGGAGAGGCGAATCTGCTGAGTCAACCTGATTTACACAGCAACCCGGTGACTGGGGCTTGGCTCCAGAAGGGGCGGAGTCGGACGTCTTTAGCATTCTGCACTGACTAACATCAGAGCTACAGCTACCCTGGGGAGTCCAGGAAGTGGGACGTGCTGGTTTAATTTCCACGAGCCCAGCTAGGGTCCCTCCATGACGGGGGTGGTCTAGAGGAGGACTTATTTTGGGTCCTGTATTTCACCGAAAAAAAAAAAAAGAGAGAGAGAGAGAGAGGTCACTTCAATAAATGAAAAATAAATTCTTTTAAATTTTAGCTTAATAGCTAAAAGCTGTTTCAGGACCTGCACATAGAACCCTGCGGGGAAACTGATTGATAAACACAAGCAGGCAGAGAGGATCCACATGGACCCTAGAGGAATCATTGATCCTCCTTAGCTCTGTTTGACTGCTTGCCTGTGTGGTTCTTTGGTTTTTCTCTGTTTATTTCTTGTCTCTTGCTTTTCTTTCCTCTTTCCTCCCCCCTTTCTTTTTTCTTTCATTTTTCAATTTAGGTACTGCTAGCTTGTCGCTTCTTTGCTGTGCTTCTTCTTCAGTAAGTTCCCACTCTCTGTCTATATTGATTTTGTATTCCAAACTATCGCTTATCCTTCCTTCATATTTCTGCCTTCTGCTTTCTGTTGTGGCTCTTAGATACAACATTTTTTCATATGCCCAAAAATTAAGGGTGTCAATTTCTATTCCATGTATTTTGTTTTCTTTTTTTTTTATCAATAATAACTCTTTCCTTTGAGCCCTTTCTTCACTATATCTCTCCCTCCTCATAATTCTAGCCTTCTAAATCACTATATATATATTCCTCTATTTGTTTTCCCAGTCCATTGTAGGAACTCCACTTTTTTTCCTATTACTCCACACTGCCTACACGAGTTAAATATTCATCTCATTAAATCTCATTTGGCTCCTCTTCTAACTTTTATCAATATTACTATTATCCTTCTGCCTTCCTTACATCTTTTGATTCCTCTGTCCCTAATCTTTTGCCTTCAAGGGAACATAGAAAGAAGCAAGGAAATAAAATAGGAAGAAAAAGTGCCAAAGAGAAAACTTAACACACACACAGAACCACCAGCTAAATAAAACTCTAAAGCATAGAGAAAAGCTAATCAACTGAACAAACCCATAAAGACAATATGATGACCAGAGGGCAACAAAAAAATACAAATGACTCTGTGAAACAGGAAAACATGGACCAGTCCAATGAACAAATTAAAAACCAGGAAGTGATGCATAACATTGAACAACTAATCAAAGCTATCCAAACAAATATCATGGACCAACTTAAAGAAATGAAGGAAGATATTAAGGATATAAAGAAGACACTGGGAGAACATACTGAAGAAATTGCAAACATGCCTAAAAAGATAATGGATATGATGGTGAACAACGGCACAATCCAAGAAATCAAAAGATGCTGGATTCACATAACAGCAGATTTGAACAGGCAGAGGAAAGAATTAGTGATATGGAAGACAATACAGCTGAAATCAAAGAGATAGTAGAACAGATAGACAAAAGGATAGAAAAAATCCAGCATGAACTCAGGGAATTAAATGACAACACAAAACACACAAACATATGCATTATGTGCATCCCAGAAGGAGAAGAGAAGGGAAAAGGGACAGAAGGAGTGTTGAAGGAAATAATGGTTGAAAACTTCCCAACCCGATTGAGAGAGATGGATGTGCAGATCCAGGAAACACAGCACACCCCAAATAGTATAAATCCCAACAGGCCAACTCCAAGACATATACTTGTCAAAATGTCCAATGCTCAAGACAAAGAGAAAATACTCAAGGCAGCAAGAGAAAAGAGAACCATCACATACAAGGGAAGCACAATAAGATTAAGTGCTGATTTCTCAGCTGAAACCATTGAGGCAAGAAGACAGTGGTATGACATAGTAAAAATACTAAAAGAAAAAAACTTCCAGCCACAAATTCTCTATCCAGCAAAACTGGCATTAAATGATGGAGAGTGCAAAATATTCACAGATTAACAGAAATTAAGAGAGTATGTCATGAAGAAATCAGCACTTCAAGAAATACTAAAGGAATCTCTACAAGTTGAAAGGAAAAAACAAGGGAGAGAGAGTTGGAGGAGAGTTTAAAAACAACTGAAAAGACAAAAAGAGAAACAAAACAACATATGACATACATTAACAAAAGAAAAAATGGCTGAAGTAAGAAATTCGTTATGAGTAATAACACTGTATGTTAATGGATTAAATTCACCAATCAAGAGACACAGATTGGCAGAATGGATAAGAAAATATGATCCATCTATATGCTGTCTACAAGAAACCCACCATCGACCCAGGGATTCAAGGAGGCTGAGAGTGAATGGCTTGAAAACAATTTTACAAGCTAACAATAGCCAAAAAAGGGCAGGAGTAGCTATTCTAATATCAGACAAAATAGACTTTAAATGCAAAACTATTGTAAGAGACAAAGAAGGACACTACATATTAGTAAAGGAGTAATCTCCCAAGAAGAGAGAACAATCATCAACATTTACACACCTAATCAGGGTGCCTCAAAATACGTGCGGCAAACCCTGGAAAAACTAAAAGGAGAAATAAATGCCTCTACAATATAGCAGGGGACTGCAACACACCACTATCATCATTAGACAGAACATCTAGATGGAGAATCAATAAAGAAACAAAGGCACTCAACAATACATAGAAGACCTGGACTTGATAGACATATACAGAACACTACATCCAAATACAGCAGGATTTACATTCTTCTCGAGTGCACATGGATCATACTCCAAAATAGACCACATGTTAGGCCACAGAAACTCTCAATGAATTCAGAAAGATTGAGATTATACAAAGTAATTTCTCTGACCACAACAGAATGAAATTGGAAATCACTAAGGGCCAGAGAAACAGGTTAGGTACAAGAATATGGAAGTTAAACAACACACTCTTAGACAAACAGTGAGTCAAAGAGGAAATCTCAAAAGAAATCAGTAACTGCCTTGAAACTAATGAAAATGACAACACAACATATCAAAACTTATGGGATGCAGCGAAAGCAGTCCTGAGAGGGGGAGGTTCATAGTCATAAATTCATATATTAAAAAAGAAGAAAGAGCTAAAATTGAAGATCTAACTGCACACTTGGAGGAATTGGAAAAACAACAACAAACTAAACCCAAAGGAAGTAGAAAGAAGGAAGTAACAAAGATTAGAGCAGAACTAAATGAAATAGAGAATGAGAAAGCCCTGGAAATGGTAAACAAACCCAAAAGCTGGTTCTTCGAGAATATCAATAAAATTGACAAATGCTTAGCCAGAAAACAAAGAAAAAGAGAGAACAGATGCAAATACATAAAATAAGGAATGAGCAAGGTGATATCACTACTGACCCCACAAAAATAAAGAGTATCATAAGAGGATACTTTGAAAAATTATATGCCAACAAGAATGATAACTTAGAAGAAATGGACAAGTTTCTAGAAATTCACAAAGGGCCTACATTGATGAAAGAAGAAATAGATGAACTCAACAGTCCAATTACAAGTAAAGAGATAGACTCAGTCATCAAAAACCACCCAACTAAGAAGAGCCTAGGACCAGATGGCTTCTCAGCTGAATTCTACCAAACATTCTGGAAAGAGATAACACCAATTCTACTTAAGCTCTTCCAAAAAATAGAAGTATAAGGAATATTGCCTAACTCATTCTGTGATGTCAACATTACCCTAATAGCAAAACCAAAGAAAGATACCACAAGAAAGGAAAATTACAGACCAATTTCTCTAATGAAACTAGATGCTAAAAATCCTCAACAAAATACTTGCTAATCACATTCAACAACATATCAAAAGGATTATACACCATGATCAAGTGAGTTTCATCCCAGTATGCAAGGATGGTTCAATATAAGAAAATCAAACAATGTAATACACCACATAAACAGATTGAAAGAAAAAAATCACATGATCATCTCTATAGATGCAGAAAAAGCATTCGACAAAATACAGCAATCTTTCCTCATAAAAACATTACAAAAGAACGGAATAGACAGAAAGTTTCTGAATATGATAAAGGGTATATATGAAAAAACCCAAAGCTAACATTATTTTCAGTGGTGAAATCCTAAAAGCCTTCCCTCTGAGATCGGGAACAAGACAAGGATGCCCACTATCACCACTCCTATTTAACATTGTCTTAGAAGTACTTGCGTCAGCACTGAGACAAGAAAAGGACATAAAAGGCATCCAGATTGGAAAAGAAGAAGTAAAAATTTCATTATTCGCAGATGACATGATCTTATACATAGAAAGCCCTGAGAAATCTACAACAAGGCTTCTAGAACTTATAAAGGAGTTCAGTAATGTTGCAGGCTATAAGATCAATGCTCAAAAATCAGTAGCATTTCTGTACACCAATAATGAGCAACCTGAGGAGAAGAAAATCAGGAAAAAAATACCATTTACAATAGTAACTAAAAGAATCAAATACCTAGGAATAAACTTAACTAAAGGTATAAAGGACTTATATACAGAAAACTACACAACACTGTTAAAGGAAATCAAAGAAGACTTAAATAAATGGAAAAATATTCCCTGTTCATGGATAGGAAGACTAAACATCATCAAGATGTCTATCCTACCCAAATCTACAGATTTAATGCAATCCCAATAAAATTCAACACTGTATTTTTTAAGGAACTGGAAAAACTAACCACAAAATATATTTGGAGAGGCAAGAGGCCCCGAATTGCCAAAGGCATATTGAAAAAGAAAAATGAAGTTCGAGGTATCACACTACCTGACTTTAAAACATACTACAAAGCCACAGTGATCAAAACTGCATGGTATTGGCACAAGGATAGACCTACTGACCATGGAACCAAATTGAGAGTTCTGATATAGATCCTCGCATATACAGTTATCTGATATTTGACAAGGCCACAAAGCCCAGTCAGTTGGGAGAGAATGGCCTCTTTAACAAGTGGTGCTTGGAAAACTGGATATCCATATCCAAAAGAATGAGAGAAGAATACCATCTCACACCTTATACAAAAATCAACTCAAGATGGATCAAAGATCTAAATATAAGAGCCAAAACCATAAAGACCTTGGAAGATAATGTAGGGAAGCATCTACAGGACCTTGTAATAGGAAATGGTTTCATGAACTTCACTGCCAAAGCATGAGAAGCAAGAGAAAAAATAGATAAATGGGATCTCATCAAAATTAGAATCTTCTGCACCTCAAAGGATATTAAGAAAATAAAAAGGCAGCCTACCCAATGTGAGGAAATATTTGGCAACCATATATCTGATAGGAGCCTTATATCCTGCATATATAAAGAAATCCTACACCTTGAAAATAAAAAGACAAACAACCCATTTAAAAATGGGCAAGTGACCTTAAAAGACACTTTTCCAAGGAAGAAATACAAATGGCTAAAAAGCACATGAAAAAATGCTCAACATCACTTGCTATCAGGGAAATGCAAATCAAAACTACAATGAGATACCATCTTACACCCATCAGAATTTCAGCTATTAAAAAAACAGCAGACACTAAATGTTGGAGAGGATGTGGAGGAATAGGAACCCTCATCCACTGCTGGTGGGACTGTGGTATGGTCCAGCCACTGTGGAGGACAGTTTGGCGGTTCCTCAGAAAACTAGCAATAGATCTTCTGTATGATCCAGGAATTCCACTGCTGCGTATATACCCAGAAGAACTGAAAGCAAAGACACAAACAGATATATGCACACCAATGTTCATAGCTGCATTGTTCACCATTGCCAAAAGTTGGAATCAGCCCGGTGCCCATCAACAGATGAATGGATAAGTAAAATGTGGTACATACATACAATGGAATATTACTCAGCTGTAAGAAGGAATAAAGTGCTAACACATGGAATAACGTGGATGAATCTTGAAGACCTTATGCTGAGTGAAGTAAGCCAGGCACTGAAGGATGAACGTATATGACCTCACTGATCTGAACTGAGGAAAGTGAGCAGTCTCTAAGAACCATTTTCTGAAAGATAGGTTAATAAGGGAGAGAAAGAGAAGAGCAGGCTGTGAGCCATCACCCATAAGGACATAACCTATGGTAAAGGGATAGAGTATAGTTGCATATTGAAAGACAGGACAGGTGGGTAGTGATATTACTGGGTGTGGTGGTGCAGGGTTCTCAGGTGGGTAGATTAGGAAAGGCTGGTTGAAATATCCAAGGTATGTAACTATGAACCTTGTCATTCCATGAGTCAAGAGGGGAGAGTGTCATATACCCCAGGGGAAGGGGGAGGTAGGAACAGAAAAGAACAAACAGGGGGATTTTAGTGGTCATGGGAAAGGTTTTTCATTACCTTACAGTAATGGACACAGGACATGGTAAATATCATCAAAACTTATTAAACTGTATCATCTAAGTTGTAAACTATACTGTAAATCATTGACAATCTTTAGTTGCTATATTTTGCTATCTGTATAACAGTTATAACAATGCTAACTTCCAAAAAAAAAAAGGGTTTTAATATGGGGTGGAGAAGGGGGGAGTGGTTTGGTATATGGGAGTCTCTGGTATTCCATGTTTGACTTTGCTGTGACCTAAAACTTCTTTAAAAATTAAATGAAAATTTGGGAAACACTAGAGATTGAGAGGGGGAAGGTGTCACAGCACACTGGACATCCGATAACACAGTGATAAAAGGAAAAATATAATAATTTTTTTTTAAGGCATTTCTTTTTTTTTTTTTTTCCCATTTTTTTGAATGTCCCAATCCGCTAATTATATTTTGTTTTGTTTTGTTTTTGGTTTGATTGTTTGTTTGTTTGTTTGTTCTCCATTTCAAGAGTAAAGGTTCATAAGCACAATCATCAATATCAAGGGCCCATCAATGGACCATCTTCCTTCACTAATCATTGCCCCTGTTCTCTGGGTATTCTTGGTTTTCCATTAGAGAATGTGGCAGACTTCCTCAGAAGGGGAATTTGATATTCCTTCGATTATTATGTGAATCTCCACCCACGTGACAATGCCCCATGAACATTTGAACACAATTTATATGCCTTATATGTATGCCCAGGTGAGCTGCCTCCCATGTATCCCCCATCACTGACACCCTACACAAATGATCCTCCCCTGCCACAGTTGTAAACCTTCTGTTATCAAAAACTTCTTCAAAAATGAAGCCAATAAAATAGCCAAATACAATTAATAAGAAAATGAAATAATAATGGTAGTTTTAAATATAATAAATAAAATATATTTTTTTAAAAAATTTGAGATAATGGAAACTAAAGAGAAAATATTTAAAAATTTTTTGACATTTTGCCTTTCATCACCCCTATCTCACACCTTATACAAAAATTAACTCAAAATGGATAAAAGACCTAAATATAAAAGCAAAAACCATAAAGCTTCTAAAAGAAAATGTAGGAAAACATCTTCAAGACCTGGTGGTAGGTGGTGGATTCTTAAAGGAGATAAGAGGAGGACTGAGAAGGACTACCGATGCTTAATGTTGTAGAAGTTTTAAGTAACTTGACTGTATATGTGTGGAAATGTATAGCGTTGATGGTAACACATTGTAGTGAGTAACAGCTGATTTATAAATGGAAATGTGGCTGGAAAGGGTATTCTAAGGATGTAAATGTCAATTAAAAGAAAGCTAGAGAATAATCTAGGGACTGAATAACTCAGAGTCGCCAGACGTGGATGAGAATTATGGTTGATGGTACAGATGCAAGAGTGTCCTTCTGTGAGCTAGAACTGATATATATGAATATTGCAGTGTGGTGGGAATGTGGAGAAGCATAGGAAAAATACAACTTGAGTGACCTAGGGACTGTGGTTAACAGCAATACTGTAATATTCATGCATCTATGCCAAAGATGTACTGTGTTGATAATGGGGGAGTATAAAATGTGCGCTATGGGCCATGGTTGGTGGTAATATTCTGATGATATTATCTCATAATCTGTTACAAATGTTCCACTACAGCATGGTGTGTTGATGAAGGGGTGTTGTATGGAATTTCTACACATGTGCATGATTGTTTTGTAGGTTCACAACTTCTGTAACAAAAATATATTAAAAAATAATAATAAGGTGGGTCAGAGGGGAAATGCACCAAATGTAAGATATGGACTATAGTTAGTAGTAAGAGTTTGATGATATTCTTTCATCATTTATAACAAATGTCTCACAACAATGCAAGGTGTTGGTGGTGGGATGATGTATGGAACTGTATAAGTCAGGGTTCTCTAGGGAAACAGAATCAACTGGAGATATCTGTCAATAATATGAGATTTTATAAGAATCTGTCACATTACTGTGAGGATGCACAAGTCCAGGTTCTGCAGGCAGGCTGCAAACCAGGACCTTCAATGAAAGTACAAAGATTCATCCATGTTATCATGTGTCCCAATTTCATTTCTTCATACAGCAGCATAGTATACCATCGTGTGTGTATATATATATATATCACATTTTGTCCATTCATTCATTGATGGACACTTGGGTTGTTTCTATCTTTTGGCATTTGTGAATAATCCTGATACAGACAGGGTTTTCACTTCTTCTGGATAGATACCTAGTAAAGGAACTGCTGGATCATATGGCAGTTCTATATTTAGCTTCCTGAGGAACTGCCAAACTGTCTTGCACAGAGGCTACACCATTTTACAATCCCACCAACTATGAAGGAGTGTTCCTATTTCTCCACATCCTCTCCAGCACTTACTCTTTTCTGTTTTCTGAGAAATGGCCATTCTATGCGGTGTGGCATGATATCTCATTGCAGTTTTGCTTTGCATTTCCGTAATAGGTAGTGCTATTGAACATTTTTTCATATGCATGTTGGACATTTGTATCTCCTCTTTGGAAAAATTTCTATTTAAATCTTTTGCGCATTTTTTAATTGGATTGCTTGCTCTTTTATTTGTTGAGTTTTATGATCTCTTTAGATAGAATGGAAATCAAACCCTTATCAGATATGTGGTTTCCAGATATTTTCTCCCTTGAGTGAGCTGCCATTTTACCTTCTTGACAAAGTCCTTTGAATAACAAAAGTGCTTAAGCTTGAGGCGGTTCCATTAATCCATGTTTTCTTTCATGACTCCTGCTTTCCCTGTGAAGTTTAGGAATGTACCACCTACCAACAGGTGTTAAAGATATTTTCCTACATTTTCTTCTAAAGCTTTATGGTTCTTGCTTTTATATTTAGTTCTTTGATCCATTTTGAGTTAATTTTTGTATAAGGTATGAGATAGGGCTCCTCTTTCTTTTGGATGTGGATGTCCAGTGTTCCCAGCACCATTTGTTGTATAGACTGTTCTGCCCAAGCTGGGTGGGTTTGACAAGCTTGGCAAAAATCACCTGACCATAGATGTGAGGGTCTGTTTCTGAACCTTCAGTTCAGTTCCATTAGTCTATGTGTCTATCTTTATGCCAGTACCATGCTGTTTTTACCACTGTAGCTAGGTAGTATGATTTAAAGTCTGGACATGAGAGTCCTCCAACTTCACTTTTCCTTTTAAGATGTTTCTAGCTATTTGGGACACTGTATCAGTCAGCCAAAGGGGTGCTGATGCAAAATACCAGAAGTCAGTTGGTCTATATAAAGGGTATTTATTTGGGATAGAAGTCCTCAGTTACCAGGCCATAAAGCATAAGTTTCTTCCTTCACCAAAGTCTATTGACACGTGTTGGAGCAAGATGGCTGCCGACATTTGCCAGGGTTCAGGCTTCTTGTGTTCCTCTCTTCCCAGGGCTGTGTTTCTTTCTGGGCTTAGCTCCTCTGTTTCTTCCACAAGGCCAGCTGTGAACTCTCAGGCGAATGGCTCATTTCTATTCCGGGGACTTCTCTCCTTCCTCACCAGAACTCCAATATCAAAACTGCTCTCTCTGTCTTTTGCTTTGCCTTTTATATTTGATTCACTCACCCACCAAGGGGTGGGGTTCAACGTCCTACTTTTGGGCCCAGTTAACTCCCTAATCATAACTTAATCATGCCCAGATTAGCAGACCAGTTTACAAGCATGATCCAATATCTATTTTTGGAATTCATAATTACATCAAACTGCCAGACTGCAATGGACCCCTTACCCTTCCAAATAAATTTGATAATTGTGTTTTCCATTTGTTTAAAAAATGCCAGTCAAATTTTTATCAGGATACATTAAATCTGTATATAAATTTGGGTAGAATTGACATCTTAATGATATTTAGTCCTCCAGTCCATGAGCATGGAATGTTCTTCCAATTATTTAGGTCTTTTTAAAATTTCTTTTAACAATGCATTGTAGTTTTCAAATACAAATGCTTTACATCCTTGGTTAAGTTTATTCCTAAATATTTGATTCTTTTAGTCACTATTGCAAATGGAATTTTTCCTGACTTCTTCCTCAGTTTACTTATTACTAGTGTATAGAAACACCATGATTTTTGTGTATTGCTCTTGTATTCTGACACTCTGCTGAGATTGTTTATTAGCTCTAGCAGCTTTGTTGTAAATATTTCAGGACTTTCTGAGTATAAGATCATATCATCAGTGAATAGCAAAAGTTTTACTTCTTCCTTTCCAAATTGGATGCCTTTTATTTCTTTTTCTTGCCTGATTGCTCTAGCTAGAACTTCTATATATTGAACAACAGTGGTGATAGTGGGCATCCTTGTCTTGTTCCTGATCTAAACAGGAAAGCTTTCAGGCTTTCACCATTGAGTACAATGTTAGCTGTGGGTTTTTCTTATATGCTCTTTATCATGTTGAGAAAGTTTCCTTCAATTCTTATCTTTTTTAGTATTTTGCTCAAGAAAGGATGCTGTATTTTGTCAAATGCCTTTCTGCATCAATCCATAAGATCATGAGATTTTTCTTCTTCAATTTATTAATGTGGCGTATTATACTGATTGATTTTCTTGTGTTTAACCACCTATGCATGTCTAGTATAAAACCCACTTGATCATAATGAATAATTCTTTTAGTGTGTCATTGGATTCAATTACCAAGTATTTTGTTGAGGATTTTTCATCTGTATTCATTAGTTAATGGATCTGTAATTTTCTTTCTTCTTCTTCTTTTTTTTTTTTTTTTGTAATTATCTTTATCTGGCTTTGGTATTAGGGTGATATCGGCTTCATAGAATGAGGTTAGTAGTGTTCCTTCTTGTTCAATTTTTTGGAAGAGCTTGAGTAAGACTTGTATTAAATCTTATCTGCATGCTTGCTAGAACTCACCTGTGAAATCATCTGGTCCTGGGCTTTTCATTTTGGGGAGATGTTTGATGACTTTCAATCTCTTTACTTGTGATTGGTTTGATGGAGACTTCTATTTCTTCTAGAGTCATTTTAGGTTTTTCATACATTCCTAGGAATTTTTCCATTTCATCTACATTGTCTAGTGGCATATAGTTATTCATAGTATCCTCTTAAATATTTGTTTTATATCTGTGGTGTCAGTAGCAATGTCCCCATTTTCATGTTTTATTTCATTTATTTGCATCTTTTCTCTCTCTCTCTCTCTCTCTTTTTTTTTTTTTTTTGTCAGCCTAGCTAAGTGTTTGTCAATTTTGTTAATCTCCTCAAAGAATCAACTTTTGGTTTTGTTAATTCTCTTTATTATTTTGTTTTGTTTTGTTTTTTCTTATTTTATTTTCTTTTTTATTTTCTCTCTATTATTTTTTAGTTCTCAATTTCATCTATTTCTGCTCTGATCTTTATTTCATTCCTTCTACTTGCTTTGAGAATAGTTTGCTGTTCTTTTTCTAGTTCCTCCAGCTGTGTAATTAGATCATTGATTTTAACTCTTTTTATTTTTTTAATGTAATCATTGATGGCTGTAAATTTTTCTTTCAGCCCTGTCTTTGTTACATCCCATAGGTTTTGATATGTTGTGCTCTCATTGTCATTCATCTTAAGATATTTATTGATTTCTCTCAAAATTTCTTCTTTGACCCACTAATTATTAAAGCATGTGTTGTTTAATCTCCATATATTTGTGAATTTTCCCTTTTTCCACCTCTTGTTGATTTCAAACTTTATTCCATCATGATCAGAGAAAGTGCTTGGCATAATTTCAATCTTGTTGAATTTATTGAGGTCTGCTTAATCTATCCTAGATTAAGACCCATGAGCACTTGGAAAAAATGTATATCCTGCTGTCTTGGAGTGCAATGTTCTGTATATGTTTATTAGGTTTAGTCCATTTATCATGTTATCAAAGTTCTCTGCCCAGATGTTCTGTCCAATGCTAAGAGTGGTGTATTGAAGTCTCCAACAATTCTTATAGAGATATCTATTTCTCCCTTCAATTTTGACAGTGTTTGCCTCATGTATCTTGGGGCCTCCTGGTTAGGTGCATATATATTTATGATTATTATTTCTTCCTGGTGAATTGCCCCTTTTATTAAAATATAATATCTTTCTTTGTTTCTAATAGCAGTTTTGTTTTTAAAGTCTATTTCATCCCATTTAAGTATAGCTACTCTGTTTTGTTGTTTGTTTGTTTGTTTGTTTGTTTTGTAACTGCATGCATGGAATATCTTTTTCCAGCCTTTCACTTTCAATCTGTCGGTATCCTTGGGTCTAAAGTGAGTCTCTTGTAGGCAGCATATTTTCTTATCCATTCTGCCTGTCTGTGTCTTGATTGGTGAATTTAATCAATTAGCATTCAATGTTATTACTGTAAAGGCAGTTCTTATTTCACCCATTTTGACCTTTGGGTTTTAAGTGCTATATTTTATTTTCACCACTCTTTCGACACTTTCAGTTACTGTTATTGATATAATCTTCATTTCTAGACTCTCTTCCAAGCCTCTCTCTTCTGTATTTTCTTTTTAAGCTGTAACGCTCCCTTTAGTATTTCTTGCAAAGCTGGTCTCCTTGTTATTAATTCTCTCCATTTCTGTTTATCTGTGAATATTCAAAATTCACCTCATTTTTGAAAGGCAATCTTGCCAGATATAAGATTCTTGGCTGACAGCTTTTCTGTTGCAGTATCTTAAATATATCATACCAGTGCCTTCTTGCCTCCATGGTTTCTTATGAGGAATCAGCACTTAATCTTATTGGTTATCCCTAATATGGTATGCATTGCTTTCTCTTGCTGCTCTCAGAATTCTCTCTTTTGTTTTTGGAATTTGGCATTCTGATTAGTTTGTGTCTCAGTGATTTTCTATCCAGATTTATTTGGATAGGCATATGTTGTGCTCCTTGAATATGGATATCTATGTCTTTCATAGGGTTGGGAATTTTTCTACCATTATTTCTTCAAATATTCCTTCTGTGCCTTTTCCTTTCTCTTCTCCTTCTGCATATCCCATGACGCATATGTTTGCACTTTTCTTGCTGTCATTTAGTTCCCTGAGACTCTGTTCAATTTTTTTTCCATTCTTTTCTTCATTTATTCTTTTGTATGTTCACTTTCAGAAGTCATGTCTTCAAGCTCACCAAACCTTCCCTCTGCCTCTTCAGATCTGCTGTTATATGCCTCCAGTGTGTTTTTAATTTCATTTACTGTGCCTTTCATTCCCATAAGATCTGCTAATTTTCATGTATGATTTCAAATTATTTTTTGTGCTCAGCCAGTGTCTTCTTAATATCTTAATCTCTTTGTTCATCTCATTGAATTTATTAAGGAGATTTGTTTGAACATCTATGACTAGTTGTCTCAACTCCTTTATGTCATCTGGAGGCTTATCCTGTTCCTTTAATTGGGCCATATCTTCCTGCTTCTTGGTATGGGTTGTAATTTGTGTGTGTGTGTGTGTGTGTGTTGGCATCTGGCTTACTACATGTGTTTATTCTGGGCACAGTTTCTCTCTTTAGTTTAGGGATTTTTTTGTCCTTTCTCCTTTGCTGGTTTGCAGTAGGACCCTAAATTGTAGATGGTACTGCAAGCTGTGCAGCTGAAGGTGCCTGCATTGCCCCAGGGACCAATAAAGCTTCTCCCACCTTTCTCTTATGCAGGAGTAAGGACAGAGCAGTAACCATGTGTAATAATCCTAGTTATGCAGGCCAAGACCATCTGTAGTTGCCTGGAGAGACTGATAAAGCTTCATGCTCTTTCCTCCCTTACAGGAGGATAGACCTGCAGGTTTGGGCAACAATCTATGCCATGTGGGTCCAAAATGACCACAGTTGCCCACGTAGACTGATGTAGCACTGGCCCCCAGCTGCTGTTTTTTTTTTCCCCAGAAATTAAGAAGTTAATACTAAAATTTATATGAATATACAAATGAACCAAAATAGCCAAAAGAAACTTGAAAAGTGAAATAAAATTGTATTACTCACCTTTTACAATTTCTAAATCACTGCAAATGACAGTAGTCAAGAGAGTGTGGTATACAATAAGGATAAAATTAAAGATTAATGGAATTAAATTCAGAGCCCAATAATAAACATTGACATTTATAGTCAAGTGACTTTTTTCACAAAGGTGCAAAGATCACTCAATTCAAAGCAATTCTTTCCAAAATTGATTCTAAAACAACTGGATATCCACAAGCAAACAATGAAGTTGGATTCCTACTTTAAACAAAATAGCAAAATTAAAAATTAATCAGAGACATATATGCAAGAGTTAAAATTATAAAACTTTTAGAAGAATATTTAGGAATAAATCTTCGTGATTTTGGATGAAGAAATGGTTTCTTAGATATGACATCAAAAGCACAAAAACTATATATATATATAAATTGGGGTTCAAATTTTTAAAATTATGAATTTCTTGTTTCAATGGATTTCATCAAGAATATGAAAAGACAATAGAAAATAGAAATACATATTTGCAAAGCATGTATCTTATAAGGGGCCTTTATCCAAAATACATTAAAAAGATTTATAGCTCAATAATAAAAGCCAAATTTGAAAATGGGCAAAGTATTTTAATGCACATTTCTCTAAAGAAGATATATAAATGGTGAATAAACATATGAAAAGATGTTCAATATCCTTAGTCATTAAGGAAATGCAAGTCAAATCCACAATGAGACATCACTTCACGACCATTAGGACTGCTATAATCAAAAGAATAGGCAATAACAATTGTTGGATGAGTACGTGAATATATTCGAACACTTGTACATTGCTGGTGGGAATGTAAAATAGTGCAGCCATTTTGAAAACAGTTTGGCAGATCCTCAAAATGTTAATTAAACATAAAATTTAGCCTTGCCTAAGAATTCAGCTGAAGAAAAGACTTTCCCCATCTTTGGATACTTTTTAAAAATAACAACTTTATCATGATATAATGCTATACCACAAAGTGCATCATTTTAAAGTGTACAAGTCAGCCAATTTTGGGTATATTCCCAAAGTCTTACACTATCTTCTTCCAGAGCACTTTTATCATTCCCAAAAGAAACTCTGTACCCATTAGATGCCACATTCCATACCATGACAACTGCTAAGTTAATTTCTGTCTCTATAGATTTGCTTATTCTGGACATTTTATATAAATGGAAATATACAATATGTGGCTTTTGTGATTGTCCTCTTTACTTAGTGAAATTTTTTCAGGGTTCATTTATATTATAGCATGTTTCAGAACTTCATTTTTTATGGTCAATAATATCACAGTGTGTAGATAGAGCATGTTTTGTTAATCAATTTATCAGTTAATTGACATTTAAGTTGATTCTATGTTTTGTCTATTGTGAATAATGCCATTTACCATTCTTACACAAGTTTCTGTACAGACATATGTTCATTTTTGGGGGTATATCTTAGAAGTGAGATTGCTAGGTCAATTGCAGTATAAATTTCACAATATATTTCTTTTTTTTTTCATCTCATATGATATACAGGCATGAACCAAATGGACATGTTCCTTTCCTACGGAAGCCAATATGCAATAAAGGAAATGGATATTAAGTGAATAAACACACAAAATCTTATATTTACAAATGTAAATCTATATACTATATGGTACTATAACAAGGAAAATCTTATTAAAATTGAAGGAATATGTTAAGTGTCCCTCAAGAAGTGAAATATGAACCATGATTTGAAGTATGACTAGAAGATGGCCAAGGCAAAAGTATTCAAGGCAAGATAAAAAAAAATAAGAGCATTTGTAGAAGCCTTGAGATAAGAAACATTTATTTTTTTTTTTTGATTTTTAAAATATTTTTTATATCAATGTTACAAGTTACTCCATTAACATAAGATAACTCCAATAACAATAAATCTGCTTTGGTCTGTGATTATACCCCCTCCCACCTTATATTTGTTCATTCCTCAATCTTGTGGGATTTGGGATGATGCCAACTCTGATTACTTCAGGCTGAGAAATAACATAGCTATTATGGGGCAGACAAAAGGAATAGTTTTGCTTGCAGTTGAAGATGCTCCTTATTTTGAAGATGTGACTGGTCCATCATCATCATTTTATTAATTGTCCAGGGCAAACCCAAAGAACTGGAGAATAGGAGTTGGCCACAACTCTGCTGGGTTTCAGGGCTCAACCAGTAGGTGAACAATCCAAAGATATAAGGCTCTTAGAAATATACTTAACAGGTAAGTTGAAAAATTATAGGTTCAAATAAAATGAGCAGAAGAATCATAAGTAGGGAAATTATAAATGAATATAACTAGGTTATTTTGGGGAAACGGATTTTCATATAATCTCAGATAGTGCACATTGAGGGGCCTTTTATGTGTTGATAAATATGATCATGCAATTTTTCTCCTATCTGTTAATGTGGTGTATTACATTAATTAATTTTATTGAGTTGAACCATCCTTGCATACCTGGGATAAATCCCACTTGATAGTGGTGGATAATTTGATATGTTGTTGGATTCAATTTGCAAGTATTTTGTTGATTACTTTTGCATCTCATGCATTAAAGAGATTGGTTTGTAATTTTCTTTTCTTGTAACATCTTTATCTGGCTTTGGTATTGGAGTGATGTTGGCTTCATAGAATGAGTTAGGTAATGTTCCCTCTTCAAGTTTTTGGAAGAGTTTGAGCAGGATTGGTATTTGTTCTTTTTGGAATGATTGATAGAATTCACCTGTGAAGCCATCTTGTCCTGGGCTTTTCTTTGTTGAGAGTTTTTTGATAACTGATTCGATCTCATTACCTGTGATTGATTCATTGTGGTCTTCAATTTCTTTCATCATTGTAGGTTGTTCATGTGTTTCTAGAAATTTGTCCACTTCATTTAAGTTGCCCAACTTGCTGGCAAACAGTTTTTAATAGTGTCCTCTTATGATGCTTTTTATTTCTATGGGGTCAGTGGTGATGTCTCCTCTCTTGTTTCAGATTTTATTAATTTGCATCTTCTTTCTATTTTTCTTTGTTAATCTAGTTAAGGGTTTGTCACTTTTATCTCAAAAAAACAACTTTTAGTTTTATTTATTCTATTATATTTTTATTGTCAATTTCATGGAATTCTCCACTAATCTTTATTATTTCTTTTCTTCTGCTTGCTTTGAGATTAGTTTCCTGTTTGTTTTCTAGTTCCTTTAGATGTGCAGTTAGGTCTTTGATTTTAGCTCTTTCTTCTTTTCCAATGTAGGTATTTAGGGTTAAAAATATCCCACTCAGGCCTGCATTCATTGCATCCTGTAAGTTTTGATATGTTTTGTTCTCATTTTCATTTGCCTCAAGATATTTACTGTTTATTATTGCAATTTCCCCCTTGACCCACTGATTAAGAGTGTGTTCTTTAAATTCCATATATTTGTGAATTTACAGTTCTTTGCCCATTATTGATTTCCAGCTTAATTCCATTGTGGTCAGAGAGAGTGCTTTGTATAATTTCATTCTTTCTAAATTCATTGAGACTTGTTCTATTATCTAAAATATGGTCTATCTTGGAGAATGATCCATGAGCACTTGAAAAGAATGTATAGCCTGCTGTTTTAAGATGCAGTGTTCTGTATATGTCTGTTAGGTCTAATTCATTTATTATATTATTCAAAATTCCTGTTTCTTTATTGATCCTCTGTCTGGATGTTCTGTCTGTTGCTGAGAGTGGTGTATTGAAATCCCCCACTATCATTGTAGAGGCATCAATTTCTCACCTCAGTTTTGCCAGTGTTTGTCTTATGTATTTGGAGCACCCTGGTTAGGTTTACAAATATTTATGATTTTTCTTTCTTCTTGGTAGTTTGGCCCTTTTACTAACATATAGTGTCTTTCTTTGTCTCTTACAACAGTTTTGTATTTAAAGTCTATTTTGTCTGATATTAGTATAGCTACCCAAGTTCTTTTTTGGTTACTCTGCATGGAAAATCATTTTCCAACCTTTAACTTGTAACCTATTTGTGCCCTTGGGTCTAAGGTGAGTCCCTTGTAGACAACATATAGGTGGACCATGTTTTTTATCCTTTCTGCCAATCTGAGTCTTTAATTGGGGAGTTTTAATCCATTAGCATTAAATGTTACTACTGTAAAGGCAGTATTTACTTCAACCATTTTATCTTTAAGCTTTTATGTCATATCTTATTATTCTCCTTTTACCCTTTTAGTTACCCTGATTAATAATCTTCTTTTCTACACTATTCTAACCACTGCTTCGTGTCTTTTCTTTTCAACTTGCAGAACCACCTTTAGTATTTCTTTCAGGGCAGTATGCTTGTTGAATTCTCTCAATTTCCATTCAATATTTTAATATCTCCTTCATTTTTTTAGGATTGAGCCTGGGACCTGGTACATAGGAAGCAAGTGTTCAACCACTGAGCTATATCTGCTCTCCTCACTCTCATTTTTTTAAACAAAATTTTATTGATACATATTAATAAAGCATACAATTTATCAAACTGTACAAACAGTGGTGTTTGGTATAATCACATAGTTGTGCATTCATCACTTCAATCATTATTAAAGCATTTTCATTATTTTAATAATAATAATAAAAACAGAAAAACCAACAAAAAGAAAGTTCCTCGCTTCTCAATATCTCTGTTTCCACTGCTATACATAGATTATATTTCCATCTATTCTTGCACAATTATTTACTTGTTTATTAAGCAGTTTTATTGAGATATTTCACATACCATATCATCTATCCAAAGTGTATAATCAGTGGCTTTTTTAGCTGTTAAAAAGTCCTTCATTGTAAAATAGAAAAATAGATTAAAGGAAATTACTAATTTTAAACAAGAGTGCAAGGCCAGGATAAATTTAATATAATAAATAATAAAAAATAGACAGCATAGCAACAAACATTTATAAATATAAATAATAATTCAAATGTAATAGAAATTAATTATAACATAATTCTGATTTTTATATTACAGCTGTAACTATTGGACATAATAATCTCTAAGAATGACCCAAATTATTAGCTTAGTTATTTAATATCCATTTAGTCCATAATTATTTATAGATAATCAAATTCTTATTTGGAAATTCTTCACATTTTAATTGGAATGAATTACAGCAGATAATAACTTACCAACTCATAATTTTATGAGGCGGAAAAACTCAAAATCTTGTTCAACAGTAGTCATGCTAAATCATTATTGATCCAGATAGATTATTTGAATTAAAGAGTATGAATAAGAAAAGATTCAAGAAAAATGAAGAATCCAAAAATATATCTCTTCTCCAGACCTCCTCAATTAAAAGCAAGTGTTTATTTTGTATGAAAAAAATTACAGAATACTGATCACGGAACAATTTGCCTTGCGCTGAGTAATTATTGTTCAAAACTATAATGTTGTTATTTTACATTTATCTAGTCTACTCCAGCTCTTTTTGGTTACTCTTTCCAACCTTTTTCCAACCTTTTACTGTTAACTTTGTTGTGTCTTTGCATCTGAGATGGATCTCTTGTAGACAACAAATAGATGGCTCATATTTTTTAATCCATTCTATCAGTTAAGTCTTTTGATTGGGGAGTTCAATCCACTAACATACAATATTATTACTGTAAAGGTATTACTTACTTCATCCATTTTGTCCTTTAGCTCTCCATTTTCATATCATTTGATTGTCTGTCTTCTTATCCTTTTTACGCTTCCAAATAATCTTCATTTATAAACTCTTCTCTAAATCTTTTCTGTTCAGGCTGCAGCACCCCCTTTAGCATCCCTTGTAAATGTGGTCTTTTGGTAACATAGTCTATCAGTTTTTGTTTGTCTATGAAGAATTTGAACTCACCCTCTTTTTTTTTTTCCTTCATTTTTAAAAGACGGCTTTGCCAGATGCAGAAATCTTGGCTGGCAGGTTTTTTCTTTTACATCATATCACTTTCTTCTTATCTCCATGGTTTCTGATGAGAGGTCAGCACTTAATCTTATGTTGTTTTCCTTGTATGTGATGCTTTGTTTTTCTCTTGAAGCTTTCAGAACCATCTCTTTATCTCTGATGTTTGTCATTCTGAATAATAGGTGTCTCAGGGTAGGTCTATTTGGATATATTCTGTTTGGGGTGCATTGTCCTTCTTGGATATTGATATTTATGTCTTTCAGAAGGGCTGGGAAGTTTTCAGTCATTATTTCCTCAAATATTCTTTCCGACCCTTTCCCATTCTCTTCTCCTTCTGGGACACCGATAATGTGAATGTTTGTATGTTTTGCATTGTTATTCAATTCCCTGAGACTGTGTTCCATTTTTTTCCATTCTCTTCTCTTTCTGTTCTCCTGTCTTTCCCAGTTCAGATGTTTTGTCTTTGAAATCACTAATTCTGTCTTCAAGCAATTCAAATCAGCTCTTATGTGCCTCTAATGTAGTTTTAATCTCATCCATTGTGTCTTTCATTCCCATGTGTTACTTTTCTTTGGTGCCTTTCAAGTTGTTCTTTATGCTCTCCCAGTGTCTTCTTAATAACCTTTATTTCTTTAGTCATATTTTCTTTAAATTCTTTGAATTGATTTAGGAGATTTGTGTGATTATCACTGATTAATTTTATTAAATCCTGTTCTCTTCAGGATATTTAGTTTGTTCTTTTAGCTGGGCCATCCTTTCCTGCTTCCTAGTATGGCTTATAATTTTTTGCTGTTGTCTAGACATCTGAATATGTTGTGAAATTACTTTGATGGCTAATTTCTCTCTCTTGCCTATTGTTTTATTTTCAGAGCTTTTCTTTGAGATTTGGTTCAACTTATTCTCAGTTTTTAAAATTGTCCAGCTTAAGTTTTCAAAATTGAACCAGGGACTCACTAGTGGGGTGCATATTTTCTCCCAGGGGCTGGATACAGAAAGCACTGAGAACAGTTTTTACCCATGCAATTTCCATTCCAGCCAGAAGATGGCACTAGTCAGTGCACCTTTCCACAGAGGTGTTTCAGTCTTGCCTTTCCTGTGTTCCTGTGTTGAATCTCCAGATTGGAGATTCATAGTGGGCTCTCCTGACCAAATTCACTGAAGGAAAACATCCTGACCTCCCCTTCCTTCTCCCTTGAAACAGCTGACATGGAGGAAGATGTCTGCTCCCCTCTCAGTCAGCTGCAGTGAACCAGGTATTTTACCTCAGCTTAATATCTTAGTGAGGGAGGGGAGCTCTTCCCGGCTTCTGTAGGGGGTTGGTAACTCATGTTTGTTATTTCAGCTCTTCGCCTCTCTGTCCCTCACCCTCCTGGGAGTTGTGTAGCACTGTCCTAGTCTGCTGACCCCCAAAGCAGGTCCCTTGGACAGCTTTTGGCTCTTTCTCTATTGTTTTTGTGAGAGCATTCAGCTCTGCCTGTTAGTCCATCATCATCTTCTCACAATCAACCTCACCATCATTTTTAAAGGACAATTTTTCTGGACACAGAATTCTTGGCTGGCAGTTTTTTTTCTTTCAGTACCTTAAATATGTCATACCACTGCCTTCTTTTCTCCATGGTTTCAGATGAAAAATCAGCACTTAATCTTATCAAGCCTACTTTTCATGTGATGGAACTCTTTTCTCTTGCTGCTTTCAGGAGTCACTATTTTTGGCATTTGTCAATCTGATTAGTATGTGTCTCAGAGTAGATCTAATAGGATTTATTCTGTTTGAGTACACTGTGCTTCCTGCACAAGTACATCAATGTCCCTCATAATAGTTGGGAAATTTTTGGCCCCTTTTCCCTTTTCTTCTCTCTCTGGGACTCCCATAATACATGTTTGTGCCTTTCATGCTGTCATTCAATCCCATGAGTCACCAGTCATTTTTCCCCCCATTTATTCTCTATTCTTCTATCTGTGCAATTTTGGATACTTTATCTTCTAATTCACTAATTCTTTCCTCCACATGTTCAAATCTGCTGTTGTGTAATTTTAGTATATTTTTTGTTTTATCTATTGGGCCTTTCATTACCATGTTATTTTTTTTTTCAAAGATTTTATTTATTTATTCATTTATCCCCCCCTTGCTGCTTGTGCTCGCTGGGTCAGCTAACCACACCATGCGGGCGGGCTTGCCTTCACCAGGAGGCCCCAGGAACCGAACCCGGGGCCTCTCATATGGTAAACGGGAGCCCTACTGATTGAGCCACAGCCACTTCCCTACCATGTTATTTTTTATGTATGTTTGCAATGTCTTCTGTATGCTCACCCAGTTCCTTCTTAATATCCATTATCTCTTCCTTGAACTGACTTAGGAGATTTGTGTGAACATCTTTGATTAGTTTTTCCAAATTCTGTGTGCCTTCTAGCTTTTTTATTTGTTCATTTGACTGGGCCATATCTTCCTATTTCTTAGTAGTTCTTGTAATTTTTTTTGCAGTTGTCTAAACATCTGTTTATCTTGCGTTTACTCTGTTGGTCACTTTCTCCCTCTTGCATAGGTTTTTATTGTTCTTTGGCTTTGTGCTAAGGCTCTTCATTGACATTTGGTTCTGCTTATTCTAAATCTTTTGGATTGCCCATGTTTAACTTACGAAAGGGGAAAGAAAAAAAAGTAAAAGGAAAAAAAATAGAAAGAAAAAAGAGGAAAAGGAAAAAATAAAACAGCTTTGTTCTCAGGCTACTTGGAGTCCAGCTTGGCCCCTCCCAGCTGGCTGCCTATGTTGCTCACCCTTCAGCTACACCACACCCCTGACTTGCAGCTGGGACACCTCACCAACTGCCTGTGCTGATTGTCCTGCATCCCCACTGCTCCCCTGGTGCCCTGCTTGGTACCCCTCCCCAACCACCCATGCAGATTTTCCAATGGCCCCACTGCTTCCCTTATCCCTGGCAACCCCACTTGTCTTCCTGCTGCTTCGGGAGGATGAGTGCACCTTGCTACTCCCTACTCTGCCATCTTGTATCTCTATTTTCTCCTGAGGTAAAAAACACTTTGATGCATTTGAGAACATGAACAAAGGCTATGGTAGCTTGAGTAGAAGCTGATATTGGGGAAAACTGCTAGGGATATTTCATAAATATATAATGACATAAATAAAAAGAATGTAATATTTTAATATATTTATTTAACCATTCATTTAATACCTATAATGTTGCTATTGTCTGTATATTTTGGGATTAAGAAAATAAAGCCAGGAGCTATTACTTCAAAGAAATAATGAGCTTAGTTGGAGAAATGACACAAACAAAGATTTAAAATGGAGTGTGATAAGTGTGACATGATACAAGGCACTGTTCTCTGAATTGGGTATATGGGTCCCTAAAGTTATAAAATGATACTCTCAAGATCTAATTTCTCTATTTGTATTTTTTTTCTAATACTGTAACATGAAATTGCTGATATTTAAACATTTTCGATGAAAAACTGTCAATTATATATGGTTCAAACTAATAAAATTAATTATCAGAGATCATACATGTGATTGGAATATCCTGCAGTCCTTCCTTCTAATCTCATGTATTAAAATCACATTTCCCCCTTTTACAATGAAAGGCATACCACTTACTCAACTAGCATCTTACTTAGTATAGCACTTTCCCCAGGTAGGAATGAAAATAGCAGATGGGGAATCAAATGAAAGTGCAATTAACAATCATTTTGCACCAAAATTCATAGTAGGGCTTCCTTTAAAATATTTCAGAGAGCAGCAAATAATATTGTTAGAAACAAGATATTTTGGTCCAATATAACATATTTTGTACACACATGTTTTAAGAAGGGGTCAGGGAAAAAAATTATTGACTAGTGACATTTCTTCTGTTCCTCCATCTATTGTTAAAGAATGCATTTTCTAAGAGAGTGTCCAGTGAAAGTATTGCTAAACAATAATGAAATGTATTAACAAAACATACTTATTCTGGTGATTTGGAGCTATGTACCCCAGAAAAACATCATGTTCTTAAACAATCCATTCCTGTGGGTGTGAACCCATTGTAAGTATTGTTGAAATTACTTCAGTTATGATATGGCCCGCCTCAATCAGGATGGGTCTTAGTTTTATTACTGGAGTCCTTTGTGAGCAGAAAGAAATTCAGACAAAAAAGAGAAAGCCTCAGGGAGAAGCCAGTAGCTGAAATTCAAAAGAACCCAAAAGAGAACAGAGAGGCCAGGATATACCATTATGTAAACTGCCACATGACAGAGGAGCTAAGGATCAAGGATCTCTGGCAGCCAGCCCCAGAACACCACAGACTTTGGGGAGAAAGCACCACCTTGACGGTGTCTTGATTTGGACATTTTCCTGCCCTCAAAACTGAGCTAATAAATTCCCATTGTTTATTCTGACCGATTTCACAGTATTTGCTTAATCAGCCTAAGAAACTAAAATACTTACTTTTAAAAATAAAGGTCTTACAGTTACTAGTTTATTATATAAGGTTATTGGGGAAAATGTAGTTTACATTGTCATCAAAAATGTCTTAAGAAATTTCATATGATTATCATTTATCACTACAAATACTAGGATATTGAGCAGCAAGTAGGGCATATCTATTAAAAGCTAAAAATGATGTTAGATGTTAAGCTTGTCCCTGCAATTTCTTTGATTGCTTTTTCAGACATCATTGTAGTTCATAGAGTACATGAAAAATCAATGGCAGTATTTAAGAGAATGCAGAAAATTATAGTAGATACAAGATGTGTCTTACATCTTACTGGATCCTCAAGAGTCCATTCATATTTACAGCAAAGAAAATGACATTACTGAGGTGATTCTAAATATTTTAATGATCTTTTCAATTTTTTATTTTTGCAATCCAACAGAACCATAGGTTTTGGAAACACAGTAGGAAAATTAACACCCCAAGGGACAGGATGCAATTATGTAACACTGCATATCATTCATTAATGTGGAGTAATAGCCATTTATAATTGGTACATATTTATCATTTATTGCGTGTTAACATTTTATCAATAGTAATGTCTCACTACAACTTTAGAAAACTGTCATTTGTCCATTAATTGAAACCACTGAGAAAAGAGAATTCATGTGTCAAGGTTATCTTGATGGCATTTAATTATCTAATGGTTGAATATAGAAATTGAGAAAGAGCATGATATGTAACTAATGGACCAGCAAAAATGCAAAGTATCATTCAGCATTAAAGTAATTGGGCAGAACAGTGGAAGAGACCGGAATAAATGATTACTTCATTAATTTTAAAATGAAAAGGCAGGATAAGATGGTCACTATTATAGGGTTATTAAGGTAAAATAAGCTAAGCAGCACATTTCAAATGTAAAGTTGTCATCTTATTATCTGATGATTACGATTTTCTGAAGAATATATGAAAAAAAAAAAAAGAAAACAATTTATTCTCACTTTATCAAACCATGAAATCAAATGTTCTACCTTAGTAAAAAAGAACATTTGTAACCGTTATATTTCCTTAATATATTTTAACGTCATCCATTAGTTGGCAAACTCTAAGAAGGTGACAATTTTTATTTAATCGACAGAAGCACCAGAATAATGGCTTTCTTATCAAAATAATGTTAAATGTCAAAATCTTTCAATCTTGACTGCACTGATAGGAATTGTTGATATGAACCACAGATTCAATTGAATCCTTAACTCCCTTTCATAAACTTTTATAAGTAGAAATCATAAAAAAACAATTATTTAGTTCGACAGATTAGGAACATCAAGTGTACCTGTAGAGATTTAAACTTGGAATTGAAGGATAACTTAATTTTTTTTTTTTAATTACAAAAACCTTTTCAGAATTTTTCATTGCGAATTATCGCATTTCCATAATTATTTGAAGACTGTCTTGTTTAGATAATTTCAAATTAGCAATCAAGTATATGCTAAGATGTGAATTCTTTAGTAAGATAAAGAAAGGACCAAAATTTCTGAGGATTCGGAAACAAACAAATAAGTAAGTAAAAACAAAATCAGTAGAGTTATGTGTTTATTTTCAAATATTTGACTTATTTATCACTAATTTAGAAAATAAAATTTAATGGTGCAACACATTCATAGATAATTCTCAGTAAAGAACTATTTTTAATGGTAGGTATTTGTTAACCACATAGGATTTTCAATATTGGTTGACTGCAATATGGCCACAATTCTCTACCTCTCCCTGTATCCATACTCTTTGCAATGTGACTTTGCAAAAGAAATGGAGAGTCTCTACCTTTACCCCACTCCATACCTTAAATTTAGGTTGACCTTATGACTTGCTTCAGCTACTAGACATAGGCAGAAGAGGCCAAATGCAAGTTTTGAGCCTAAGTCTCAAATGACCTTTCTTGCTCTCTCTCTCTCTCTCTCTGTCTTGTACTACTCTGTGTAACCTGGCTTAAATACCCTGTGTCATTTCTTCATTTGTAAAATAGGAATAGTAATAATAATGGCATATGTTTCTTGTGAGGATCCTTAAGACAATCCTTACTAAAGCATCTAGCACATTGCTGTCACATAAATTTACAATCTAAATAAAATTTACTAGAATTGGTTCTAGAATGGACTTAACCTTAGAAAAAGAAAAACTTATATTTAATCAGGCAGAAATATATGACAAATAAGGATATCAACATGTGAATCTCTGAAGGCCTTCAATTTGTTTCTCAAACATCCCACAGTTTTTATAACCTCAATAATTTTTTTTTTCTTGCCATTCCTTCTGAAATGATCTGCCATTCTAAAACCTCATTGCAAACATCTGATTAGGAAGGTCTTTCCTGAGCACCACATCAAAAATAGTCCACATATTTAATTCCCATCACATTATCTTTAGAGCAGTTATATTTAAAATCATCTTATTAATTTATTTGTTTAGTAGTTCAGTGTAAGATCCAGTAAAGGATCATATAATACATTTCATTTTATTGTTGCTTTAGTATCCTTAAATTTGGAAAGATTTTTCAATCTGTTTTTGAATCTCATTATATTGACATCTTTGAAGAGTAGAGGCCAGATATTTTATAAAACATTCCTCAGTTTGGGTATTTAGTTGTTTCTTATAATTAGTTGCAGATTACACATCCCTGGTCCAAAGATACTTATATAATATTGTTCTCAAGATATCACTTCCAGAGGCACAAAACATCTATCTATCTATCTACCCATCACTGTTAATGCTAATAATGATCACATGGTCAGGTTATTTTTTAAATTTCTCTAGTATTATTTTTTTCTTTCAAGTCATCAATCTACTATCAATCGACTATCATCTTCTTCCATATGTATATCTGTACAAGCACACTTGTGCATGTATTTTGCTATTACTGCTTATGGATTTCCCTTCTGTTCAATGGAATATCCATTATTTTCCATATATATATAATTTTTTTTTTAATTAGAGAAACTGTGACCTTACAAAACAATCATGTAGATGTGCAAAATTCCCATAAAACCCCTCCAACAACACATTACATTGTTGTGGAACATTTACTATTACCACAAATTGTGGTCTATAGCATATATTTGGTAAATTTTTTCCATACCCCTCTATTATTAACACAGCACTTCTCTGACATTGATACGAGAATATTACAATATTGCTGTTAACAAAAGTCCATAGTTTACATTAATTGTATTTCTCCCATGCATCTCTATAGTCTTACCACCTTGTAACAGTGATGTACATTTGTTCCAGTTCATAGAAGGATATCCTTGTATTTGTACTATTAACCACAATTCTTATCCATTTCTGGGTTCACTAAGCTATTCAGTCTCTAGATTATTCTTTAGCTTTCTTTCAATTGACATTTACATCCCTAGACTATCCATTTCAGCCAAAATCCCACTTATAAAACAGCTGTGTTAGTTCTATTCAGTATAATGTGTTACTATCAACTCTCTCCATTTCCACACTTTTAAGTCAAGCTAATTAAAACTTTCATATACATTAAGTATACTTAATCTTATCTTGATAAGATGAGGGCTGAGAAGGGATACTGATACTTAATGTATCATCTATACTCTAGGTTTTAACTTAATGCATTTATTCTTCATATTTAGTTCATATTAGTGAGACCATACAATATTTGTCCTTTTGTGTCTGGCTTATTTCACTCAGTCTAATTTGTTCAAGATTCATGAGAAAATGTAGGGAAACATCTTCAAGACCTGGTGGTAGATGATGGATTCTTAAACCTCACACTGAAAGCACGAGCAACAAAAGAAAAAAAAAAAATGAACAAATGGAACCTTCTCACTTTTGTGGTTCAAAGGGCTTTGTCAAGAAAGTGAAAGGGCAGCCCACTCAATGGGAGAAAATATTTGTAAACCACATGTTCAATAAGGGTTTGACTTCCATACTATATAAAGAGATCATAAAACTCAAAAACAAAAAAGCAAGCAATCCAATTTTAAAAAAAGGCAAAAGACTTAGACATTTCTCCAAAGAGGAAATAAGCACATGAAAAAAAAATGTACAATATCACTAGCTAACAGGGAAATGCAAAGCAAAACTATAATGAGATATCATGTCACACCTCACAGAATGGCCATTATTAAAAAAAACAGAAAACAGTAAGTGTTGGAGAGGATATGGATAAATAGGAACACTCCTTCAGAGTTGGTGGGAATGCAAAATGGTACAGCCTCTGTGGAAGACACTTTGGCAGTTCCTTGGGAAGCTAAACATAGAACTGCCATATAATCCAGCAATTCCTCTACTAGGAATCTATCCAGAAGAACTTAAAACTGTGACATGAACAGATATTTGCACACCAATGTTTATAGCAGCACCATTCACAATTGCCAAAAGATGGAAACAACCAATGTGTCTATCAACCAATGAATGGATTAACAAAGTGTGATATATGCATATGATAAATTCTATGTTGCTGTAAGAAGAAGTGAAATTGGAACCCGTATGATAACATGGATGAACCTTGAGGACATCATATCTGTGTATATTTTGATGGTAAAATCATTCCATTTATAGTTATAGTCACTTAGATCCTTTTCAAGCTGGCCTCTTTATGTTTTGATATATCCTCATGATTTTTTCTAAACATCATCTTTATTAATGGCACAACCAGATGCTCCACTCTTACCTTGTCTCTTTTCTACCCCCAATCCCAGAATCAAAGGAGTTCTTGTGTTTTGAAATACTGACTGGTCTTTGAAAACTGGATCTCAAGTCTCATCCATTTTAGTTCATATATATATATATATATATATTCAGATCTCTGACTCATTTGGGATTTATCTTGTGTAGGGTGTGAATAGTGAATCTAATTGCATGTGTTTTTTAAAAGGTATCCAGTTGGGCTAACACCATTTATTCAAATTCTTCACCCTGGTGATTTGCGATACTACCTTTATCTTCAACAAGCTTCCGCATATAGTTGGGTCTTTCACTGGTCTTTATGTGTTCCTCATTGATCTGTCCTTCTATGAATACAATACTTTTTTTTTTTAATTGTACCTTTTAATAACATATCAGTGGTCCAAGGACCCACTAAAGGGGCTTTGTTCAAGATATAACAAATACACATACAAAGGTTGCTTCAGCTTCCAGTTCCTAAGCCCAAGTCATACTGCGTTTGCTATAATAGAGGAATATATTATCTTGAAACAAACGATGGAAGCATTTTTTTGTAGTCAAGCTAACAAAACATTTTAAAGAATGAACATGTCATAATGAAAAACTGGAAAATGTAAAACCTTGCATCATTTGTTTGCATTTCACATAAACAACAACACTGCTATTTCCACAGTAGAATAGTAATTCTGGTTAAAAAAAAAAAAAGTAATTGTTAATAAGCCAAGCACCTCAGATATTTGTTCTACAATTTTGTTAAATAAAATTTTAAAACTCACTAATAGAAGAATATTGTGTTATCTTTGGGCCCTATTGCACAATTTTTTACATGAGCAAATCCTCCTCTGCTTTCAACTGGGAGTGTGCTTCAATTAAGCATGATGAGCATTTTTCTATTATGGTCATATTTTACATGTATTTTCACAGGCATTAGTGCCTATGTCCATAAATACACCCAAGAGCAACACGGCTATATAAGAAAGTCCCATTCTATGTTTCTGATAGCACATACATGCAACTCTAAATATCTACATAGCCAGTAGTTACAACCGACAAGTTTTTCTTGTTGAGATCATGCCAATATAATACATGTCCATGTCCCATTTTTGCCAGCTTTTCCAGTCTGAAAATCTGAGCACTAACTCATCTTAAAGTCAAGTTTTTTTAATTCTGGAAGATTTATATTATGTTAAAATATCTGGTAGGGCTATTACACCCTTAGATCATATTCAGTGTTTCCTTATTATTGTTTATTATTCCATATTAAATTCAGTATCACATTTTCTAGCTCTAGAAAAGCATGTTTGTGTGTCCAATGAGACCCTATTAAAATTATAAATTAAGAAAAAGAGAACTAACATTGTAATGATATATTGACATAATAAAAATCAAGGTATACCTCTCCATTGTCTCAAGACTACTTTTATGTCTTTCAGAAGTGTTTTGTAAATTTTCTCACAATTCTGGCCATTGCTTATTGTTTATTCTTACATATATGATCTTCTTTTTGCTATTATAAATTGGATTATATTTACTATTAAATCTAATACTTATTATTTATGTATATGAATTTTCCAAATTTTGTATGTTAATTTATACCCAATTAAATGTTTGGATTCTTTTATTATATCACAACCACTCTTCTTTCTTTTTCTATTTGCCTAGCATAAATTTACCCATTCATTATTTTGTAACCATTTGATTCTCTGATTTTGATATTTCTTGTTATGCAACATAAATTTGGGTATTGTTTTTATCACCCCACTTGAAAACTTTAACACTCAAATTAAGCCCATTCCAATCTACTGATATGATAAATAAGTTTGGTCTCAATTCTTTCATGCTATTTTATTTTATAATGACTGTGTGTATTATTTTGGATTTACTCCATTTCCTTCTCTACTTATTATGTCTGTTTTGTTTTTTTACAAATTTCTTTTGGAATATAGGGATATTTGTTATTTTGGTGTATTTATACTTATTGTGGTGCTTATTTAAAATTTTGCTATCTGTTCTGTCAGTTTTAAATAGTAACTCTTACTATTTTAAAAAAATAAATAGTAACTCTATTACCTGTTACCTATACCACAGTCAATGATGATATTCTACTTTCTACTATAATCTTTCTCTTCTCCTCTTTGCTTTTTGTTGCTTCTATTCTACTTTTTCAGAAAATACAACATTTTTTATTACTCTTTCATCCATAAAATGATCTTTGATTTGACCTCATTTATATAATTAAATATAAGAAATACTCACCATAGTCCTTTTGCTGAAGTTTCTGCATTTATCTCCTGTTTAGTTGACTCTACTTCCAGCAGAGTCCTCAGAAAGGTTCATGTTACAGTTTTTCCTAATTTCTTGCATATTCAGAACTGCTTTTCAATATACTTGAAGACAGCTTGGCAGGATATGGAATCTTTAGCATGCATTATTTTCTCTTGAGTTTTCTGAAAATGCTGTTTCACTTTTGCCTTCCTTTGTATGTTTATGAGAAGTCTGATGTCAGCCTACTTTTCTTATTTTATGATTTTTTTCCCTCAAGCTCTGTGGAATTTTCCTTGTCTTATTCCCTGGTAGTTTTATTGAGTTGTGGTATGTCTCAGTTAATCTTTCAATTTAATTTTTCAGGAAAAAAATATATATTTCTAGAAATTTTCTCAGATTAATATTTCATTACTAGTTCTGTTACACTGTATTTTTTTTTTCTACAGAGATTCCAATTATCCTGTGGTGGAACTTCTTTTCTTCCTATCAAACCATTTTCTCTCTGGTCATTTTTTTTTTTTTTTTACCTCTATCTCTTTTTCATTGCCTTTGTTATTTTTGCTTGCATTTCTTTAATGTCTTATTAAATTTTTATTTGAATCTATTCTTCCCTAAGCAACTTGTAATTTATTCTTTACTTCTGAGATGGTTTTTATTTTTCTTCAATTTTTATCCTCTGTTTTATCAAATCTAATTGTGTTACCCTTTATTTATTTATTTATTTTTGGTTCATTTCTCTTATGTTTTTGAATATCACACTCTCTTTTTATAATATTTCCAAATGCTTGTTTGAGGATATTCTGTTCAGCTTTTAGTGTATATGAATTTTCTCTTTATTCTTGGTTGTTTTTCTGTGTGGGGAGGTTTCACCAATTGAAATGTTTTGATTTGCATTATGTTTTCTTGTTACAGTAGGTTTATATGAATTTGAATTGATTGCTTTTTTGCTTCTAGAATTTGTTAACACCCATTCTAATTCAAGTGCAGCATATTCTGTCATCATCCCACATAGTGAAGTCTAATAATGGTGAGGGAATGAAGGATACTTGTTTCTTTCATTGTTGTGAGATTTTTAGTTTTCTCCTTTACACTCTTCTTTCCCCTCACTATGACATAAGCATGGAGTATTACCAACTCCTTATTTATCTGATTTTCTAAGCCTCCTACATTTGTCCCATTCCCTTTCAAGCACGTTTCTTATAGTGAGTATTGAGAAATACCAATTCCTATACATTTTGGTCTGTATTGAGTACTGAATGTTAGACTTGGTCTTCTTTACATTTTTCAAACTATTTTTTCACAAATTATTTAATTGAATTTTCATAAAATCTGAAACATATATATTAGAATTACATTTTTTTTTTTTTTTTTTTTACTAGGAGGTCCCGGGGATCGAACCCGGGTCCCTCCATATGGGAGACGGACGCCCAACCAGTTGAGCCACATCCGACCACTAGAATTACATTTTATTAATGAGAAAACTACAACCCAGTCAGTGACTTGGTTAAGGCCCAACAGTGGCAGAGCTAAACTTAAATTTTGTCTTTTAAACATAAATATACTTATCTTTCCCTTAAAACATGTCTCTCAACATCTAATTGAACAAATGATTTTTTGGGGAGAATGAATAGTAACCTTTAAGATAAATTTTAACCTCATTAATGGCGACATTTATCCTACTTCACCTTGGTTAATTTGCTAATTTACCAGATGGCTGAGAAACCTCTTAAATTCTCCGTGTGTATAAACAAAAATAACACAGTTTCTTTTTATTACGTTTTATTGGATAAATATAAATGGCTTCAGTGTCCCATACAAAATAACTTTTTTGAATATCAGTCAATAACTATCATGTTATGAAATGTAAAATGCCTGACAATCAAGCATTCTAATCATTTGCTTACTTAAAAAAAAATTGTTTCAAATTCAAACTAATATGCCTATCCAACTATAATTTCTTTTATTTACTCATTCCAAGATGCCATCTTTTGTCACTTAGTAGCCTTAGTGTCTGTGCTTTCATTTTTAAATTTATTATCAACTTGTTGCTTCTCTTCCTTTTACAGCTGAAAAATGAATTGAAATAAAATAATAATTTTGCTTTCTATTGCCAGACAAGATGCTAGATGTACTGTTTGCCAAGGCTACAGTTTATTAGACACAGTATGTCTCTAATAAAAAGTTTTAAAATAACACACAAAATAAAGACTCAAATGTCAAAATACATATCTTTTATCACAAGATCATTAATTCTTACCATGTCAAATCAAAGAACACATCACTTTTATGTACGTAATGGCAAACAAATGTTTTGACAAACAGTAAACTTATGTAGGAAACACTGTTCCAAAATGAAGCATTCAATTGTATAGAAGGAAAGTTTCCTGTCAAAATATTGTTCAACCTGAACTTGTTCAAGAGAGTCCAAGAGCTAGTGCTCATGTTTTATCTGCATCACATGTGACAAAAAAAATGTCTCTACTAATTTGATAATTTCTCAGTGTTTACCAAATCCTCTTCAATTATATATGAAATCCCTAATTCTGTGGCAAGGCATGATTCTGATGGAAAGGAATGGAAAAATGATCCTTTCATCATCTCTAGGGCATTGGGTAAATCCTGAGAAATCTGGTCAAATTACTATTTTAATCTGAAAAATGATTTGAAACATTGGTAAATTGAATGAGTAATATATAATATTATTTCAAACAATTTAGTAATTATATACATGTTAAACTATTTGAGTCTGTGAACCCAAACGCCTATGTTTTCCAAGGTAATATGAAAAATCCATGTTTATTGTTTTATCCCATTGTAATTTGTCAATGTTTTATAAATGAAATATCTAAAAATAAATTTTATGAGAATGGATTAGTTATAAAGTGATTTTAAGTATATATTTGCAATTCTAATGACTTGTAAGTTTGAAAGTTCCTTAAATAGGAAAATCATGTGTTTTCTCTCTGCATGTTTTACACAGCTACTTGGCATGTACCTTAAGACTTTGGTAGTACTTGATATCAAAGTAAACATTATAGGTTTATTTTTTTTTAATCTGTCTCAAGAAAATAGAATGTTGTTTCATGAGAACATGACTTCAGCAATGTTCATCATTGCACTCTTAGTCCCAAGGACAGTGTCCGGCACATTATGGAAACTCAATAAGTATTTGTTGCATTAGAAAAAATAACTGAAAGTCAGTTTTTCTCAGTGAAAGAATTTATTTAAGTTATTATAAATGAAAGTGTATTATAAACATCAAATTCATTTAAAATGTTACATTGCCATGTATAATAAAATAGCTTTCTCGAACATAGCTAACGTGATACTGCATGATTATGAAATATGATTTATTTACTCACAATGTGCTACACACTGTCACATTGTGCTAAGTATTGTCAAAAAAGAAGATATTTTGTGCTTAAAATTGACAATTGACTATTAATTGAACTGATTTCAGATGCAACTAACATGTTGAGGTAAATTAAATTAACACTGATCTAAATACCTTGAACAGACTAACAACTGGAGCCAGAATGGAGTGACTGTGTAAGACTGGAATCCAGTAAATCAAGAAAATTGATAGGTCTTGATAGTTTCAGAAAAATCTTTGAAGGGAGAATGAATGCATAATGAATTTGAAAGCAGAAAGGCACTCTTGCATCTTGAAATACCAATTAAAAAGTCATAGAGTGTTGAGTGGGTAAGACAGATGACAAAGTAGATCAGGCTGAAAATTTATAAAGAAAATCTTTTTAAAAATTTTGTACTGGATAATCTTAATGCAGAACTGATCACGAGATTCTGTTGGTATTCTTAAAATCATTAACTAATTAAATAAACACCCCAAACAAATAAAAAATGTATTTTAAAAATCAGAAGTGATAAAGTAATGATAGTAATAATTCTTCTGGTAATTAACCAAAACTTGTTCTTAACATTTTGTGAATCAATTCTCAATAATAATTTGCATAGCTTTTTATAATAATTTAAGAAATGATTTCTCATACATTATCACATTTACTATAGAAAGTATACTGAGTGCCTACAAAAAAATAAAGCATTTTGACAAAGTATGGGGTTCTACGGATGAAAAAGAGGCATTATGTAGCCTTCAAGAATTACATTTATAGACGAAAATGCTGAACTTCAGTTCACTGGATTTTCCTTTATCATTCAACCAGATCTTCTTACTCTAAATTCAATACTATTTTGAAAAATAACTGTTTAATTACATAAAACAGATAGATAAATAGGTTGGTAGATAGATAGGTACAGAAAGAAATGGATTGTTTTATTTCCTAAGAAAATGATAGTGGCTGGATAATATTTGTCACAACAATGTTTATAATAGCAAATAAAAATTGGAAGCAAACTAAATAAACAATAACTGGGAATTGGTTCTCAAAATATGGTGCATTCTTACAGGAAAGTAATGCTTTGTAGAGTAACAAAGCTTTATGTATATTTAGTAAGAGTATGGACTCTGACGTCAGAAAAATCTGGTGTTATAGGCAGCTTCTAAAATGGTTCATGATGAAACCTACCTATGGATGTACATGAGTTTATGTAATCCCCTCCCCATTAGGGTAGGCTGGACTTCCTGACTTGCTTTTCATGAATAAAATATGGCGAAAGTGATAGGATGTCACTTTCAAGATTAGGTTATTAAAAGAACTGGCTTCTGTGTTGAGTGCTCTCTCTCTTTCCCTGCTGGATCGCTTTTATTCAAAGGGACTCCAGCTGCTAGAGGAACACATGAATTTGGAAGCAGACTTTCTGAAATCATATACAATGACCTTGTGTATGAGCTCAGAAGCAGATCCTCATCCAGGCAAGCTTTGGGGTGCCTGCAGTCTTGGCTGATTCCTTGATTTCAGTCTCCTGGGAAATCCTCAGAACTACCCACCAACCAAAGCTATTACCAGGTTCCTGAGCCACCAAAACTGTGAGATAATAAATGTTTCTATTACCAGCATTTAAGTTTTGCAGTAATTTGTTACACAGCAATAAACGAGTAGTACACCTGATTCTAAATCCTAGTTCTTCCACTTACTGGCTACATATTCTTAGGTATATTACTTAGGTATTCTTTCAAATTCAGTTTTTTCATCTTTAAAATATGCATAAAATAGAATCATGCATAAGCCATGTAAATATGCATGAAATACGATTATTGAAAGATTTTATAGCATAATACATCTAAGATATTTACATTAGGATTTTGCCACATTGAAAATAGGCAATAAATATTTCATCTATTAAATAAATTTGTGAAAGACTATTTATATATATTTAAACTGATCTCAACATATTGCATGATAAAAAACAAGTTTAAAACAGTATGTTTATAAAACAATGGCAGAAAATGTTAGCAGTAGGTTAATCTGGGTAAAGGGTATGTGGGTGTTCTATGTAGTCTTTGTATTCTTAGCCATCTTCTGTAAGCTTGACATTTCAAAATAAAAAGGTTTTTAAAAGTATGTACTGAATAATCACACTATTAAAATAACAAAATCCTATAGAAATTATTGAAAATTTGTATACAAAAATGCTAGCAAGGCTTATCTCTAAATACAGTGATTATGAGATATAGACAAATTTATTTTATATGTTTTTAAATTGTCTATATGCCATCCATTATTTAGTAATATAAAAACATCAATTAAAAATATTTTTAAACTAATTTGTAACCTAAATTAGTTAAAAAGGAAACAAAAACCTAGAAAAAAACTAAGAAAAGGTGTGGATATGTAATACCAATAGGAAGTACAATATGGGATTTTTATCAGGATGAAGAATCAAAGATAAATTATTTAAAAAGAGAGAAAGAGAAATCTATTTTAAGCTTGCTTATTAAGTGCTCTTTAAAGCATTTTAATTTCATAGCTTTTAGAGATAATTCATGCCTAACTAGTCCTATAATTTGATTTATAAAGAGAAAAATAATACTATATAGGAAAAGATTGAACAGTAAACTTTAATCTCAAGGTTACTTCCATATGCAGATACTGTGCATGGAATGACACAGTTTATAGTTTATTTTTCTGTCACTATAAAATGCTCACATCTTTGCACAGACACAGGAAACAAGGATGCTTTTGGGCTCTTGAAGTCAAAGATCATTTTGGTTTCATCACTTCGATTTGAACTGCAAATTTCTGTCACAGCCACATATGTTTATTTCTCCAGTGTATCTGCACGGTCATTTATCACTCCTCATCAGTTCTCATTTATTCTCTATATTTAGGTCATTAAAAGCATTTGAAATCACTATGAGTGAAAACACCAATTTTTCCTCTTTAATTTTATTCAAATTTGAAAGTGTCCTTGTCTATAAATTCTTGTCTGCTACAGAGTGAATAACGAATGTTACAGATAAGTGAAACAACATTTCAGCTCTTGGTAAATAGTACCTATTTTAATATCTTCTTTTATTAAAATGATTTAAACATGGGCCATTCCAGAGGTATGCTAGAAAATAATGTAATAGGAAATTGTAGGTGTTTGCTTCGTGGATTACTTTGGAGGTCATTCATGTCATTGTGCTTATGTGTCTGTTTATCTCAGTGAACATTTCCTACAATTTCAATGGAAGACTATCCTACACTATATTGTAACAATTCTAAAATATATTACCAAAAAGAGAACCCTAGAAAAGCGTGTGTGGCTTAACTAGGTCAAAGAACATATTTTGTCCCTCATATACCTTACCACTTCTAAAGCAGCCTAAGTACTCATTGTCATTTCCAAGATTCAACTCTCAATGACTTGTGGCCTCTCCCTTTTTCTGGCACTCCCATGGTTATTCTAATTGTCCGTTATGGTTCCAGGGTTGCCAACTACGTAATTCAAGTCCTTTTTCCAGCTCATTCATTTTTTCTGGTGGAGGGATTGATCTTTAAAACTTCCTACTGATCATTTTGTGTCTTCCCTCTTCCCCCGTAGCTTGCTTTTTGTCAAGGCGATATAATATCCAGTTATTTTAAACAATGTCTAATCCATTCTTCTATTTCTGGATATTTTGGTGATCTCCAGCTTCTTTTCCTATTATAAATAGAGTTGCTATGAAATTTTGGTACCTGTTTTATATACAAAACTTTACCTTTACCTGGGCATAAATCTAGGAGTGAAGTCTTGGTTCATAGTGTATGCTGTCTTCAACAGGGTGGCCAAGGTGATCTCACAATTGTTTGTATAAACCTATACTCTCATCAACAATGGAAGAGTGTGCTCAGATTGCTCCTTATTCTTACCATAACTAGTATTTTAATTCGATCATTCTGATATGTATGAAATATTATCTTATTTTTGTTTTATTTTGTGCTTCGCTTATTTATGGTGAAAGTGAACATTTTTCATAAAATTTTGATTTCTTATTTTGTTAATTATTTATTCATATTTAATCTCCATTTTTCTAATGGGCCTTATGTCTTTTGCTGTGCATGTAAAAGCATGTTTTCTATATTTTATTGAAAATATATGGACTCCATTATGTTCACATTTTTTCAGAAGCTCTATTTTATTCCTTTTCAAATCTGTTCTTTTATTCTTCAATGTACTATACTTTTCTTCTGTTTATAATTTGACTTTTTTCTTTGTTAAAGCATTTTGGACATACTTAATTTATAGTCTAGAAGACTGGGGGTCAAATTTGGCCTGCCTCCCATTTTTGTAAATAAAGTTCTATTGTAATGCTAGTCATCCCCATGAGTTCATGTATTATTTTTGCCTGATTTTGTGCTAAACAGCAGAGTTGAGTAATTGTGACAGAGACCATGTGAACTGAAAAGCTAAAGACATTTACCATCTGCACTTCTACAAAATAGTGTGCTGTTTGCTGATCTATATGGCAATATATTTTATCTGAATTTCTTCAGAGCCTTAATTTTGATATTGATTATTTTTGATAATTTCTACTCATGGTGGTTTGTTTTCTTGGATATTTAATAATATCAGATTTAGAATTTATAAGCTTAAGTTTGGTGAGGCTTTTCAATGAGAATTTGGGGTGGAGGACTTTTTCCTCCAGCATTCATTTGCGTTTTCTTCTTCCAGATACCCTGAGGAGCTATCAAAGAGTGACTGTTTTATGATAATTTGTTGGCATATAAGGCAGAAGTTTTATAGCTTACATTCTGCAGGTGGTGTCTTAGCTTGCTGCAAGTCTGCCAATAAAATGTTCCAGAAATGGGCTGGCTTTTATAATGGGGATTTTATTAGGGGAAAACCTAACAGTTCTGATGTCATGAAATGTCCAAATCAAGGCAAAATTGGAGATGGTTTCTCACCTCTGATACTGATCATTCTGTCATCTTGCCACATGGTGAGGCAAGATGGCAGGTCTGCCCATCTTTCTCTATTTTCTCCTGGAGCTCAGCTGTGGGTGATCAAGCATCTTTCCCTGGGGCTCATCTCCTTGAGCTCTGGGGTCTTCTCTCCTTTAGTTTTTTAGGGCTTCTCTGTTTTTCTGCAAATGTAGGTGAACCTGGAGTCCTCTCTCTCTCTACTTTCTCCTTTCACTCACACGGCAGGATCAAATGGTAGCTTCCTTTCTCTGTCTCTGTATGTGTGTCTCATTATGTAAGGCTCCAGTAACAGGATGGAGAACCCAATCTGGATCATGCCTCACTGACATATTCCAATCAAAAGAAATCTGCTCAGGGGGAGGGGCAAGATAGCGGCTAAGTAAAGAGCTCCAAGAGTCAGCTTGCCCTACAAAGCAGTTAGTAATCACCCAGAGCTATCTAAAGCACATGTTTGGGAGGCCCAGGAGACCAGAAGAGCATCCTGCAACATCCTTGAAAGAATGAAAGGAGACTGCCCATCTGCAGTGAAGTTGCATGAGTGGAGCATTCCATGCTGAAAAGGCTGGTGTCCATCATCCACTGGCGGAGCAAGCTGCCTCGGAAGTTATTCCGTGACTGGAGGTGGAAGCTCCATTTCACAAACACAGGGGAGAAAGAGACGGTTGGCCACTTACTTCAGCTACTGATTAGTACATTTGGCTGGCTAAAGTATAATTCTAAGAACAGATAAAGTTTGGACCTGTCCAAATCAGAAAAAGACTGGTAGGAGCCACTTTATTTATTTTTATTTTTATTTTTTAATTTATTTATTTTTTATTGCGAGTAAATATCAAAATTTTCACAATACATACCAATATTTGTAAAATGATATATAAATATATATGCATATATATGCATTTGCTTACAAAAATGTTATTTATATATATATAAATATATTTTAAGAGGTGCTTAGATTACCTAAAATATTACACGGAACCCACTGGGATTCCCATGTTGCCCACCTCCCACACCTCCCACCACATCCCACACAAACATCTCCCACAAGTGTGGCCCACCACCCTCAATGGACTTACACATCCTGGGGCCTTTCCACCAACCATAGACCACAGTTCACATCATAGACCACACTCTCTCCCACACAGTTCTGAGTGGTGTGTGCTGATTTAAAATGGCCTACATCCGTTGCCACAACGGTACTCAGGACAACCTCCAAATCCCAAAGAAGCCCCTGTATTTCAACTGCTCATCCCCTCCCTGCCCCAAAAGTATCCAGTGGCCACTGGCTCCACCTCATTGTTATAATTTCTTCCATTGCTAGAATCACCATATGTGAATAAGAGAATACCATCAAGTCCACTCTAGTCCATAGTTCTTCCCCCAATCCTGAGGGGACTGGGATGGTGATGTACACTCCACCTCCAAGTGAGAGAGGGCTTATATCCCATGGATATGGTGGGTGGGATGATCCTGCCTGCAGATGCAGGCCCTCTCCATTCCCTGGGCTGGCCGTTGCCCATCATTGTCTCCTTGCCAGGTGACTTGGTTGAGTCCATTGAGCTGTAGGGTAGGAGTTGCAGCTCCACCGAGATTCCACGCACACCTGGCACATAGGTAGGCCAGAGGCTCCAGTCTCTGGAAGTATACCTAAAAACTCCAGCATCACATATAGGTTTGAATAGAAGGGACTGATGAACCATGTGCAGGGAGGACTTAGTTGAGTACAATTCTGTCACTCTCAGGAGAACAGATTCCAAAATAGAGCCCACTGATAAGGCGTCAGTCTCTGGGGCTGTCCCCCCTTATATAGGACTTGGTGTCTCCAGAGCTCTCAGGAGCCCTTCTGTGTGGGGTGATAGGCACTTAGATGTTCTATGAGCTCCTACTGAGGTGTGCGTAAGAGTTACCTCTGAGATGACCTCCCGACTCTCTTTGAAGTCTCTCAGCCACTTGAACTCATTTGTCTTTACCTTTTCCCCTTTTTATTCAAGGTCTTTTTCCAGTCGCGTTGCCAGTTGGCACTTAGTATTAATCCCTCGTTGCCAGGGAGGCTCATCCCCGGGAGTCATGTCCCACGTTGGGGGGAAGGTAATGCAATCATATGCTGAGTTTGGCTTAGAGAGAGGCCACATTTGAGCAACAAGGAGACTCTCAGGTGGCAACACTTAGGCACCACACAAATGCAGGCTAAGTTTCAGTTACAAGAGCAAAGACTCACAAGGGTAGTCATCAATAAAAAAAACACATCAGTGGGTCATCCTCTTTTGACAGACACTGTCCCTGCACTCAGAGGATTATTGCTGCTCCCTTCGAGACTGTGGTAGAGCTCTCCAGGCTAGGAATTCAGATTCCCTCATTTACTGTGTGATTGTCCACCCATCGTGACCATACCCCATCTTTTGATCTTTTGAACGATTTGTATATCTTTCATGTATATTTGGATGAATTAATTCCCATGAAACCCCCCTCCCAGACACTCCCCACCAATAATCCCCTGCAGTACCCATTGTAACCCTTCTGTGATCCAAATCCTCCATGAACGTGTAGTCCATCAAATAATCAAATACACTTACTAGGTAAAAGAATCAACTATGATAAGCTTACATGCAAAAGACAAACATAAGGAAACTCAGGGAAAAAAAAAAAAAACAAGAAAAAAAAACAAATAATCAAACAAAAAACAAAACAAAACAAAATATAATTAGCGGATTGGGACATTCAAAAAAATGGGGGAAAAAGCAAAAGAAATGCCTTTAAATATATATATATATTCTTTTTTTTTTTTCTTTTCTCTTTTTTTTTTTTTTTCCTTCCTTTTATCACTGTGTTATCGGATGTCCAGTGTGCCGTGACACCTTCCCTCTCTCAATCCCCATTGTCTCCCAATTATTCATTTAATTTTCAAAGAAGTTTTAGGTCACAGCAAAGTCACACACGGAGTGCCGGAGACTCCCAGATACCAACCCCACCCCATATTAAACCCCCCCCTTTTTTTTGGATGTTAGCATTGTTATAACTGTTATACAGATAGCAAAATATAGCAACTAAACTTTGTCAATGATTTACAGTATAGTTTACAATTTAGATGATACAGTTTAATAATTTTGATGATATTTACAATGTCCTGTGTCCATTACTATAAGGTAATGAAAAACCTTCCCCATGACCACCAAACACCCCATTAGATCTTGACTGTTCCCTTCCCCCCAGCCCCCTAGGGCCCATGATACCACCCAATCCCAACCCATGGAATGTCAAGATTCACAGTTATATGGCCTGGGAATTTGAACATGACCTTCCTAATCCACCCACCCACCAGTGCTGCATCACCAAACCCAGGAACACCACCACCCATCTGCCCCATCCCCCAACATGCAACTGCACTCTATCCCGTTACCATAGATTATGTCCATTTGGGTGATGGCTCCAAGCCTGCTCTTCTCTTACTCTCCCTTGTTAACCTATCTTTCAGACAATGGTTCTCAGAGACTGCTCACTTTCCTCAGTTCAGATCAGTGAGGTCATATACTGTTCATCCTTCAGTGCCTGGCTTGCTTCACTCATAAGGTCTTCAAGATTCATCCACGTTATTCCATGTGTTAGCACTTTGTTCCTTCTTACAGCTGAGTAATATTCTATTGTATGTATGTACCACATTTTGCTTATCCATTTGTCTGTTGATGGGCACTGGGGCTGATTCCAACTTTTGGCAATGGCAAACAATGCCACTATGAACATTGGTTGTGTCTTGCTTTCAGTTCTTCTGGGTATATACGCAGCAGTGGAATTCCTGGATCATACAGAAGATCTATTGTTAGTTTTCTGAGGAACCGCCAAACTCTCCTCCACAGTGGCTGAACCATACCGCAGTCCCACCAGCAGTGGATGAGGGTTCCTATTCCTCCACATTCTCTCCAACATTTAGTTTCTGCTGTTTTTTTAATAGCTGCCATTCTGATTGGTGTAAGATGGTATCTCATTGTAGTTTTGATTTGCATTTCCCTGATAGCAAGCGATGTTGAGCATTTTTTCATGTACTTTTTAGCCATTTGTATTTCTTCCTTGGAGAAGTGTCTTTTAAGGTCACTTGCCCATTTTTAAATGGGTTGTTTGTCCTTTTATTTTTAAGGTGTAGGATTTCTTTATATATGCAGGATATTAGGCTCCTATCAGATATATGGTTGCCGAATATTTTTTCCCATTGGGTAGGCTGCCTTTTTATTTTCTTAATAACATCCTTTGAGGTGCAGAAGTTTTTAACTTTGATGAGATCCCATTTATCTATTTTTTCTGTTGCTGCTCGTGCTTTGGCGGTGAAGTTCATGAAACCATTTCCTATTACAAGGTCCTGTAGATGCTTCCCTACATTATCTTCCAAGGTCTTTATGGTTTTGGCTCTTATATTTAGATCTTGAGTTGATTTTTGTATAAGGTGTGAGATGGTATTCTTCTCTCATTCTTTTGGATATGGATATCCAGTTCTCCAAGCACCACTTGTTAAAGAGCCATTTTCTCCCAAATGAGTGGGCTTCGTGGCCTTGTCAAATATCAGATGACTCTATGTGTGAGGATCTATATCAGAACTCTCAATTCGGTTCCAAGGTCAGTAGGTCTATCCTTGTGCCAATACCACACAGTTTTGATCACTGTAGCTTTGTAGTATGTTTTAAAGTCAGGTAGCGTGATATCTCCATCTTCATTTTTCTTTTTCAATATGTCTTTGGCAATTCAGGGCCTCTTGCCCCTCCAAATAAATTTTGTGGTTAGTTTCTCCAGTTCTTTAAAAAATAGAGTGTTGACTTTTATTGGGATTGCATTAAATCTGTAGATTAGTTTGGGTAGGATAGACATCTTGATGATGTTTAGTCTTCCTATCCATGAACAGGGAATATTTTTCCATTTATTTAAGTCTTCTTTGATTTCCTTTAACAGTGTTGTGTAGTTTTCTGTATATAAGTCCTTTACATCTTTAGTTAAATTTATTCCTAGGTATTTGATTCTTTTAGTTACTATTGTAAATGGTATTTTTTTCCTGATTTCCTCCTTGGTTTGCTCATTATTGGTGTACAGAAATGCTACTGATTTTTGAGCATTGATCTTATAGCCTGCAACATTACTGAACTCCTTTAAAAGTTCTAGAAGCCTTGTTGTAGATTTCTCAGGGCTTTCTATGTACAGGATCATGTCATCTGCAAATAATGAAATTTTTACTTCTTCTTTCCAATCTGGATGTCTTTTATGTCCTTTTCTTGTCTCAGTGCTGACGCAAGTACTTTAAGACAATGTTAAATAGGAGTGGTGATAGTGGGCATCCTTGTCTTGTTCCCGATCTCAGAGGGAAGGCTTTTAGGATTTCACCATTGAAAATGATGTTAGTTTTGGGTTTTTCATATATACCCTTTATCACTTTCAGAAAGTTTCTGTCTATTCCTATCTTTTGTAGTGTTTTTATGAGGAAAGAGTGCTGTATTTTGTCGAATGCTTTTTCTGCATCTATAGAGATGATCATGTGATTTTTTCTTTCAATCTGTTTATGTGGTGTATTACATTGATTGATTTACTTATACTGAACCATCCTTGCATACCCGGGATGAAACCCACTTGGTCATGATGTATAATCCTTTTGATACGTTGTAGAATGTGATTAGCAAGTATTTTGTTAAGGATTTTAGCATCTCGGTTCATTAGAGAAATTTGTCTGTAATTTTCCTTTCTTGTGGTATCTTTATTTGGCTTTGGTATTAGGGTAATGTTGGCATCATAGAATGAGTTAGGCAATATTCCTTCTACTTCTATTTTTTGGAAGAGCTTAAGTAGAATTGGTGTTAGCTCTTTCCGGAATGTTTGGTAGAATTCAGCTGAGAAGCCATCTGGTCCTGGGCTCTTCTTAGTTGGGAGGTTTTTGATGACTGAGTCTATCTCTTTACTTGTAATTGGACTGTTGAGTTCATCGATTTCTTCTTTCATCAATGTAGGCTGTTTGTAGGTTTCTAGAAACTTGTCCATTTCCTCTAAATTATCATTCTTGTTGGCATATAATTTTTCAAAGAATCCTCTTATGATACTCATTATTTCTGTGGCGTCAGTAGTGATATCACATTGCTCATTCCTTATTTTATGTATTTGCATCTGTTCTCTCTTTTTCTTTGTTAGTCTGGCTAAGGGTTTGTCAATTTTATTGATATTCTCGAAGATCCAACTTTTAGTTTTGTTTATTGTTTCCAGTGCTTTCTTATTCTCTATTTCATTAAGTTCTGCTCTATTTTTTGTTATTTCCTTCTTTCTACTTCCTTTAGGTTTAGTTTGCTGTTGTTTTTCCAATTCCTCCACATGTGCAGTTAGATCTTCAATTTTAGCTCTTTCTTCATTTTTAATATATGAATTTATGGCTATGAACTTCCCTCTCAGGACTGCATTTGCTGCAACCTATAGGTTTTGATATGTTGTGTTGTCATTTTCATTAGTTTCAAGGTAGTTACTGATTTCTTTTGAGATTTCCTCTTTGACCCACTGTTTGTCTAAGAGTATGTTGTTTAACTTCCATATCCTTGTGCCTAACCTGTTTCTCTGACCCTTAGTGATTTCCAACTTCATTCTGTTGTGGTCAGAGAAATTACTTTGTATAATCTCAAACTTTCTGAAATCATTGAGTATTGTTCTATGGCCTAGCATGTGGTCTATTTTGGAGTATGTTCCATGTGCACTCGAGAAGAATTTAAATCCTGCTGTATTTGGGTGTAGTGTTCTGTATATGTCTATCAAGTCCAGGTCTTCTAATGTATTGTTGAGTGCCTTAGTTTCTTTATTGATTCTCCGTCTAGATGTTCTGTCTAATGATGATAGTGGTATATTGAAGTCCCCTGCTATAATTGTAGAGGCATTTATTTCTCCTCTTAGTTTTTCCAGAGTTTGCCACACGTATTTTTAGGTGTGTAAATTTTGATGATTGTTCTCTCTTCTTGAGAGATTACTCCTTTTACTAATATGTTGTGTCCATCTTTGTCTCTTACACTAGTTTTGCATTTAAAGTCTATTTTGTCTGATATCAGAATAGCTACTCCTGCCCTTTTTTGGCTATTGTTAGCTTGTAAAATGGTTTTCCAGCCATTCACTTTCAGCCTCCTTGAATCCCTGGGTCAAAAGTGGGTTTCTTTTAGACAGCATATAGATGGATCGTATTTTCTTATCCATTCTGCCAATCTGTGTCTTTTGATTGGTGAATTTAATCCATTAACATTCAGTGTTATTACTCGTAACGAATTTCTTACTTCAGCCATTTTTTCTCTGGGTTAATGTATGTCATATGTTGTTTTGTTTCTCTTTTTGTCTTTTCAGTTGTTTTTAAACTCTCCTCCAACTCTCTCTCCCTTGTTTTTAAAATACACTGGAATCATATAACAGCAGATTTGAGGAGGAAGAAGAAAGGATTGGTAAACTTGAAGACATGGCCTCTGAAAGTGAACATACAAAAGAACAGATGAAGGAAAGAATGGAAAAATTTGAACAGAATCTCAGGGAACTAGATGACTCCAAGAGACATACAAACATATGTGTCATGCGTGTCCCAGAAGGAGAAGAGAAGGGAAAAAGAGCAGAGGTAGATTTGAAGAAATAATGGTAGAAAATTTCCCAACCCTATTGAAAGACATAATATCCATGTCCAAGAAGCACAACATACTCTAATCTGAATAAATCCAAATAGACCAACTCCAAGACACATACTAGTCAGAATGTCAAATGCCATAAACAAAGAAAGAATTCTGAGAGCAGTAAGAGAAAAACAATGCATAACATATATGGGATAACCAATTAGATTAAGTGAAAACTTCTCATCAGAAGCCATGGAAGAAGGAAAGCAGTGGTATGACATATTTAAGATACTGCAAGACAAAAACTGCCAGCTAAGAATCTTATATCCAGCTATATTATCTTTAAAAAATGAGGGTGAGTTGACAATATTCACAGATAAACAGAAACTAAGAAAGTTTGTAACCAGAGAGAGGCTTTGCAGGAAATACTAAAAGGAGTGCTACAGCCTGAAAAGAAAAGACAGAAGAGAGAGGCTTGGAAGAGAATCTAGAAATGAAAATTATATCAGTAAAGGCAACTAGAAGTGTAAAAAAAACTGGTTAAAATACAATATGACAGATAAAACCCAAAGGTCAAAATTGGTGAAATAAGAAATGACTTTACAGTAATAACATTGAATCTTATGCATTAGTCTCCCCAATCAAAAGACACAGACTGGCAGAATGGAAAAGAAAATACGAGCCATCTCTTTGCTATATGAGACTCACCTTTGACCCAAGTACACTAATAGATTGAAAGTGAAAGACTGGAAAAAAGTACTCCACTCATGCAGTAACCAAAAAAATGCTGTAGTAGCTATCCTTATGACTCTAAAAGCAAAACTGTTATTAGAAACAAAGAAGAACATTATATATTAATAAAAGGGGCAATTCACCAGGAAGAAATAAAAATCATAAATGTATAACAGGGATGCCCCAAGATACACAAGGAAACACTGGCAAAACTGAAGGTAGAAATAGATTTCTCTATAATAATTGTTGGAGAATTTAATACATCACTGTCAGGGGGTGACATCTGGGCAGAGGATCAATAAAGAAACAGAGAAACCATGGAAGAAGGAAAGCAGTGGTATGACATATTTAAGATACTGCATATGTTGTTTTGTTTCTCTTTTTGTCTTTTCAGTTGTTTTTAAACTCTCCTCCAACTCTCTCTCCCTTGTTTTTAAAATACACTGGAATAATACACTTGAATAATATGGTAAATGGATTAAACCAAATAGACATATATAGAACATTGCACATCCAAACAGCAAGATATACATTCTTCTCTGCTCATGGATCTATCTCTAGGATAGACCATATTTTGGGTAACAAAACAGATATCGATAAATTCAACAAGATCAAAATTATGTAAACCACTTCCTCTATTCATAATGGAATAAAGTTGTAAATCAATAAGAGGTAGAAAAAGGGGAAATTCATAAATATATGGAGATTAAACAACACACTCTTAAATAATCAGTGGGTCAAAGAAGAAATTCTAAGTAAAATCAGTCATATCTTGAGACAAATGAAAACATGAACAAAACATATCATAACCTATGGGATGCAGTGAAGGCAGTGCTGACAGGGAATTTTATAGTCCTCAATGCTTACATTAAAAAAGAAGAAAGAGCTAAAAATCAATGACCAAACTATAACAGCTGGAGGAACTAGAAAAAGAACAGCAAACTATTCCCAAAGCAAGTGAAAGGAATGAAATAAAGATCAGAGCAGAAATAAATGAAATTGAGAACAACAACAAAAAAAAAAAAAAATAGAAAGAATTAACAAAACCAAAAGTTTGTTCTTTGAGAAGATTAACAAAATCAACTAACCCTTATCTAGACTGACAAAGAAAAAAAGAGAGAAGATGCAAATAAATAAAATGAAAAATGCAAATGCGGACATTGCTACTGACCCCACAGAAATAAGAGAGATCATAAGAGGATACCATAACAACTGTATGTCAACAAACTAGACTATATACATGAAATGGAAAAATTCCTAGGAATATATGAACAACCTACACTGATGCTGGAAGAAATAGAAGAATTCAAGAAACCAATCACAAGTAAAGAGGTTGAAACAGTCATCAAACAACTCCCCAAAACGAAAACCCAGGACCAGATGGTTTCACAGGTAAGTTCTACCAAGCATTCACAGAAGATCTAATACCAATCTTACTCAAGCTCTTCCAAAAAACTGAACAAGAAGGAACACTACCAAACTCATTTTATGAAGCCAATATCACCCTAATACCAAAGCCAGATAAAGATATTATGGGAAAAAAAAATTACACATTTCCCTAGTGACTACAGATGCAAATACCCTCAACAAAATACTATCTAATTGAATCCAACAACACGTTACAAGAATTATTCATCATGAGCAAGTGGGTTTTATATCAGGCATGTGAGGGTGGTTCAACACGTTAAAATCAATCAGCATACTACATCTCATTAATAAATCAAAGAAGAAAAATCAGATGATCCTATTGATTGATGCAGAAAGGCATTTGACAAAATATAGCATCCTTTCTTGATCAAAATAATATAAAAGGCAGGAATTCAAGGAAACTTTCTCAACATGATAAAAGCCATATATGAAAAACCCACGGCTTACATTGTAGTCAATGGTGAAAGACTGAGAGCTTTCCTGTTGAGATCAGGGACAAAACAAGGATGACCACTGTCATCATCACTGTTTTTCAATATAGTGCTAGAGGTTCTTGCTAGAGCAATCAGGCAAGAAAAAGGGAAAAAGGGCATCCAAATCAGAAAGGAAGAAATAAAACTTTGACTATTCACAGATGATATGATGCTATATCTAGAAACTCCTGAAAAATCTACAACAAAGCTTCTAGAGCTAATAAACATTGTAGTAGAGTGTCAGGATACAAGATCAATACCAAAAATCAGTGATGTTTCTATATGCTAGTTATGCACAATCTGTGGAAGAAATCAGGGAAAAAACTCCATTTACAATAGCAACTAGAAGAACCATATATTTCTGAATATACTTATCCCAGGATGTAAAGCAATTGTATTCAGAAAACTACAGGCATTGCTAAAAGAAATTTTTTTTTAAATAACTAAATATCATTAAGATGTCCATTCCACCCAAATTGATATACAGATTCAGTGCAATCCTGACAAAAATTTCACCAGCATTTTTAAAAACAAATGGAAAACACAATTATCAAATATATTTGGAAGGATAAGGGGCCCTAAATAGCAAGAAACATCTTAAAAAGGAAAAGCGAAATTTGATGAATTTCACTTCCAGACTTTAAATCATATTACCAATCTACAGTGGTAAAAACAGCATGGTACTGGCATAAAGATAGACTTGTAGAACAATGGAACCGAACTGATGGTTCAGAAACAAGCCATTATATCTATGGTCAAGTGATATTTGAGAAGCCTGTCAAACCCACCCAACTGAGTAAGAACAGTCTATTCAACAAATGGTTCTGGGAGAACTGGATATCCATATCCAAAAGAAAGAGGACCTCTATCTCACACCTTATACAAAAATTAACTCAAAATGGATCAAAGGCCTAAATATAAAAGCTAGAACCATAAAGATCCTAGAAAAAAATGTAGAAAACATCTTAAAAACCTAATAATAGGTGGTGCATTCTTAAACCTTACACCAAAAGCAGGAGCAATGAAAGAAAACATGGATAAATGTCTTTGTCAATGATGTATTGTGATAATAATAGGGGCATGGAAAAAATATGCCAAATGTACGTTATTGACCATAGTTAGTGGTAATAGTCTGATGATATTATATCATAATCTGTACCAAAAGTTCCACAACAGTGTGGTTTGTTGGTGAAGGTCTGTTTTATGGGAATTCTACACATGCACATGATTGTTTTGTAAGTTCACAACTTCTTTAATAAAAATATCTTTTTAAAAAAGTAATCATTAAGGGATCTAATCAAGAGATCCTAACTGAATCTAATGCAATTAAAGAGCACCACACTTATAAGAATCAATTAGGTCAAAGGACATGATCTTTTCTGGAGTCCATAAAAGACAAACCAGGATAGTTGATAAACCTTGGATTCTTCTGTTTTTAAAGGGGAGGCTCTTCATTTCCAAAACCCAAATGTGTTGTTTTCCATCCACAGTTTGCTGGTAAATCTCTACACTTTTGGTTGTAGCATAGATACCTGCAATGTCCCCCAGGGTATAATAATGCTGCTGTTGGCTACGAAAGATGGTTTTAGCTCCCCCTCCTTGTTGCTGCCCCCTAGATATTTGGCCTCACTTCTTGTACACTTAACTGTGCATTTAAAAGGCTGTTTTAAAAATTTTATTGAAAATGCCTGGATCTTTCCTATCAGGAAGCTTTCCAGGGTATTTCATCTGCTACATTGCCAGAAATTAAAATTTTGGCCCAATTTTTGAATATATAGGAATAATTCTAGATCCTCTGTCTGTAATCCCTACATAACTAATCCATCAGCAATTTCTATAATCCTGTCTCTTAAAATATTATCCAAATCTGTTTACTCTGCTGCACCCTTGGTTCTAGACACTTGATTTAGAGCATCATCACACCTTGTCTGAATTACTACAACAGTCTCCGAAGTAGCCTATCTCTCTGAAACATTTCCCTTATTGCAGCCAGAATGTTCTTTCAGAAAAACAAAACTTTTAATGGTTCCCCTTTGTCTCTAGTGATTGTGCCACTCTTTACCTCTGAAACATATCATCTGAGCAACCTCTACTATTTTTTTCACATCTGAGCACAAGGATCATTTTCTAGGGTTCCTGAGCCTGATACCCTATGGTTGTCTATGTATTTCTCCTATGTCCTCCGTTCTTCTTTCTTAAATTTTTACAACAGTGTATTTTAGTTGCATGTTTATTGTCTGTATTTACAATAAAGCTCAATCTGCTTGGGTGTTGAAAATATGTCTATATTGTTCATCATTCTAGCCTCAGTGTCTATCACTATATTTGATACAAAACAGGAATGCAACACATATTTCTTAAATGAGTGCATAATATAGAATAGCAAATGACTGGAGACTCTCTCTCCACTAGATTTCACTGACTTCTGAAAAATGGGTCCAAAACTATACTTATACTGAGTACCAGTTCTGCAATCATTTTTCCTCATATTATTTTCAATTTATATTAATGAATGATTAGTTTCTATAGCCAGAAACTGGGTTCTAGAGACGAAAAAAGGATTAGGTGCTGGCTCTTTCTTCTGGTCTTAATATTCAAATGTTCACCTGATACCTACTAGCACTGAGGCTGATGGGGGGAGGATTGAGCAAGGCAGATTTGTTGTGTGGGAAATTTCCTTGATGCAATAGTAACCTCTAAGTAAGGAGACCCATCCAAGAGGACACAAAACAGAGAGGCTTACAGCCTAATTGAAATTACTGAATCGCATGGATTATTAAGATGAATTTCAAACACAGAGTGAGAAACAAGAGTAAAGAGATGGGATAAGAACACATATATAATAGTATTGAAGGACCATACTATTTTTATCCTGAGGTTTGCAATGTCCTTTTCTCTTTCTCTCCTGAACTAGTCTTCTCACTAATGGTGAAGTTATGAGAGCAAAACTTGAGGTTTGAGTAAGGGGTCACAGATAGAAGGTGTCCTTGGGCAATGACACATACCTGCTCTTTCAGAGAGCTGCAGGAATACAAACACTTGACCAAAGCAATTGCCAATTAACCTTATGAACAGTCTTGGATTTTCTTTATGTTTGGAAAGGGGCAGAAGAGATGTGGATGTTACCATAGTGTTGCCAGATAAGACTTCATGAATATTAAGTGATCATGTACATTTAGCACATCCTGAATATTTAGTGCATCTTGTCTATATAGTCTAACATATATTTAGCATATAATGTATATTTAGTATCCAGGTGTATTTGAATTTTTAGTATATTGCATCCTTTGTTCCTTCTACCTTTTTCTATGCATGTTTAAATCATACATATTCAATTTACCACTTATACTAAACAAACCCTATGCATTATTCTAAATTTAAGATTTTTTTTGCTTGACATTTACTTATTATACTTAAACATCTTAAAATCTTTCACCTATGTTTTACAAACTACAAAGTCATTCATCTAAAAATATTGAATATCCTTAGAAGCCAATGCACATTACCCAGCTTAAATAGAGAACCTGGCCCCCTTCCCATTGACTGACAGAAAAAGTGTATTCCTCCTCATCTGATATGAGTATATGAGTCCTTCACAAGGATTATTTCCTCTCCATAGGACTCATTTATCCAAATAATTCTCCTCATTTATCTAATCTACTTGTTTTGCACAAACACACCAAAAAATGTAGGTGTGATGGTTAAGTTCATTGTCAATTTGGTTAGATTGTGGTGTCCAGTTATTTGGTCAAACAAGCACTGGCCTAACTTACTGTGAGGATCATGGATGTAATCAGCGGACTGTATCTGTGGCTGATGACATCTACAATCAACTAAGAAGACTGCCTTCAACAATGAGAGACTTATCATCTAAACAGCTGAAGACCTTAAAAGAAGAACTGATGATTTCAACACAGTCAGAAGGAAGAATTTCCATCTCTGCTTCAGCCAACTAGCTTCTTCTGGGAATTTCATTGAAAATCTTCAGTGGAATTCCCAGCTGAGACTTGCCTTATGGAATTCGGATCTGCCCATGCCCACAGTCATGTGAGCCAATTCCTATTATAAATCTCATACTATTCACTAAATATATATATATATATCTCCTGTCAATTCTGTTTCCCTGAAGAACGCTGATTATACTGTATTGTATAATCAATACAGTAGGCAAGTAATTTTTTCTATAAATATAGAGTGAGAGCGCAAATGGGGTCCCCAAATAGATTTTGTCTTGGGGTTTACATTTAAATATTATACCAATATCATCCCCTGATCATGCTTTACTCAAAATAATTCACACTCCCCCATTTGAATGCTTTTATTTTCTTATCTGACTAACTCCCTTCTCCTCTTTGTCTTCTAGATTCAGTTCAAGTTAATTTACCCTGAAGAGACTTTGCTCAAGTTTGAGTTAAGTACCTCTTTTTAGGATTCCATAATCCACTGCCCATCTACAATACAGATTTGATGTTCCACATCAAACTACATATATTTCTTTTATGTCATTTATCTTGATGGATGGTAATACACAATTTATTATTTTTCCTCAACTGCACACTGAACTCATAGAGGGTAGGATCTATACTTTGCATATATTTTCACTGCAATGTATAGTAAATTCTAAAACTTTTTACATATTCAGACAAATTTTGTCATAGTTCTGTCAAATAACTGAGTAAACAAATAAATGATTAACATCTAAAGAAAATGTCTTTTAATGATAACATGTGCCAAATTAATGGGGTTAATGAACTCAGTGATTCCTAATCTGTGATTCACGTAAATGAAGCACTTGAATCATGAAGTTATTTTAGTGGGTCTATAATGGGGTTCAAATAGATATAATACCTTACATTGTATTTTATTGAGACTATTCATTTCCATGATCTAGAGAAAATAACTGCAGAATAACAATCCTCATAAGGACGTTAGCAATTTGTTTTAATAAACAATGGTAAAAATGATAAGTCAGACTTGAGAAATGGCTTGTTAGAAAAGAGAAGCAACATCTAAAGGGCTGAGGTGCTGGGCCTTTCTTGTCAGCACAAGTTCTTTTCACAGGTTTGCATTATATTCACTGTGTCCTTGGTTACATTACTTACTTATAAAAGTTGTATAACACAGAGAGTAATACTTTATGTAAACTGGATTAAAATGCTCTATGAAATTGGAATAATAATGCTGGCCACCCACCAACTTCACAGGAATATCCTGAGGAATAATGAGATCATGTTTGCCAGGTTTTATGAGACGCCTAGATAAAAGCAGTTATAAAAGTATAAAGTCCTCGAAGAAATAATTTTAGTTTGAATAATAATTCTAGGTTGAGTGTCTATACAAGAAGAATACAGTTTTTTTGTGTTAACTGAACTAAAGGACATTGTGAGAAGTCAGACATGTAAAGTGGGAAGAATACCAAGGAAATGAAGTCAACTAGAATCTACCCAGAGATCTATAATGGATATTTTTAACATATCTTTTTTTCCTTCCTTTCAATTAAATGTTTATTTAAAATTTTAGATGTATAATAATTGCTTTGGATGAGTAAGCATTAATGAGGAGGGATAGTGTCCTACTTTTTCTGAATCATTCTGTACAAGCATCCTACTAAATAACTATTTCTTGAGAAAAAGAACTATTTCTCTCAGTATGATTGAAGATGATTAAATAGATTTTCAAAACCTGTATTGTTCATTCCAGATTCTCTGTTCACTAAGCGCATCCTTCCAAGTACACATAGGAGGAAAAAAGTATCATAAAGCCAATTAGGATTTCTTAAACCATGTTTCATTAGTCTCTAAAGACTTAAAGGGGAAACAAGTTTAAAGTGATTTTCCACAGTATTCTGCATACATATTTCCTTACAAAATGCTTAGTTAATATTTTACATATTAACTTTCAAGAATCTGTGATCTTCTAGAAAAATGTATTTGAAAATAATACAAGCTAATCATAGGCATGACAACAATTCTAGGCATGAAAGTGGCAAAGCTTCAAAGACAGAAAATTTAGAAAGCCAGCCATTATCAATGCAAGAATTGAGGAAAGGAATTACATATAGGACCAAATTAGATTTAGGGGAAAAAAAGCATTACGAATATTTAACCTCTGAGTGTTTGTTGGGAATGAATATGAGAATTTTTCTAAGTATTTAGTTTAATTTATACTCTAATTTGCATGGAAGATTTTAGATAATTTTATTATTAGGTTTACATTTGAATAGAGGAGGAATAATCTAGTGCTGGCTATGAAAATAATGTAGGAAATAGTAATTTCGTTCTGAATATGTGAGCTTAAAAGTTAACTAAAGACAAATAACTCTTATTCTATGTATATACACATGCATACACATATTTTTTCACACAGATAAAAACACATACATAAATATATGTTTAATGATTTTACATTCACTTTGTTTTTAATTATAAAGTTAACCAGGTTTTCTTTAATATGCACATAATTCAAATATTTAAATGCAACATTCAATAATGTAAAAAGGTTAGAATGCTTTGACTGTGTGTATTAGTCAAGGTTCTCCAGAGAAACAGAACCAAGAGGATATATATAGGAATTGCTCGCATGACCATGGAATTGGCATGTCTGAATTCTATAGGGAAGGCTGCAAGTTGGGAACTCCAGTGAAGGTTTGAAAGTTTAGATGAATTCCCCAGAAGAAGCTATCTGGCTGAAGTAGAGATAGAAATTCTTCTTTCTGATTTATGAAATAATCAGTTCTCCCTTTAAGGCCTTCAACTGATTGAATAAGACTTCTCTCATTGCTGAAGGCAATCTTCTTTGTTGATTGTAGTTATAATCACACATCTCCTTAAATCATACTTAATATCTAAATAAAAATAATAACAATCTTATTTCTCCTAACATAATTCAACTGCCATTAGTACAACCAGAAACTCACTAAGCATTTCCCCAGAAGAGCCCTTGTGTAATATTCACTCTTAAACTTAATATCCTGCAATGATAAAAGGATAAGATATAGAAGATGTTTGCTTTATGTATGTATGCAAATGAATTAAAAACAACTTAAGGGAGAAATACTGTAACCGTTGGCCAATTTGATGTAATTATGAATTCCAAAAATATAATTGGATCATGCTTGTAAACTGATCGGTTAATCTGGGCATGATTAGGTTATGATTAGGGCATTGAGCCCCGCCCCTTGGTGGGTGGGGAATCGAATATAAAAGGCAAGGCAAAGAACAGAGTTGAAGCAGTCTTTTGAGAAACAGTTTTGATGTTGGAAAGAAAGCCCCAGGAAAAGAGAAGCAAGCCGTTCGCCTGATTGTCTACAGCTGACCTTGTGGAGGAAACAGGAGCTAAGCCCAGAGAGAAACACAGCCCCAGAAAGAGAGGAACCCCAGAAGCCTGAACCCTGGCAAATGCCGGCAGCTGTCATGCTCTAACACGTGGCAATGGACTGTGGTGAGAAAAGAAACTTAAAGCTTTATGGCCTGGTATCTGTGGACTTCTACCCCAAATAAATACCTTTTATAAAGACCAACCCATTTTTGGTATTTCACATTAGCACTCCTTTGGCTGACTAATACAAATATCATAACCATTATATCCCTCATCTCTGTAACTGGTCACATAGATGTAGTTTGTAGCTATAGCTATCTTCTTTCACTACCCATTCCATATTCCCTCTACCCTCAGTAAGCATCTCAGCACATGTTGGTTATTTGCCTGGTGGGGTGATCCAAACCTTTGTTTCTGAAGGATATAGGCCATCAGTATTCCTGTCTGGATTGTGTTGTTGCAGTTTTCCATTGACTTTAATCACAAGGCATGGTAGTACTAAGAGATGCCCTAGGGTTCTCCTTTATTCCAGGCAAACTCTTATTTACCTCCATTATTTCATAGCAATCTTATTTTCCCTTGATAAGTAGGATCAATCACCCCAGTATAGTAATTGCCCTCTTTGCCTGTTGATTCAGAGGCATGAGGAACCCAAAGTGAAAAAGGAGTGGTCTCAATTTCCTGTTAGATGGAATCATTGTTGTGCTTACTGGGGAAGCATTCCTCCTTTTGGAACTAAGACCTGTAGATCAGCAGAGCTTAAGGTTGCAGGGACAGGAATCAAATTTTTTTCTAGTGCACCAACAGGGTATTAGTAAGTTCTTCCATTCACATTTTCATCTCTGATTCCTGGATCCATAAATTTGGGATATGGGACAAACAGTTCCATAGAGTAGATGTTGACTTAGAGTATTTGCAGCTTCCTGGAGAATATTGCCCAGACCTGCAAGTGTGTATTGCCATATAGTTGGTGCCATAATTGAGACTTCAAAAGGCCATTCCACCATTCTATCAATCCACCTACTTCAGAACGATGAGGAACATGGTAAGACAAATACATTCCATGAGCATGTGCCCATTCCCACATTTCATTTGCTGCTAAGTGGGTTCCGTGTTCATGGAATATTATGATGGTGGTGGATAAGGCATTCTGTAAATACATGGGTGGCAGTTTTGGCAGAAGCATCGTGTGTAGGGAAGGCAAATTCATATTCTGAGTATGTGTCTATTCCAGTAAGAAGAAACTGCTACTGTCTCCATGAGGGAGTGGTCCAATATAACAAACCTGCCACTAGTTGGCAGACAGATCACCTTGGGAAATGATGCTATCTCAGGGATTGAATGTTGGTTCCTATTTTTTGGCAGATTGGACACTCAGCAGTGGCTGGAGCTAGGTTCGCATTGGTGAGTGGAAGCCCGTGCTGCTGAGCTCATGCATAACTTCAACCCTTACCACCACCACCATGAATACTTTGTACGTGAGCCCTCTGGATAATGACAGAAGTAGTTGGAGAAAGAGACCAACAGATATACATAGAAAGGATCATTCTATCAACTTGATTATTAAAATCCTCCTATGCAGAAGTCACCCTTTGGTGAACATTCATACAGAACTCAAATATTTTCATGTTTTTTAACCATTTATAAAGGTCTATCTATATACCTCTCCCCCAGAATTCTTTTTCACCAATTTTCCAATCATGTTCCTTCCAAGTCCCTGACCATCCAACCCATGAATCAGTATACAAATGCAACTGGCCGTTTCCCCTTAATCAAAATGAACCACAAGTTTTGCCACTGGGAGTTTTGTAGTTCTCAAAGTTCTGCCCACTGGGAGGATTCTCCTTCACCACTCTTCTTCAGGGATATCCCAGAAAGGGGCTGTAGTACTGTGGCTGTCTACTTTTGGGTGGTACCTGTATATTGTACAAAACCATCTGCAAACAGGTCCAAGTTTTCACTTCCTCAGTCATCTGATCATAGGGATCCTCCCAAGGAGCCACAGCTATGGACTAAGGAAGAAAAGATAATGTGGCAGGAGTAGGAGCCATGGGCATTTGGGCCAATTCTTTGTGTAATTTACTTCTGCCTTGAGGGCTGGCACTAGCCCAATCTCATATATACTACTCTCATTTGCTGATGGGGTACTGCTGTGCATGCCCAACTTTATGGCTTGGTTGGTCAGGCAACATTCAATTCATGATGGACAAATCAGGTGTTATGGTAGCTTGGTGGTCCATGGTTAAGTGTTCAGCAGGCCAACAGCTGTTTCTCAAAAGGAGAGTAGTTATCTTCCAAGAATGGCAGAGCTTTTCTCCAAAAATCCTAAGAGTCTGTACTGTGATTCTCCTATAGGGGTCTGCCAAAGGCACCAAAAACAGTCTAATTTGCCACTGAAACTTCCAGCACCATCTGATCTGCTGAATTATATGGCTCAAGTGGCAGAGCAGCTTGCACAGCAACCTGGACCTGTTGCAGAGCCTCCTCTTTTTCTGGTCCCCACTCAAACCTAGCTGCTTTTCAGGTGACTCAATAAGTGAACCAGAGTAGCACACCCAAATGAGGAATATGTTGTCTCCAAAATCCAAAGAGACAAACTAAGCATTATGTCTCTTTCTTGGTTGTAGGAAGGGCCAGATACAACACTTATCCTTCACCTTAGAACATGCCCCATACCACTGGATGCCTAGAAATTTTACTGAGGTGGGAGGCCACTGAATTTTTGTTGGAGTTATCTCCCACCATCTGATAAGCAAATGCTTTGCCAATAAATCTAGAGTACTTACTACTTCTTGTTCACTAGGTCTAACCAGGATGATGTCATCAATATAATAGACAAAGAATGTCTTATGGAAGTGAAAGCTGATTAAATTCCCTGTGGACTAGATAATGACATAGGGCTGGAGTGTTAATATACCCCTGAGGTAAGTCAGTGAAGGTGTATTGCTGGCATTGCCAGCTGATAACAAACTGTTTCTGGTAGGCTCTACTAACAGGTATCAAGAATAAAGCATTTGCCAGATAAATAGCTACATACCAAGTATCAAGAGATGTGTTGATTTGCTCAAGTAATGATACCATGTCTGGAACAGCAGTTACAGTTGCAATCACCATCTGGTTAAGTCTACAATAATCCACTGTCATTCTCCAAGATCTATCTATTTTATGCACAGGCCAATGTGATGGTGAGGCTAATGTGTCAACTCAGCCAGGTAATTGTGTCCAGGTGTTAGGTCCAGCAAGCACTGGGCTAATTGTAATACAAGAGCATTTATGGACTTCAATCACCAGTGAGTTTACTGCGTGGATAGCTGATTACATCTGCATCAATCAGGAAGATTGCATCAGCAATGGGTGATGCTTTTATCCAATCAGTTGAATGCCTTAAAAGGTAAGTGATTTCAACATTCAGAAATAATTTCCCAGCTTGTCTTTGGACAGCCAACTTCTCCTAGAAACTCATCAAGGACGTTTCATCAGACTTTCATAGGAGCCCCTGGTTTGCAGCCTGCCTGCGGAACCTGGACTTGTGCATCCCCACGGTCGCGTAAGAGACTCTTATAAAATCTCATATTATTAACAGATATCTCCTGTTGATTCTGTTTCCCAAGAGAACCCTGACTAATACAGGACAAATAGGAGACTTGAATAGGGCTCTGGTAGGAATCACCATCCCTGAATCCTTCAAATCCTTGATGGTGGTACTCTCTCTACAATCCCTCCAGGAATCCGATATTTTTTTTAGATGGCCAGGAAGTCATTTATTGGAGGGCACAGGTCAGGTGAGGGCAGTGCTGAAAATGTTCCATGAGTACAGGGCCCGCCACTTGTCCAAGGGGCCATGATTTGGGATGTAGTTCACCCCATAGCCATCTAGGATGAGGTGCTTCTTGGACACCACGTCTTTGAATTCGTCAGCATTGAACTTGGTGAAGTCCTTCACACTTCTTGGCGATGTGGATTTTCTGGTGGCCAGGGAACTTGAAGTTGGCCCTGCACAGTGCCTCAATCACATTCTCCTTGTTCTGAAGCTTTGTGCAGATGGACATGATGACTTGACCTATGTGGACCTGGGCCACTGTCCTCTGAGGCTTTCCAAAGGCACCTCGCATACCTGCCTGGAGCCTAGATTGGGGATGGCACGAGGTCACAGACAGGACCACCAACAGGCAAGGGCTGTCTCCAAGGTCCCTAAGGGCAACGTGTACAAGCAACAGGCAGTGTACACTACCAAGGAGGCTGCTGTCCATAGCCACTGCACACGGGCCACCACAGGGAGAGTGGGCCAGTCGGCCTAATTGGCTGCTTTTGACTTACTATTTTGCTAGGTGGAGGCAATTCTAGTGGCTTCCTCTTGGCCTTACCTACCATAACCTTCACTTCACAAGTCAAGGAACCAATGTGGCATTCTGCCAGTTGCTGAGTATGTCTATTCCAATTATGCAGTCTGGAACTGGAGAAATAACCACAGAATGGTTTCAGTGATATTTTGGGTCTTCTGGAATTATGTCAGCTCAGATCTAGTGTCTAAGAATCCCTGAAATGTCTGATGATCTCCTTTCCCCAAAGTACAGTCACCCTGGTTAATGACCATCATTCTATATTTGAGATATTTTCTGTTGTCAAAAATATATCTTACTTGAAATACAGGACTTAAAATTCAACAACTGGAAAAAAATTGCAAAGTATTTCATAAATCACTTTTCAAATTTTTAAGGACCAAATAAAATGAAATTCAATAGAACTAGAAACCAGATAATTTATTTTAAAAAATGTATTTATTTTCAAATCAGAAGCATAATAAATAAAGCTCATCTATTACCTAAAATGCAGGTGCTGGGGTAATATTAGAAGCAAAATATTTAGGATGGGGAGTTAATTAATACACTAGTTTTATATAAGAAACTCTAGCATAGCATGATATAAATTGATGTCACTTGTGGAACTCTGAAAAGGAGGTAGCATTCATCCAGTAGTGAAAGTTCTGGGTTCTGGCTTGACTCAATTTGCACTGAGGTTTTTATCACATATGGTACAGCCTTCTTTTTTGTAGAACTATTGTGAGATTTAAAGGAGTAAAATTCTTAGGGTTAGAAAATCTAGGTTTTAGTTATAACTCTGAAACTCAAAGCTCCATTTTATTTTTCTGTATGCAGAGATAAAAACACTTTTTCAAAGAGTTATGAGAACTAAAAAGGAAACATGGGGAATGAATATACTTGATCTGTAAAGATCAAATCCAAATGGATTTTACAGTTCCTATTACTAAGCCCCATCTTAAACAAAATCTTACATGAACTCTCAAGATTAAAAACAGATCAAAGCAGAACTGGCTGTAACATATCTATATACCTTCTTGACTTCTCCCCAGCTGCTAGATCTCTTTTCCAGGAAGTTTCATAAAACACTGAGATTCCAAAGAAAAAAGTTTAAAAACAATCTCTTTATATTTAATTTTTCTAAACAGCCTATAATATTACATTCATTTATGTTACATATATTTGTTCATAAAATCCACATTAAAACTTCCTAAATATATATTATTGTTTAATTTTATAGTACAGGAAACTCTCACAAAGATTATTAACTTTCCTAAGATCACATAGTCAATATGTGGTAGAGATACGTTCAATTCCTGGTCTAGACATTTACCTCCATATCTTCTTGCCTTTCAGCTATTGTCAGTTATATTTGAGTGTGTGGGGAAATACTATTAGAGTTATAAATAATTAAGAATTAGAAGATTTCATGAAAACTAAAATCATAGTTTGATTGATGATCTGGTTAGGCATAGAAAGCTTAATATATGTATTTCCTTTTTTGTTAAATGTATATTTCTTTATATCTTTTAATAATTAAGATTTAAATATAATTATTTTACATTAACATCACCTTCCAGCTTGTCTCCATTCACCAACCCTACCTCTGTTCCATGGAGAGAAACATGACTTCTTCAGTTGGCAGCAATTCTTAAAATCAAAGTCCATTATTCTACAATGAAACAATAGAGCTACATTTGAGCTGACCTGATTTTTAAAATATCTAATTCTCAATTTAGGACCAGTATCTGAGGAGGCATGCTTGGGACTGTAGACTCCATTACACCAGCAATCTTTCACATCCACACTTTCTCAAATTAACACTCCAATTTACTTCATTGAAACTGGTAAAGCCTACAAACTCCTTCATTAATTAGGTTTACATACTTTATTCCTATTCTTCCTTGATACTATACCTCTGTAAGCAAATTGCTAATCCTTTACATCACATATTCCTATATTAAGAAATACAATCTTAAGCATTAAACACCATCTACAACCTTGGAATACAGCTAACCACTGGGTTCCTGGGTCTTTTTATGTTGTTTACCAAAAAAAAAAAAAAAATGTTTTTTTAAATCATCTCTTTTATCCTAATTCATATTCCTAATTTTTGTTTTCATTTATCTTTGGTGTCATGTACTAGTCAGATTATATTTAAGGAACTGTCACTCTGATACTCAGATGGCTCTCAGGTAGCACTTGTCTCAAAGTATTCTCTATTGTCCTTTACCCAGCCATTGCAGCACCAAGATCTTGGAGATATGGCCTAAATCTGTGATAAACTCACCACTCTTTTTGGTACCCAACTTCCAGTACTAAATTCTTTATTTTAATTATGCTTGGCTGCATATAATGGAAAACCAAATTACACTGCCTTAACCATATATGGCATTATTTTCTCATTAAATAAAGTCTAGGGTAGTGTAGATAATAAATTGTGCAACCAAGAAATTCCTCCAACTTTCAGTTCCAGGTCCGTTAATGTCTGTTCATTGTCAAGTTAATCATAGAAGTTTTTTAAATCTTTGAACTGGTAACAATTCTTATGGGGAAAGTAGGGCAATGTTCTCATATCCTGATAAAGTTTTAGTTTAGGGGGCACACGTTGTTTTGGATTGTTCTATGATCAACTTGGTTTTCCAGAATCCTCTTCCTCATATGGTTCCAATCTAGAATTAGCCAAAAGTGAAGTTTCACACAAATTTAAAGGTACAGAATTTGGATTTGTGTATACCCATGGTTGCACGAGGCAATTTTATAAAATTTCATACTACTTACAGATATCTTCTGTCCATTCTGTTTCCCTAGAGAACTCTAATACAATTCTTTTATTTAAAATATTGAAAGTTTAGTCCAATTCCATTGATAGTTTTAAATAAGACAAATAAAGAATAATAAATAGTGTTGCTTACAATATTCAGTCTTTGAGCAATTAGATAGCTTGACTGTGTGGGAGAGAGTATAGACTACAATGTGAACTATGGTCCATGCTTAATGGCAAAGCCCCAGGATGCATTTATCAATTGCAATGAATGTGCCACAATAATGAAGGATGTTGATGTGGGAGGGTGTGAGAGATGTGGGAGTGGGGCATATGAGAATTCCTATAGTTTTTGTGTAACATTTATGTAATCTAAGTATCTTTTAAAAAATAAAAAAATATATATTATTTAAAAAATTAAAGGGACAATAATGTAATTCTTGTCACTGTTTGTGAAAGCTGACAAATGGACATAATATTTTTCTATTTTCATAAAGCCATAAGCAGAATTCATTGCTGCCTGGTATTTTAGATTACTTAAAAGCAAGATGTTTTGTAAGCTATTTGCCTATTAATAGTTCCTTCTTTTCTATTTGCTTCTCTACAGGGGAAATTAAGCAGAGTTGTAGATAGAATCCTGAATATTTTCACTAAATATGTTAGACTTTTTCCAAAGGCTGATTTTAAAATCAGGACTAGGAAAACATAAAAATTTACATATCACAAAATATTTTATAGAATGACCTAAACACATTATTTATAAGTTAAAAGAAAATTATTTAACTTGTATATTAACATGGTTGTTTACTGTAACTTTAAATGTAGAACATAAATTTATACTTTTACTTAGCTATTCTCACATTTACTTAGCAGTAAATATGATGACTTTGGATGATATTGGATGGAGAGCTACTGAAACAAAATGGATAAAATAATTGGAGATAATATCTCCAAATAAAAGTCCACAGACTTTGCCTGGATGCCCTCATGAGGAGAAGTTATCATCCCCACACCATCTTGGTCGCCCGGCTAGCTCAGTCGGTAGAGCATGAGACTCTTAATTTTTTTTTAATATTCCTCTTCCATTAACTTCCATGAGAATATACTAGGAGACTATGCCTCTTAGCTCTCTCTTCATATGCATTTGTGAGTCTTTTATATTTCTTTTCCTCATTATGTCTATTTTCTTACACTTCTAATAACCTATGAGGACTTCAGTGTTTACCTCTATACAAATGGCACCTATATAACCTTTTGCAAATTACTGCTGGGCACTTCCACCAGGAAAGGACCATGAGATTTCAAATTCAAAATTTACAAGAAAAATTTTAGAGCAAATCAGTTTATACTTCCTCCAAACTTTCTTAATAGCCATCACAGCCTTTCAGATGTTAAAATAATAATAATAACAACAATAATAATAAAAAAAAAAAAACTTTAAAGTAATCCAATCAATGGTGAAGACCTGGAGTCCCTGGAATGAAATTCAACAAACGCTGAAACATGTAGGGCTAGGAATGATCATCAAGGGATCAAAGACAATAGCTTAGAATAAAATCTAAATGTTTGAATTTTTTTTAACAAAATGTTTTTCTTCCCTCAAGTCTATCTCTAATATCACACTACCTTCAAGAAGTTTTCTTTCTTTCCTCCATAATACATTGCTGTAAATGCTATTGTGGCACTTACTCTTTTATTTCGAAATTATTTGATATTTCTTATTAAAACAAGTTCCTTAAATTCAATTATGTTTGCTTTAGATTTGTATTCCTTGAAGTAGCTAGCACAATTAGAGTCTCACAGTAAATACCCAACTAAAAATTTGCTAAATTAAATTGTATCACAAGATCAATTAGATAAGAAAAGAAGAAACTCATGGTTCTTAAATATAAGCATCCCAACTTTTGTGTCTCAGTTGACCTGGGGGCCACTTGCAGTCAATCCTCTAGAATAAAACATTATGAAAACTTTTTCTAGTTTATACTATGTAACATAGATAAAATGTTATTTAATTGATTTAAAGTTCTGAGGATTTTTCTATGAATTCACAGCCTAATTGGCCCTCAGATATCCAAATTGCTAGCAATAATATCCCAATGGTTTTCTTTTATTAATAATACATTATTACATGAATATTCATTAATTATTCATTAGTTATATTTAATTTACAGGATATAAGACAATTATATTTTATTACCTGAATTACTTAATAATACAGTATTATATTATGATTATGCTTATTCATTATTTGTTACTTTTATTTAATTTAAATAATTTTAAAAATCTCAGTATAATTTGGTAGCATTTCTTTCTTGTATTACCTGAAGTGATAAGAGTAGTTCATTTCCTTTCCAATTCACATAATAGTCAGTATTGTTTCAGGTAAACTTCTTTCTCTCCCCATCTTGTTTGTCAAGCAAGACTTCACCTTAACATTGTATGAAACCTTAAAAGGATGAGAGTATCAAGAGTTTGGTAACATACTCCAGCATGAAAATGTCTACCAATATCAATACTTAATTAACCTTTAACTTTGGAATTGCTCCATGTTTCTCCATATTATATTTGAATCTTAATACAGTGGACATCATTACAGACTATTACCCTCCAGGATTAGCTTACTCTGGACAGAGACTGACTTCTAACAAGAGATTTAATCCACAATGAATCAGAAATAAAAATAAAAATAAAACTCAGATGAAGAAATAAAGAATAAAACCGAAACCTCAGAAAATCATAGCCTAAGCCCTGCCCTTCCTGGATTATGCTGGGGCAGTTTATATTGTTTTTTTCCACCCCATAGAGGGTTTGATTCTGGCAGTTAACATTGTATTTATTTTTCTAGGTTCCTAGTAAATGGTGATCTTTTTTAGCTCATGCTATAGCATCAAACTGATTAAATTAAAATCCAATCTCTATCTTTCATTACCTGTGTGAACAGGGCCATGCCATTTAATCCCTCTAAGCCTAGTTTTATACATTTAAAATAGGGGTAATAATAATTATTATAATATTTATTTCATATGGTTGTTAAAATATTTAAGAGATAATGTATTTAAAGTCCTTAACATTATCTAGCAAAACATAAGCATTTGATAATTGCTAGCAATTCTTATTGTCATCAATATATTACTGAAGTCATTGTTATTGTTCTCTGAATTTCTAGCACTCAGTCCATTGCCAGCACATACTTATTTTCAATTGATTTGGAATTGATTATAGCAAGACAATTTTATCTTCCTTTAAGTGTGTCCAATAACATAAACAGGATCTACAGGATGATGGTATTGTCTACTAAACTGTATATTCTTACAATGGAAGAACCTTTTTTATTATTATTTTAAAAATTGCCTCTAACTAGTAAAGTGTCTTGTGAGTAATTGTTACTCAATGCTTGGGTGATGATACACAACACATGGTTATATTCAAAATAAGTAAAGCTTTGGCATTGAGAAACAAAAGACTTTTCTTTAACATTGAATAGTTTGTTTAATAATGTGTTAGGACACCAGGATAGCTCTTGGGTGTAAGTTTACAAAGAACATTGGCCATACCATTTTTTTTTACAAATGATTGTAATTCAGCATGTCACTGAAAAAACAACACATGGGATAATCTGATCTTTGAATGAATTTTTGTCAGATCTGCTTATTTATTTATTTATTTTATTTATATTTATTTTTTGTGTGAGAGAAGTTGTGAGCTTACTAAAGACATACATAATGTGCAGAATTTCCATGCGTCACCCTTCCACCAACACCTTACATTGTTGTGGAACATCTGTTTCAGATTATGAAAGAACATGATCAGACTATTATTACTAACTATGGTCCATAGTGCATACTTTGTATATTTTTTCCATATACCCCCTATTATTAACACTATGCATTAGTACTGTACATTTGTTATGGCTCATGAGAAAACACTCTCATATTTGTACTGTTAACCACAGTCCATCTTCTACCATATGGTTCATTGTGTTATACAGTCCCATGCCTTGTACAATCTATCCAAAGTGTACACTCAATGGCCCTCACTTTCATCACAGAGTTGTACAGTCAACATCCCAGTAAACCTTTGAAAGATTTCCTTAGTCCAAAAGAAAACATCAGATATATTTTTAAGTCGAAAGAAAATGCTGCTACATTGTATACCCGGTCCATTACCATTCAATGAAAAATATAAATTTGTAGCAGTGCTTCAAGAATTAATCACCTTATATTATAAATCATCAAACCAAACAGAGAATGTTCTATTAATTTGGTGCCAGAGTTAACTGAATATTCCTAACTTGCTTATAGAGAAAAATATCTAGAACAAAAGAAATCAGTTTTTATTGCAATTCCTTTAAAAAGATCACGACTTTATAAATATTATTGCCTAACATAAAGAATTACATTTTAAAAGACTTCATAATAAATATTTTGTACCGTTTACATTTTATTTTTTAGTAAATTGGCTAAGTGCTTTAAAATGCTTTCACATTCTTTAGATATCAAGTCAGTATCAATGGATGCTACTTATTTTTAACTATTCTTTTGATGAAATTTATTTTTAAAAAATACCTAAAACTTATATGGAAAACTCTTGTTCATGCATAACAGACAAATAAGTGTACTACATTGTTTTATCAATGCCAAGATCCCTTTACAATGGCATAGCCCTTTGGGGAACTGTGGTAAATTTAAGGAGATCAGACCAGTGCTGTTTTCACAATTATGGGCAGTTTTATGTACACTATCATGTCTTTCATAGCAACAAGGTAACTAGGTCATGAGTGTCTCCAGTTGAGCTCCATAAGAGATGATCTGAACATACTTAATTAAGAAAAATAAGTGTTTCTCCCTTGTTGCTACTTGACCTTTTCTTTAATTTGGTGATGTTCCTTAAGAGAAGATCTTTCCAAACTTCTCCATGAAGTGATATAGATAGATCTATACACTGGGCACCTTAGAAAATATCTCCTTCACATTGTACAAACTCTCTTTTTCAAGATATCTGTCGTATGGACAAAACAGTGTAGTTACTGATAACTTTAGTCTTTCTTTGCTGGAATAATCCTTCATAGAAAGCATGTGTTTGGTTTTCCTTTATCTGCACCAACTCTAGAACATTATGCTAACAACTAATGTCAATCTCAACCAACTCTCTACATCTGTAGATTTCATGGAACACCCACTATTGGTCCACACAACTGGCATTCTAATCGTTCTAACCATCATATTGCCACTGCTAGTTTAGACAAGTTGGTATTCTTTTCTGGACTTCACTTTCCTTCTGTGTAAAATAAATTTTCCTTCCAACTCTAAAAGGTGAAATCACCAAGGGAGGCTAAACTCCAACTGATCCAAGCAATGTCCTTAGCCATAAAAGAAAAGAGATTTCATTCTACACTGCTAATGTCGAGATAAGACTAATTTTATTTTTCCCCAGAGACCAAGTCAGTATGTTAGTGGCATGTTTAACATCAAACTATGTTAGTGACAAAGTTTTTTGGAAAGAAATAAACCACTTTATTTACATAAAGACAAATGATTGCACCTTAAATGCTTTAGTTACATTAATAGCTATAAAATTGAAAGAATTTGCTTAATGAGTGAATTTATATGCATGAATTCTACTCTCTGTTCCTTTTCAAAGAGATTATTGATAACATAATTTTGAGACCCATAGATAAATTCCACTGGAACACATACAATAGTAACTCATATATAAATAAAAATCTATTAGACCATGGACCATGCTTATCAAGAAGAACATATTCCTCTTTAGTAAGTATTGTTTTACTGTCCATGGTCCTCAGGCACATGGTCTATTTTTATAGAACTGTTTGTGTTCTTTATTTGGATTTAAATAGTGTGATGTCACATACATACTACTAACTAAATATTTATATCTTCTTAAATTTTAATAAAACTAAATTGCTATGTTAATTTTTTAAAAATTGCTACCCTGTTATATATTTAATTGTGCTCTCCCCATCCCCCAGGGAAATATGTTGAAGTACTAATCCCCAGTACCTCAGAATGTGCTCTTATTTGGAAATAGGGTTGTTACAGGTAGAATTAGGCAAGTTAAAATGAGGTCATACTAGAGTAGGGTGGGTCCTATATGGTACTGTATATGCATATATGGTACTATAATATAAATTTTTTAAAAAATCCATAGAACTGCACAACACAGACAGTAAACCTTAATTTAAAACATGGACTATAGTTAATAGTTAATAGTGCAATTATGAAAATGTCACACCAATGCAAGATAATAATAGTGTGTTATATGGGAATCCTGTATTTTATTTTATGCATAATTGTCCTGTAACACACAACTTCTCTAATAAAAAATAAAATATATCAAAAAAGAGAAGAAGAAAAAGAATATTAGAAATGAAAGGGTATATAAAAAATTTCTTTCTTAAATTCAATTTTCAACCACAAATCTGTTTGGCAGTTTATAAGTAAATGAGAAATCTAAACTATTTCTACAAAATGGAAATTAGTGTGCTAACAATGATATGAAAATGAAATAAGTATCTATTTTTAAATTTTTAAGGTATTTGATCCTATCTCCAATGTAATCTTTTTTTAAAAAATTCCTCCTAAGTTAGATATGGGCCATGCTTTTTTTTAGCTATTCTAGATCTCAATTCCTTTATCTGTATAGGACTACAACTATAATGCTTAGTATATACGGTCATTATGGTAATTAAGTATGATAATACATAAAGTATTAGAATACTTCCTATTGTAGAGAGAGCATTTAACAAACAATAGCTGTTACTATTATTAACAGTAATAATAATTACTGTTATAAGAAATGTAATGCTACCCAAGATCAAATAGCTATGCTAGGAAAGTCACAGACACTCTCAGGGGCCCTCTTCTGGTTCTTGCCTTCCTCTCTCCTTATCCCTTCGTGCAGATAATTCAATATATTTCCATTCCACAGCCTGGGGGATTCGGTAAGTCTAATGGAACAGCCTGACCATACTTTGAACCTAAAACTGAAAACAAGCAGCCCCAGGTGCTTCTCAGGGTGGGCACTCAGCACAAATGGTGTTTGATACATGTTTTTTTGCTCAGAGGCAGGGATCCCTCTCCCTCGAGTGTATAAATACTCCACACTTGGATGGTGCAGGCCTCCCTCCTCTCAAACACAATGTGTCATCCACCAACCCTGACCCAAATGGGCCCCTTGGGGACTGGCATGAGGGGCTCTCTACCCCTGCTCTTTTGGACCCTTTGTTCTGTGTAGGTAATAAAGTGATAATTTGCTGAAATCCTTTGTTGTATACAAGCCTGTGTTCCCAGGACACACCGTGTAGCAACTCACTCTACAAGCTAACAAATAAAGCTGGATTTCACTACACAGACTAGTAGCCAAATTTAAAGCCCAAAATTGTAAGCAATGTCTCTGTAGTAGAATCATTGTATATTTTGAGAAAATGGCAAGTTTTCTGAAGAAATTTTCTCTAACATGGTATATTTGTAGTGAGAAACTAAATTGGAAAACAGGTATAGAGACAGACAATGGAGAACCCTGAACACCAAGTTTGGACTGAGGGATTGGGGCATTTTTCTCCATGAGACAGGAAATCATTAAAGGCATTTTTAACAGAGGAATAGCTTATGATCATTAGAATGTTTCATCTGGGATTTATGTTAAATATGAGAATTTATTAGCTTACCCTAATAAAACTGTAATAAACTGTAAAACGTACAGTTTTAAAGCCAAGAAAATGTCCAAATCAAGGCCTTGTCAAGGCAATGTTTTCTTCCCAAAGACAGGTTGCCAGAAGTCCTTGGCTTCTCTGTCTCATGGCAAGGCACATGGTCGCATCTCCTGGTCTTTCCATTCGCCTCTGGATTTTGTTGCTTTCAGGTTCTTGCTTCCATGCCTTTCTCTCTCTCTCTCTCTCTCTCTCTCTCTCTCTCTCTCTCTCTCTCTCCATTCCATTTATAAAGGACTCCAGTAATAGGATTAAGTCCCATCTTAAATGAGGTAGGTCACATCTTAACTGAAGTAGTCTCATCAAAAAGTCCTGCTTACAACGGGTTTATATCCACAGGAATGGATTAGATTTAAAAACTTGTTTTTCTGAGGTACATACAGCTTCAAATTACCACAATTCTGAAGTAACAGATAGTGTACAGATGTTTACAACTTACTTATTTACCTTGAAATAAATTGGCCTGGTAATGGATAAAGGAATGGATAGATAAGTTACCATGGTAGAATATTGATAGTGCCAGGAATGTGAGCATTAACTGTAAAATTTTTTCAACTTGTATGTTTAAAGTTTTCCTAAATAAAATATTCAGAAAAAAAGAACTGATAATTTGCTAAACTAGAGTGGTACTGCCAATGAAGAAGAATAACTATCATTTATTAAAGTTTTGCCACTTTCCAAATATTGTTAAGAACTCTCTCTATATTATCTCATTTAATCTTTATAACAATGATATGCTGCAATTATAAAATCTATATTAAGGATAAATTATGACTCTTAAGGCTTTAAGTAAATTATGCATGGTCACATAACTTGTAAAAGGAAGTGCTGGAATAGAAATCCATGTCTGTCTGACTACAAAGCTTGTACCCTTAAATATATCCACTGTACCACACAGTACAGTATAAAGATTAAGAATTTGTGAAAGACAATGAGATATAGGATTGGATAATAATTACGAGGGCAATGTACTTCACAGTTCACAAAAGTTGTTATATTTTCAAACTTATTGATAAATAATGCTAGTAACAAAAATAAAAGATGGGTTATAAAAGCTTATTTGGATAGACACAGGCAAAAGGATAAAATCATAAGTTCAGAAAATATCATAATGAATCACTGACATAATTTTGGGGTCCAAGCAAAGATGTCCATCAGTAACAAGAAAATTTCAAAATTACACTAAGGATAACACTAAGAATGAGAAATTTGTACTATAAATCACTTTCATAGAAGTGGCTGTTGAACATATGAAGCCAATGAAAGTATCAGAGGAAACTACTTCAGTGTGGAAAAGAAAGAAAGAGAAGAAAATATGAGTTAAGAAAGTTCTGGAAGGGAAGGAAGAAGAAAACAGAAAAAAAAAACTTGGAAGGAGAGAAGTAGAAGCCATGGGTTTCACAGTATCCCCTGAGCAGGAAAACTAAATGTATATACCTGAAGCTTAGTAAAGTGATGACCTTATTTTATGCAATATACTAACACTTCCTGCCTAACACCAGTGAATTTAATCAGAAACAATAATAAATGGTCATTTTGGATCAGTCAAGTGTACAATATACCAATTTTATGTCAAGTAGTGCCTTAGGAACTAATAATACATGAATGAATGCCCATGGATTCCTGAATTAGAATTATATTTTACTCAAGTGAGGAATGAGGGATATAAATTAAATATTGATGGTTTGGGGGATCATCTACCAGGAGAGACATCTGAGTGTTGTTTTAGTTTCCTGGGTGCCAAAACAAACACCATGCAATGGATTGTCTTAAACAATAAGAATTTGCTGGCTCATGATTTTGAGGCTAGGAAAAGTCCAAAATCAAAGTATCATCAAGGATATGCTTTTTCCCAGAAGACTGTGACAATCTGGAGCTGGCTGCCAGTGATCCTTGGTCCTTGGATTTTCTATCACATAGCAATGCTCACGGTGACCTCTCCTGACCTCTCCCAGCCTCTCCCTTCTTTTCTAGGTTTTAAGAACTTGTTTTTGTAGGGTACATAGCTCCAAATCATTAACAGGTGTCAATAAGCATTTTCCTTTCTTGAGAGTAAAATTCACATCCTTTCCCTTGTAATCTCTAGCATAGACTTTCTGCATTTGGTTGTTCAATATATAGTTGTTGCTTTTAATCAGATTAATACAATTTAGAGCATGGCAGTATCAAGAAAATAATTTTGAGACTAAAATTGTGGTGTTTATGTCTCTGAGTAAACTCTATGAAAGAAGATATAATTTATGTTTGGTTCTTTGGTTCATTCTGAAATTTGAAATCCCATTAATGACACAATATCTACAGCTTAGCAATAAAGTACTAGGTTTGCCCTTTTTTATCTCTTTGCTCTCTGTATACCACTTGGCAGAATTCACCCCCAGGAGCAGTATTATATTACAGCTTTCAATTCACTTCTACTTTACCAGTGAAATTTTTTGAGTCTCAGGGCAGAGCTTTGTACTATACAGTTTAGCAAATGACCTCAATTTTCTTAAAACTTATTGCCAATTTGTAACCACTGACTCAGCATAACTATTCATCATACTTTCTCATGATGAGTGGGTTTCCAGAATGCAGTTTTTAGCATATGGCAGATTCTATAGGACTGCTTCAAGGACCTTTGTAGAGGCTGGAATATAATTGAGAATTCATGAGTTGCTCCACACTTATATCTCTTCTCTGGATGTGCACATTTAGCATATGATGCAGTGAGCTTTCAAGGGCTGAGCTGGAATTGCTTATTGCTTCACAGAATATACTCTACCAGAAGTGCAAATGTCAACAGAAATATTTTCCACCATATATTCAAATTTTATCAAGCGGGAAGCGGCTGTGGCTCAATCAGTAGGGCTCCCGTTTACCATATAGGAGGCCCTGGGTTCGGTTCCCGGGGCCTCCTGGTGAAGGCAAGCCCGCCCACACGGCGTGGTTAGCTGACCCAGCGAGCACAAGCAGCAAGGGGGGGATAAATGAATAAATAAATAAAATCTTTAAAAAAAAACAAAACAAAACAAATTTTATCAAGGTGCAATCCTTTTCTGATACTGAGTATATTTACTTTTTCCAAGAAAAAATAGTTTCTTCCCTATTCAAGCTAACTGGAAAATTTGTCTCTGATATTTCTTTAGTGAGCAGGAGCTTCATGGCCTGTATCTTTTTAGGGACATTGTTCTCTTAGACTATAAGATGATGGCCAATTTTCCAGATTTTTTTTTTAATTTAAAGATTTTAAGAACAAAGGAGGTAATTAACTAATTCTTGGTTTCTCTAAAATAAAACAAAACAAGTCTATGAGAGAATGCCCATTTTGGTTGAGAAGTAATTATTGGTACAGTTAAATTAGATTTGGATTTGGCCCTTTGAAAAATATCTTACACTTTTAGTAAATAGCTGTTTTATAACACCAGAATAATAATTATCTTACTCTGCAGCATTTCATGCCCCTGTAAATTCTGATATTTTCATCATGCTAAAACCAGTTTTCATCATATATGTATGTGTATGAGTAGTTTCAGACTGATACTGAGCAAAAGCAGGTTCTTTTTTCCCAATGCTTCTGTAAAGCCAATTCCTGAGACACTGGGATTTCAAAGAGAGAAATGTTTATTTGGTTGTGCAAGCAAAGGAGGCCAGTTGCCTCAGACAGCTCAAAAACTGCTTCCCTGATCTGCAGAAATTCTAATATTTTACAACATGGGGTACTAATGAATAATTGGTGTGGAGCTGGACACAGATTCACAGGGTAGTTGGGGGTGGAGTAGAAAACCAGGGTCAGTCACAAGGATTTGGGATAGGGGTATATAGATACACAGAACAAAGGTCAGTTACAAGGTCTTTCATATGGATATAAAAGGTGGGTGAATTTGTTACCATCCACCAATTATACACAAGGATGAACCTAATCTATAAACAAAGGTAAAGTAAATCTAGAATTAGCATCACAAAGGTAAGCACTCATAAGGGAAAGGTTGAATCTAGAGGAACCACAAACAGGAGTGAGACCAAACTAGCTAGCTTCAGTAATTTCAGATATTAATCTTTTGCTATTTTAAAATATAATGGCATCTATATAATGTTTCACTAACCATAATTATTTGTTATTCTTAACCTTTGGTTATAAGATTATGTACATTTTATAGTCAAATTTTATTACAAGGAAGAAATTTCTAGTCTTTACCCCTTTGAAATATAGAGCAGACATAAGAATGAGTTTGGAAAGGAATTTCAAGTTGAAGGTTAGAACTATTTAATTTTAGCTCCTGGTGTCAAAAGAAACAATGTCATCAGTATAATGAAAGCTGTAGTTCTATTAAAGGAGAAACTGCAAAGGGAGGGATATCTCAAATTGGGGAAGTCAGAGTCAGAGTCTCAATAGCCATCTGGTCACAGCTGCTTTATAAAGGCATTTAAAGGGAATTTCCAAAGAGGGTAGCAATGACAAGAAGACATTAAAGTTCTTTATTACATGGGGGAGAGGGATCTTCAAAGCAGGTTGCAAATATACATTGATTAGTATGGTATGCTTGCCCATTTGGATAAACCCTCTCTACTGGACTGAAATTGGCTTATCACCAGGTTTACTTGGTGCAATTCTGAGGGATATGTTCCAGTTTCTAGGAAGGCCCCTGAGGACTTTCTGGAAAATCTTTTCTTATAAAGGGATTAGTCCCAGCAACACCCAAAGCATGCAGCCATTTTATTTTGCTGATGACTAGTGAGTCTTAGTAACAAAGAACTTACAGATGCAGAAGTCCTTTGCACTGCTGAGGGTTAGATCTGTGTTTCCTGGGGCTTGAAAGGATATTAGATGCTAAATAAATTGCTAGTTAAAGTGTCAGGAGCTTTGTATGCAAACAGGGCATACACTTTTCAAATAAGCAGGGGGGTTTATAACTCTTAATGTGAAAATTTAACTGAAGTGCCTAATGAACTTCTGTATGGGTGAACCAAATTCAGGAAGTGGTTTGTGGGATTCAGTAGGTAATGACTGCCTTTGCAAATAAACACTAAATTAGGTTATCAAAACCTGGAGGTCTCCTAATATCTATGTTTTCTGTAGTTAGTAACAAGCTTCCATAGTTACAAAAAACTTTTTGCTTTGTTTCATTTCACAAAAATATTTTTTTTTGATGAATCAAATATGAAGCAATCAATCATTTGTTTTAAAAGCTATATATTCATCTAGACAAAGGATACATAAGGAAACTGAGAGCTTGAATAATGTGATAAATGAAAAGACCTAATAGACATTTATAAAGCATTATACCCCAAAACAGCAGAATACACATTCTTCTCAAGTGCTTATGGCTTTTTCTCCAGGACAGACCATATGTTGGGACATAAGTTGGATCTCAATAAATTTTTAAAATGTGAATTTATACAAAACACTTTCATAATGGAATAACATTGGAAATTAATAACAGGCAGAAAAGGGGGAAATTCACATATATATATATGGAGATTAGACAATATACTCTTAAATAATCAGTGGGTCAAAGAAGAAATTGCAGGAGAAATCAGTAAACACCTCAAGACAAATGAAAATGAGAACAGGGAAGCGGCTGTGGTTCAATCAGTAGGGCTCCCGTTTACCATATGGGAGGCCTCGGGTTCGGTTCCCGGGGCCTCCTGGTGAGGGCAGGCCCGCCCGCAGGGCGTGGTTAGCTGACCCAGCGAGCACAAGCAGCAAGGGGGGGATAAGTGAATAAATAAATAAAATCTTTAAAAAAAAAAAAAAAGAAAAGAAAAGAAAATGAGAACAAAACATTCAAACAAGGGATACAGCAAAGGCAGTGCTGAGAGGAAATTTATAGCCCTCAATGTTTATATTTAAAAAAAGAAAGAACTAAAATCAAAGGCCTTACTGCACACCTGGGGGAATTAGAAAAAGATAGCAAACCAATCCCAAAGCAAGCAGAAGGAAATAAACAATAAAGATTAGAGTAAAAATAAAGAAAATGGAGAATTAAAAAGCAATAGAGAAAATCAACAGAACTAAAGTTTGGTTCTTTAGAAGATCAACAAAATCAATAAACCTTTAGCTAGATTAACAAAGAAAAAAAGAGAGGAGATACAAATAAATAAAATCAGAAATAAAAAGAGTGACATTACCACAGACCCAGCAGAAATAAAAGAGATCATAAGAGGATACTATGAACAACTGTATGCCAAAAAATTAGACGTTGATGAAAATTTCTGGAAACATATGAACTAACCACACTGATCCTAGAAGAAATAGAAGACCTCAAAAAACCAATCACAAGTAAAGAAATTAAAATAGTCATGAAAAACCTCCCCAAAATGAAAAGTCCAGGGTAGACAGTTTCACAGATGAAGTCTACCAATCTTATTCAAACCATTCCAAAAAATTGCACAAGAAGGAATGCCACTAAACTCATTTTATGAAGCTAACATCACCCTAAAACCAAAGGCAAATAAAGATATTATGAAAAAAATAAATAGACCAATTTCTTTAATGACTATAGATGTAAAAATCCTTAACAAAATTCTAGCTAACTGAATGAAAAAAAAAAATCAAAAAAATTATACACCACGATCATGTGGTCTTTATACCATGGAAGCAAGAGTGGTGCAACACAGCAAACATTATACTCAATGGAGAGAGATTGAAAGCTTTCCACTGAGATCAGGAAAAGACAACTCTCCCCACTATTATTCAATATGGTGCTAGAAGTTCTAGGTAGAGCAATTAGGCAAGAAAAAGAAAGAAAAGGCACACAAATAGGAAAAGAGGAAGTAAAACTTTTTAAATTTGCTTATGATATGATTCTATATTTAGAACCCCCCCCCAAAAAAAAACCCACAACAAACTATTAGAACTTATAGACTATTTCAACAAAGTGGCAGGATAGAATATTAATATGCAATTATCAATAGCAATTCTTTAAATTTAACCAAGGACATAAAGGACCTGTATTCAGAAACCATAAAACATTGCTAAAAGAAACCAATGATGATATAAATAAATGGAAGAATATTCTGTTACATGGGTTGGAAGACTAAATATCATTAAGATGTCAATTCTACCCAAACTGGTCTACAGATTTAATGCAGCCTCCTCCCAAAATTCCAACATCCTTCTGTGTAGAATAGGGAAAGCCAATTATCAAATGTATTTGAAAGGGTAAGAAACCCTGAATACCCAAAAAATACCTTTAAAAACAAGAACAAAGTTGAAGGACTCTCATATTCAGACTTTAAAGCATGTTATCTAACTACAATGGTAAAAACAGCATGGTACTGGCATAAAGACAGACAAATTGACCAATGAAATCAAATTTAGAGTTTGGAAATACACCCTCACATCTATTGTCAAGATTTTTTAGAAGGCTGTCAAACCTATTCAGCTGGGTTAGAATAGCCTATTCAACAAATGGTGCTGAAAAACTGGATATCTATATCTAAAAGAAAGAAAGAGGACCCATATCTCACATCATATACAAAAATTAATTTTAAAATTTAGTTTTAAATATAAAAACTAGAAACATAAAACTCCTAGTAGAAAATATAGGCAAAAATCTTCAAGACCTTGTGGTTGGTGGTGCCTTCTTGGACCTTACACCCAAAGCATGAACAACAAAAGAAAATATAGATAAAAGGGACTCCTTCAAAATTAAACACTTTTGTTCTTCCAAGGACTTTGTCAAGAAAGTGAAAATGCAGCCTACTCAATGGGAAAAAAATTGGAAACCATATATCTGATAAAGGATTGATCTCCATGTTATAGAAAGAGAACACACAACTTAATGACAAAATGACAAGCAATTCCATTAAAAAATTGGGCAAAAGAATTGAACAGTCATTTTTCTGAAGTGGAAATACAAATGGCCAAAAGATACATGAAAACATGTTCAACATCACTGGCTCTTAGGGAAATGTGGATCAAAACTACAATGAGTTATCACCTCAGCACCATACAGAATGGCCATTATTAAAAAAAAAAAAAAAAAACTACAAGTGCTGGAGAGGATATGGAGAATTAGGAACATTCCTTCACTGTTGGTGGGACTGTAAAATGGTGCAACTTCCGTGGAAGAGGATCTGGTAGTTTCTCAGGAAACTAAATATAGAACTGCCATATGATCCAGCAATCCTGCAACTAGGCATATATTCAGAAGATCTGAAAGCAAGGATACAAGAAGATATTTGTACACCAATGTTCATAGTGGCATTATTCACATTTGCTAAAAGATGGAAACAACCTAAATGTCCATCAACTGATGAATGGGTAAATAAGATGTGGTATATTTATACAATGGAATATTATTCAGCTGTAAGAAGAAATCAATTGGGGAAGCACATGACATCATGGAGGAACCTTGGGCATATTATGGTGAATGAAATAAGCCAGATGCAAAAGGACAAATGTGGTATAGTCTCACTGATATGAATTAAATACAATGAGTAGAGTTATGGAATTGGACTATGATATGTAGCTTGGTGGGAGATGTAATGTGGGATGAAAAGGGGAGACAATGGTGGATGTATATAGAATGTTTAAGATCAAATGTAAATATGTGGTAATGGTTGGATTGGATGTTAACACACTATAATGAATAACAGACACTCTTGATTTATGGATGTGATTGTGGCTGAAAGGGGTAGTCTAGGAATATTAATGTTATTTGGAGGACAGCTGGAGGATGATTTTGGGAATGTATAACAATGATTTTAGAAGTAGATGAGGATTGTGGTTAATAATATAAATACAGGAATGTTCTAATACAGGGTGTTAAGAATGTGGTGATAAATGGAAAAAATATAACTAACATAATTTATGGGCTATAGTTAATATCAACATTGTAATGATTATGTAGCAAAAGCAAAGTTGGTACTATATTAATGCTAAAGGTTAAAAAAAAGGAATATAGGTTTGGTTTTGTGAGATATGATAGGATTAAGTATTTTTTCTCTTCTTCATTTTTTTCATTAATAAGGAGACTTGACTATGTTTTTAACTAACCTGTGTTCATCTGTGTATCTTTATGAACATTAGAGGAAAATCTGAGTTAGTAGCTGGAATTAGATGAGATAAAAGTGCCTGGGAAGAACTTTTTAGGAGTAATATTTCCATAACTTGTTGAGTGGCCTTTCCCTGTTATTTTATTTTTTTGAATTTGAAATAAAGTTATTTAAAAAGTTATGTATACTTAAATACGTTTATACATAAACATGAGTATATCCATGAAACACCTCTGAAAATAAAGAAAACTCTAGTAGTAGTGATTCTTTCAGAAGAGGGCTTGGGAACTTGAAGAAATCTCTACAAAGTTTTCAATTTTACTGTCTACCCTCCTATAACATAAATTCTGTACTCTGTGCATTTACAAAACATACAAAATTAGTTTTATGGTAAAGTAAAATTTGTCTGTTCTTTTATCCTTGTTTGACTTGCTGCACATTTTCTTCTGAAAGGTGAAAAGGAATCTGAAGTGTGTTTTCCTACTTAAATTTTATCAAAATGATTTGTTCTACTTTTATTCAATTCTCTTGACAGTTTAATTATGACAAACCCAACTACCTAATACTAAAGATAATGTCTTAGCTTCATGAAGCACTTTACATACTAAAAGCTCAAAGAGATTTACAGACTAAAAGCTCAGAGCTCATAATCCCATTTTCTTTATGACAGCATCTTTAAGGAATGAACCATAACCCAGAAAACATTGAAAAAAAAAAAGAATAAATGAAATTACTTAAAGGTATTAATTATATAATTGGCTATGAGAAAGTGAATACACACAGTGTTTTTGTTTTGTTTTGTTTTGTTTTGTTTTGTTTTTTACTCAAATGGTACCTATACAAAATGAAAGAAAGTGAAAATTTAACCAGTTAGAAAACTAGTTTGTTTTGGTTATTCAAAATGAATGTACAACCTATATTAACATATCCAAATCAGTGAGTGTCATCAAGACACCATAAGAGATGCTTTCTCACCAAAGTCAGCTACCGTTGTGGCAAAGCAAGATGGTCACTGATCTCAGCCTTCCTCTCTGGGCTCACCATCTCCTTTTGAGCTGCTTTGTAGGCCGAGCCTCTTGGAGGCTTTGTGCTTAAGCGATCCTCTAGTCCTCTCTCACATGGCAGGATGTGACCTGTGTCTGTCTGTCTCTCTCTGTGTCTCCATTTTTATCAGACCCAGCAAGAAGGCAGAGACTTAACATGAATCATGCCTCACTGAAGAAGTCCAATCAAAAGCCCTAAAGTGATCTTTCAAGTAATCTAAGCATAGGACCCAATCACAGGGTATTACACCCACAGGAATAGATGAGTTTAAAAACATAATCTTTCTCTTTTGGGGATTTATAAAATAATCTCAACAGCCACAAGTAGTAACAAGAGATTGAAGAATCATGAGGAGGGATACAGTTCTGTGGATATGAACAGTTGAAGTACAGGCCAAGTTAATCTTGCTCTCCATTTCATGGATTTCTTCCATAATTTATCCATGAAAGATTTAGTTTTGCTTTATCTGTATTTGCCATGTCATTTGTACCCGCTAATGTGTTTGTTATAAGTCCTTAAATATGCATGTATCTTAGTAAAATATATCATTTTATTTCATGTGTATATGCTTTTTGATTTTGATAAGTGATTTTGTGCTATAAACCCATTCATTTTCATTTTACATCACATTTTATAAAGTTCTATCTATATTGCTATATGTCAACTAGCTCTTTGTTTCTTTTATTATATACTGGGCATGCAGAGAAACTGAAGAATGGAGTCCATAATAAAGAGAAAATGGAATCAATAGAAACCAATCCCAGCTGACTCATATTTTGGAATTAGCAAACAAGAACCTATAAAGTATATATTATAAATTTTAAATATGTTCAGATCATTTGATTAAAAAATGGGTCTAATGAATGAACAAATGGGAAAATCTCAGCAACAAAATAAAAATCATTAATAAGGAAATTCTAGAAATGAGAAGTAAAGTATATGAAGTGAAAAATTCCATATATATATATATAACCAGTTTGGAGATGGTAGAAGAAAGTGTTAGTGAGTTTGAAGTTGGACTAATAGAGATTGTCCAATATGAATAACACAAAGAAAAATTAATAAAAATAATAAATACACCCCTAGTGACTTGTGAGACAATATAAAGCAGTATAACATTTGTGTGATTGGTGTTCCAGAAGCAGAGGAAAAATAAGTGGAGTACATGCACACAAAATATTGAATCTCTAAAGAAAAACTATTATGGTTGATGAAAATGTAAAATTAGAGATTCAAGAATACAAAGATTACAAAGAAAATAGACATCTAGGCACAGCATATTCATACTGCTGATAACCAAAGACAAAGTAAAAATCTTGAAAGTTGCCAGAGAAAGTAGTAGACAACACAAGGAAACAACAATATGCATGACAGCTTAATACTCGCTTGAAGTCATGGAGACAAGAAGACATTGGACTAACATCATTAAAGTGCTAAATTTTAAAAAAATCAACTCAAAATTCTATGGAACTGAAAATATCCTTCAAAAATTAAAGCAAAAAACAAAAAAGTATGATCAACAAAAATTAAATAATCATTGCAACAGACTTGAATTGCAAAAAAAATGTGAAAGAAAACTCCTCTGGATGAGTGGAAATTACATTAAAAGGAAACTAATATTTATAAAAAAGAAGGAATAATATTAGAAGTAATAAATATGTGCATAATTAGAAAATATTATATATGCATATATTATATATACATATAATAATATATACACATATTTTTCTTAATTTCTTTAAAATTTTGTTTAAAGCAAAACTTAACATAGTAATATATGTTGTATTATGCATGTAGATATAGCATATAGGCAATAGTACAAAGGGTAGGTGTAAATGGAATGGTATCATTGCAGTGTTCTTAGGTTTTACATGAAGTCATCCAATTGTAATTCTAAATAAACTGTGAAAATTAAAGATGCATATTATATCTGAATAACAACCATTAATATAACATTGTAAAGAGATATAACTAAAAATCCAAGAGAGGAATTGAAATAAAATGCTATGAAATATTTGATTCTCCTTCAAAAATTTCAGGAAAGGAGGAATAGATAAATAAAAAACAAAACAAGCTATGGAATAACTTAAAAACAGAAAGCAAGGTAGTACTTAAACCAACCATATCAGAAATTATATTAAATATTAATGAAATACACATGCCACTTATAAGGAAGAGAACATCAGATTGGATATGAAAGTAAGACCCAAAGCTTTAAAGATAAAACATAGATCTGTTGAAAGTAAAGATATGGATAAAGATATACCATGCAAGCAATAAGCATAAGAAAACTGGAGGGGCTTTAGTCCTCTATTTGTGTCCTCCCTCCTGACTTCCTTCCTGCTTTTCTCTCTTCCTGACCCCATTCTTCCTGCAACTTTTCCTCCCTTTCTGAATAATTCAGTCTACTTTATTAGGTAGAACCAGGTGTAGTAGAAGGCTATGTCTTTATGTTGAGGCTACGGATTAAAGGTCACCAGTAACCCAAGGTGGGATATGAAAACTCAAGCAAGGTGGGAAGGTCTCTGTGCTAGAATGTGTGACAATGGCCAGCCACATGCTGGTATATGAGTATAGGATTAGCAAGGTATCAATATTGAGCCATGGAAAAATTCCCATAGCAGTTTTCTAATCTTAAGCAAAGTGAGGATGTTTTCCCAGTTATTAGTGTGGATGGAAGCAATTTTATGACATATTATCCTCCAGTGTTACCTAAAAGTAAGCAAATTCCCATATGAATGAGATGCAGAAAAGAAGAGCACATAAATTTTATATTTAGTGAGAAACCAGAGGGAGAATTTTTCAGATGCTAGGGGAAAATAGGGTTATAGTAGAGGAAAAAAGGGTAATGCCAAGATAGTTGGAGGTTTCTGACAGATATTTTCTCAAATCTAGTTTTTCAAGAGCTTGGATGTCTCTCCAGAAATGGGATCTATTCATTGTGCAAGATGTTTTATAACTATAGTTTTTTCTATTTTTTGCCCTTAGTCTGAGATTTCATGTGTTTAAGATATATTATTTTTCTAGTTTTTAGAGACATTTCAAAGACTTGTGTGACAGCAAGGAAATTACCTTTATATAACCACACTCATGAGGTTCACTTTTTATTCACCTGCACATCTTTTGATCATCTATACGAGGAGCCAATATATATTTATAAAGTATATTCTCTCAATGAATCATCATGATAGACAACAGAGAATACAAATATGACAATTATTTTCTTGTGACATACCATCCTTGAGAACACCCTCGGTATCAGTGATAATTTCAGTTTTGCTCGGCTCCAAATCTCCAGAGGGCTTACTGATGTCACAGGGACACTTAAAATGAAATTAAAAGTCAATTTAGTTCTTATGACTTAGTTTTTGTTATTACCTTATCTGTGGAAGTTTGAGATTATTTATGAATCCCCAAAATAGAAAGATTATGTATGTAAACTAATATATTCCGCTGGGCATGATACCCCTTGATTGCATTAAATTCAGTTGAAATGTCTTTAATTAAATTACATGTTAAGCTTAGGACTTTTTGATTTGATGACATCAGAGGGCATGACTCAGGTTGAGTCTCTGCCCACTTACTGGGTCTTATATATATGGAAACTCATTCAAGAAGACAGATAGAGGAGAAAATTTTGTCATTTTGATCCTACCATGTGACAGAAAGGGGAAGGTTCAAACAGCTAATGCCCAAGGGAGAGATGGACCATTTGCCTGATACCTTACAGCTGACCTTGGGAATAGAGCTGAGACTGATATAGGAGGCCCAGAAAGAAGCAAGCCCTATGCCATGAGAAAGAGGACTTCATGTAAGCATGGAGACTTGAGAGGAAGAGGAAGCCCAGAGGGGAAGGCAGAGACCAGCCAGAGATCAACCGCCATCTTGCTTCAACACATGGCAGCTGACTTTGGTGAGAAAATACCTCTTATGGTACTTTGAGCTGGACTTTCCATGACCTTGGGACTGTAAGCTTTTTCCCCAAATAAATACCTTTTATAAAAGCCAACAGATTTCTGGCTCTTTGCATAGGCACTTCTTTGTGGACTAATACAACACGCTTGTCCATTTACAGCAAAGAATTGCTTCTATTTCATCTTATATATTCTATTTTACTCCTCCCAGTCTGGCGCTCAAATCAGATATTCAGCCCTTTCAATCTATTGAAAGATCTTTATTAAGGTCACTAACAGACTACCATGTTGTTATATCCCTGGTCAATTTTAGCCCTCATCTTACCTGACCTAACAGCAACATTTGACAGTGCCTTCATGTGGCTTCCACTACACTGTTCTCTCTTGGTTTTCCTTCTCCTGGGCCCTTCTCTTCAATATCTTTTTCTAGATTGTTCCCATCTCTGTGACCTCTATATTTCAGGCACAAATTTTAGATGTCTACTCTTCCTAGATGATTTCAATGTCTCATGGTATTAATCAACATCTCAAATTATGATTCTCAAATTTGTATTTCGAGCCCAGAGTTGTCACATGGTCTTCAAGTTTTTACAGCCATGATAACTGTAGGAAAAGTCAGCATCATCCTTAAAATTGTTCAAGTCAATATTCAGATTAATTTTCAATTCCTTTTTCTCCCACATCCATATTCAATATATCAGGATTTCCTGTTAATTCTACCTTCAAAATATATTCTAAACTATCTCTTATTACCACCACACCAACCACCCTGATTCAATCAGTCACCATCGCTCCTCTGCAATTAATTTTCTTTTTTGCAAATTACCTTTTGTAATGACCTCAGTGTTTCTATCTTTGCCAATTTACAGTCTATTAACAACAAAGCAAAGAGAGAAATCCTTTAAGGACATAAATAAAATCACATCGTTCTTCTGCACAAAATCTTTCATTGATCCCCCATCTCATTCATTCAAAGGCAAAGTCCTTACAATGGTATTTAAGATCCCATGTGATCTGCCCCTCATTTACCTTTCTAATTTCATTTACTACTACTATGCCCCAGCTTCACTGGTCTCCATGCCATACTCAAATATGCCAAGCACACTCCTCCATTCTTGGTATATGGTAGGTAATCAATAAATATTAATGAATAAGTGAAAAGATTGAATTTTTACTTCCACAGATAATTGACGTTGTTACTGCTTCCTTGGCTATCTCTGTTATCCATGTTTCTTGTGATAACACGTATAATTACTACTTTATTCTTGGTTAGTCCAGGTTTTGAAGCTGGGAAGAGATGGGAGAGAGGGAATGAATTGTTTTTCAAAAGAAAGTTGTCTCAGGAAAGCAGTAACCCAGGAGTGGCTGGTTGTTTAATCTCCCATTTTCATGGGAGTGGCAAAGATCTTGAAATTAGCTATCTAGAGAGAAGCTAGAATAAATGTAATCTGAGTGACAGTACCTAGTGCCTGCTCTGAATATATTCCTTGGGTTTGGTATTTCAATATAGAGCTTTGGATTTTTAATATCTGCTGCTTAAGTTAATTTTCTTGGCTTCCAATTTCTCCTAAGAGGCCTTGGAGGGACCTCCAAAATATGCAACTCTTGATGAATAGTAACTTGATATTACTGAGTTCCCAAAGTGGGCATAAATTTCAAGTTCTCACTGTGGAATTATAATGAATAAATCAAGGTACTTGTCCTCAAAAGGATAATGACAATAAAAGAATAGAGCAAGACATGCAATAAAAGATAATAATGAGATGCTAGGGGAGTACAGAGGATTAACAGGTTAATTCAAGGTGGGGAGCCTGATCAGTTCTCCTAGTAATAAAGACTGAGTTCGACCTTGAAATATTATATTTTATAGGTGAAAATAGGAGGGAAACATCTCCAGGCTACGGAAACAGCATGAGTAAAGGCACAGAGAAGTCAAGGTTCATTGTGTTGAGAAATATTGAGTGTTTCAATGTAATTAGACCATAAGATGCATGAGAAAGATTATGGTTGTTAAGTGATATTGGAAGTTAAATTAATAGGCATTGTAAAATACTTGTCAAGAAGAAATTAAAAAAAAACTTTTTCTTTCAGTGAGAATAATTGAGTAGACAATCCTTTTTCAAGAAATCATATTATTCATGAATTCTGATATCTTTCCATGGTACTTGTTTTTATCTAGATTATTTTCCCTTAGATTTCCAGATCATATTTTGTGAGTACTCATTTTCTACTGTTTTATCCCTGATTACTCCATCTCTATCTTGCCTCTCAGTTTTATTTTATGGTACAACTAGGCCTTTGTTGACTCTCAGCTTTCCACTGTGAACTAACAATTGTTTTAGCTCTCTTTCTACCACCACCCCCTAAATTAGCAAGAACTGCCCTAAATTTAATACTACACAGATTTAAAAAAATAATAATAAGAGATTTGTATCTTATCCTATAGACTGTGTATATTTCATAAAATAGATGAAGATATTTTACACAGTCTTTCCATGGCTGATTTAGCAATTCCTTAAATCTATAATATGTGAATATTCCTCTCCTTCACATCTGACACTTCTAAGAGCTATAATATAAACAATTCAGGATTTTCAAAAGGATAGTTAATTTCCTAGAAAACAATCCCACCTGAACTAAGCATATATTCCAAAACTTTGAAAAGGATCCAAATTACTGATCTAAAGTTAAAAACAATCTAAAATCTTTGGTCTTAATTCTACCAGATCTACATCTCCTCTATCAGATCTACTTGTGTTGGCTGTTTCATCCCATAAGATTAAAAGGTGTTGATTCTCCCATAAACAGAAAGTTTTCATGGTGATGTATTAGTAGCCATAGACATCCCTAGAAATTGAAGATTTAATTTTTCCTAAGAACATATCCTGATTTCAATATATCTTTCTGGATTCCAAATTATAAAAATATAGATAAGTCCATTGCATTTATAGCATGTCCAAAAGGGTGTTAGCCTATATAATAAAGTACTGATTTTATTTAAGGAAATGCTTATAACAAACAGTGTTAGTCCTCCATATAAACTCCCTTCTGGACTTGTGTGCCATGGTGGTTTAAAGCGTATGTACCCCAGAAAAACATGTTCTTAATTTCAATCCATTCCTGTGTGTGTGAACCCTTAGTAAGTAGAATCTTTTGATGAGGTTACTTCAGTTAAGATGCAGAACAACTCAGTCAGGATGTGTCTTAATCCTATTACTGGAGTCCTTTATAAGCAAAATTAAAATCAGACAGAAAGAGAGAAACACACAAGGAGCAGCCAGAAGCTGAAATTCAGAGGAAACTGGAAGAGAACAGAGAGGCCAGAGGAGGCCACCTGTGCATTGCCATGTGGCAGAGGAGCTAAGGACTACAATCACTGGCAGCCAGCTCCAGAACACCAGTCTTTGGGAAGAAAGCACTGCCTTGATGATGCCTTGATTTGGACTTTTTCCCAGTCTCAAACCATGAGCAAATAAATTCCCATTGTTTAACCCAACCCATTTAATGGTGTTCGCTTGAGCAGCCCAGGAAAGCAAAGCATGTGCCATCCTTTACCTGCTGTGATTTTTGGCTGTGAAGGCCTCAGAGCTGCGCTCTTCTGCAAAGAATTGCCATTGGCTGATAGATCAAGCAGCTCACCACGTGCTTGCTTAGGTAGTTCCTTTTCCGGCCATAATTTGTTCCCCTCACTCCCTTTCTCCTGAGTGCTTTCATTGAATAAATGGCATACACCTCAGTTTGGCCAGGTTTGCCCCAGTCTTAGCTCTAACTGTCCCATATCCTTGTATATTCCTCAATCTTGGTTAAACTGAGATGATTGGTCACCCTACAAAGTGACCCTGTCCCTGACTGGCTGTGCTTCTTGGAAAATTCATCTAAGACAATATTCTTAAATAATATAGTAGCTTTTCTTTTTTTTTCTTTTTTTTTTTTTCTTTTTTTTTTTGTCATTGCAAGGTCTCTTCAAATATAAAACTATACTTTCTTAAGACATTAATTGAAAGAAAAATGTCGAAATCCATTCTATACCATGATCAGTGAAATCATTCCATTTTGTGCCAGATGTTATGCCTGGCACCAAGTAAACACCAGAAAGGAATAGTGAGTTGAGACACTCACAAACTAAAAGGAAAGTCAGATAAGCAAGCCAGAAGAATATAATCCAATGAAACAAAGACAACAATATAAAATGTCTAAGGGAATACAGAAGAGAGTATTGACCAATTTAACCAGGAGCAGTTGAGGAAGGTTTCTCAGAGTGGTAATAAATGAACTGGATTTTGAAAGAGGGAAAGGGGGAAAATTGAGGCAATACATGAATATATATTTTAGTAAAAAATCAATTGTTAACCATTTATGAACAGGATGTGTTCAAGGAAGTATATAGAGATATGATGGGCATGGATCAGCATTTGTGAGCATATGTGTCATAGGGAAGAATTTTAACATTATCCCTTATGCAATAAAGAATTTTTAAAAGTTTTAAAGTAATGAAGAAACATATCTACATTAGTGAGATACAGTCTTTTGTTGTCAGATAGAGAGTCAGTATAATAGTCCACATATGATATTACAATAAAGTGTAAAAAGTCAGTGACTAGAGATAAACCAGAGACAACATATTTTAAAGGAGAGATTCAAATAATACACGATGCCAACAAAGTCTGGAAGGTATAATGCAATCTGTGGATATTTGCTGAATAAGCTAGTTGATTAGAAGATAAAATGAACAGAGGGAGAACACAATTATTTCAAATAAGTAAATTTGGTAGATAGTGGTGTGTTTAATGATAGAATATCAAATAGAGGGATCCATTTTAATGTCCCATGACACAAGAATAGGAGAAAAGGGGAAGAGAGATGGTGGAGAAATACCAAATTGAGAGTTTAGGGGGGATACTTTGGGTCAAGTTTCATAATCTTGGGACCTAATTTAGAGATAGCATGACAAATTTTGCTTACCCTCAGCTTAGAATTTATCATAGTATTTTAGACAAAGTCTATTTTTAGTACAGATATATAGAACATACAAAGTAAATAAATGCTAAGGCTAGGTTAGTATTTGAATTCTACCTTCACCACATATGATCTCTGTGACATTGTTCAAATTACTTTCTTAGGTTCAGTTACTTCATCTATAAAATGGGTAAAACCATACTTAAAATGGGTGACTGAAAGGAATAAAGAACATCAGATGCAAAATCTCTTGCCAATATGTCTAGCACAAAATAACTATGCATTAAATGAAACCTATTGTTCATACTAGAAAGTCTTAAAGAATTTATCAGTCTATCTTTATTTATATTTCCTTAAACACAGGTAAATCATAGTGGGAAGATAAAGTTTTCTCTACAAGAGGAATACAAAACAATATTTCACAAATATTTTATTAGGCAAATGGTTTTCATTTTATCCCCTGAATTATAACCCTTCCCATGACCAAACCAAATCCTTTTCAATGAATACTTAACTAGTGACAACTCAGTTTCTTAAAAATGTGAATTCTAAATGTAAGTTCTCTTTTCTTATTTCTCCTTCATCTTTTCCACAGTATTATTTTACACACACATATGCCTCATTATTTCTACTTTTCCTCAGGGACTTTATTCCCCAGGAGCATGGTTCTTGTTCTCCTGCTTTCCCCTTTTCTTTTAAAGAAGACTCTGTAAACTTTTGTAGCCTGAGCTTATACAAACTTCCTTTCACACAATCCTGGCCAATTAGTTCCAAAAATGTTTTGCCATGGTACTTTTAGAGACCAGGTTTTACGGTGTATCAAAATTTGAAAATTTCCCTTTGCAATATATTTTAAGTTTTAGTAACTCCTGGTTAAGGATATATTCTCATATCTAAATGGAATTCCCAAAACTTTAATTGAAACCAATCATTACTTGATAAAGATATATTATTATGCTATAGTCAATCTGCTTCTAAAAATCTAGTACTATAATTATTTGTAAATTTTCCTTTGCTGAAGGTAACCACATAGGATAGCTAAATCAGTGTTATCAACACTGCTTGATCCATTGACTCCTTTTTAAAACAAATATAACAGAATTCTAACTGTACTATTCCAAAATTGAATTAATAGATAATATAGATTGTCCACACATATTATTTTTAAAAACAATAATAATGTCCACTATAATATAATGGAGAAATAAATAGGAAATAATTTATAATTAATGTATATGATTTTTAATATATAAATTCTCAGACAATACTGAAAGACAAAATAAAGTGGGCACCTGCTTGTATACATCTATGATTTATGAGAAGTAGTATTAGAAGCAATATCATTAAAAAAAGAAAGGGAATATTAAAATAAGAAAATTGTTACTATAATGGACCAAACTTTCTTCTATATGTAAGAAAAAGAGCAAAAATAGTCTTAACTGAAACAAAAATAAAATATTAGAATAACTTAAGGACTTTCAAAGTAGAGAAAACAAGAAATATATTGTCACAATTGAGCTGGACCTTATTAATAAAAGTAGTGTCTACAGAATTCTGTATGTTAGGACATAGTATGTAATAGCTTGAGTTCCCACCACTTGTCAATGCATACTTTCAGATTCTAGAACTTAAAAAAGATCCTAAATAAAATATATCACAGTTTTGAGGAATAGGGAAAATATGAATGAATCTATTATAAAGAAGTGACAAAGGATGCAGTTTTCTTAAATCTGATGAACAAGGTTCAAACCCAAAATTACCACTTATACTAACTGTGATATTGGATAAGTTAATTATCCTCACCGATGATCAGCTCTAGAATGGCCAACCATCCTGGTTTGCCTGGAACTTTAGTGGTTTTAGTCTTCAAAGTCTCATAATGCAGGGAAATGCCCTCAGTCCAAAGCAAACGGTGATGGTTGTTACTCCAGTTTCCTTATCAACAAAATGGAATATATAAAAGAGAAAATATTTGAACATTACTTAACACAGAAGCTAACACCCACACAGCAAAGCTCCCTAAATTGTAGACATTATTGTTTGATTCTAAATACATCCAAAGGGGGAAGATACAAATTAGTTTCTCAATTTACATTTTGCTACATATTGTGCACCTTAGCACATAGCCTAACAATAATATCAATAAAATAACAACAACAATAGCAAGTGATAATTAATGAATATTCTGCATGTGTTAGACACTCTGTTAAGGGTTTGAATTTTTTTTTTTAATGCATCACAATTTCCTTAATTTTCCAGATGAAGAAGCAAGCTTAGAGACATTAGGAGTTTGTCAAAGTTTACACAGCTAAAAGGTGGCAGAACTAGAACATTAATCTTCAGATTGTTCTGACTCCCAATTCTTTGCTTTAAAGCTGCCTGTTCCATGGCCTCTTTTCACTAAGGTACCATCAACAGGCATTAAGATAAAGACCACATTTCTTAGACTACAATATTAAGATGTGCAGCTTCTACATTGCACCTTTCCTGATGAACTTCAAAGAGGAGAAAGTAGGACATCGATACAGAATCAGCTTATAGGATATGAAAGTCTACTTATTTAATATTGTATATTAATTTAAAGCCTTATGTTTTCATTTACATTCCACCACCAGCAGTTTCTGTGACAAGCATTTGATTGTGTGCAGTTTATTTAGGATTAATCCCAGGCAACACAAAAGGGAAGAAGAAAAGCGAGACACAGAAGGGAAGATAGCCAATAAAGAATGCATTTTCAAACCCATTACCATGTGAGTTACTGGAGCTTTATCCTGCTGGGGAACTCAGGGAGTCACTTTAGAACGTGAGCCTAAGAGTTATCCACTCAAAGGTTAAGAAAGCTGGGGATTTATACACTAACTGCCTCCAGTCATTAACTAAGGGTAGGTCCCAGTGGACATTTATTCACTATTACCTAACTTCCTGAGCAGGCTTTAGCCACCATAGAAAGCTCTCAGACAGTTGGAAAGGGGTTAGGACACACTGAGACGATATAGCCCAAGGGGATATAGTCAGTAACAGTTTCTACTAAACCGTGATAGCTTTCTTATTTTGTCTTTATGTTATTTATCTTTGAACTTATTTAATTCCATTATAGGATCTCATTTCCCAGATATGGTAGGCATTTTAATGTATCCATGCCCTTGCTTAAGCTGTGCAGTCTTCATGGAATCCCTTCATTTCTTTCTCTACCTGAAAAACTCATGTTCTAAAAGCGTTTTCTTAAACAAACCTTTTCAACCTTCCAAACTGGATCTTTGAAAAAAGTATTTATTTTCTGAGTTAAATTCTGTTAGTAGGTTATCCATGTCTTTCTAGTTTATTTTAAAAATTAATTATATTAATTTATCTATATTTCTAACTCACCCAGAAGATTTTCATTAATTTTTATCTCATTAGAGGTTTTAAAGAACTATTTTTACACATCTTGGATATCCAGGCAGGTAACTACTATATTACCCAGGACATAGATGTGTTCCATAAAAATCAAATTGAATGAAACATAATTATTTTAGTCTTTAAAATCACAAAGATGCTAGACATTATATTGAATGTTAATATAACTTTCTAGTCAATAAACAGTTAATATTTTTGTAGTTTTAAAATATTTACTGGGAGATAAAGACCGGAACAGCTTACCATAATTCTTTTTTTTAACTTTATTTTGTACATTTAATAATTGAATATATAAACAACTAAAAACTGAAAAGTAAACACAGATTGATAAATACTTACATTTCTCAATTAAATGTACTGGATACATATAAAATTTTTTTAATCAAACAATATGTTACACATATATTTGATTCATAGTAACGCAATCATACAGTATTTGTCTTTTTTGTGTCTGGCACAATTCTTAATGGTATACAGAATATCATTCAAAGTATGTATCTGGAAATTAATCCTCGGGTTAATTTTTCTGTATATTTTGTACTTTGTCAAACTTTATTTACAGACATTACAATCTAGACAGTTAGGCTTTAGAATTTTCCTTTGAAATTCTTCAGGATAAAGAGTTTTCAAAGCCTGAGGGAAACTGTAGATGGTTGGTCTTAGGGAGCCTGAGAAAACACCTAATTCTGTGAGATTATTTTTCTTTAACTTCCAACAAGTTTTTATGTAATTATAGCAACATTGCATTATGTAAGGGATTCTTGTGCCATCATAATTCACTAGCAATTTTCCAATCTCAATTGTTGTTAAAAGTTAAAGAATATCACTAAAATTTTCTTCTTCATTAAGTAAATAATTTTATACAAATAAGTTATCAAATTAGAAGCAAAAGCTACTATTGATTTCTATTAATATTTGACAAGCTGTCTTTCAAAATGAAACTTGCTTGTCTTTCAGAATTTATATCCTAATGTACAACTGTTATGGCAGGTTAATATTTTCCTCTTAAGTGTATCCATGATGAAGGGGAAAGGAAGTATCACATTTTTGGTTGATACAATCATCACTTAAATGGATTTTTAAAAAAATACAAGATGGGTGATATTATAGCCATAAGGATCTTAAGCCACCAAAGTTTCTCTTTTTACAGATAAGGAAAATGATGACCCAAGAAAAGTACTTCTTCCAATAGCCAAAGGCTAGAAAAAAATGAATTTGAATCCTCTGGTCTCCTAATAACATTTATTTCATGAAAGACCAATAAATAAACAACACCATAACCCCTTTCCCCTGCCACTTCCTCAAGTTCAATTAATTAAGAAATCAGGCATAGGAGATGTCAAGTGATAGTGAAAATATGGCACAATGTGTGTAACCCACTGGTCAGATGACCCACTCCTCCTCCACAGGGAAGTGTGAATAAGCAGTAGGAAACATTATTATGTAGTACAGTGATTCTCAAACATTTTTGGTCTCAGGTCTCCCTTAGACCTTTAAAATAATAAGAGACCCTTAAAATAATAAGAGACCCCCAAAGAGGGTCCTTTATTTTTTTTATTTTTTTATTTTTTATTTTATTTATTTATTATTTTACTGGGAGGTTCTGGGGATCGAACCCAGGTCCCTCCATATGGCAGACGGACGCCCAACCATTTGAGCCACATCCGCCCCCCACTGAGGCTTGTTTTTGTTTGTTTTTCAAAACTTTTACATTTTACTTTTGTGGTTGGCATATGGAAAACCAAATTGAGAAATCATGATGTTGGAGTATTTTAAGGGCATGCCATCATAGATACTAACAAGCTTATTAATACAGTAGGACCTCTGTAAAAAGTGCTCAGCTCGGTGCCACATTCCAGAATAGCCACCATTGGTTTCTTTTTCTAAATTGCCCATGTTGACAGGTTTCACAAATACCCCTGAAGCCTTCCCAATATGCTTGGCGATGAGAAAATTCATGGCAATATCATCACAGTTTTGGGTTTCATCTATTAAAGCATGTATGGCTGCAGGTTGCTTCTGAAAAAGTTCAAGATATTTGCTATTGAAGAAGGAAGCTCCAATCAGCACCATAGAGTACTGGTCACCATTTCCAAATCCAGGTGTTTGCAGTTCAAAACCTCCATAACTGTAAATACTTGATGAAGTAGAGACGTGCTTTCTAGGAACAAATCCTACAATCTGATGAGGAAATTGCTGCCAAACAGAGAACGCAAAAACGAGGTCTTGGGCGCTAATTAGCATGTCATCATCTACCATTAACACTGCACTGGTCTCCAGTTCAGGGAAGATCTGGAGTCGATTTCTCATTCTGTTTGCGGTCTGTAGTTTAAAGATTACAGGGACAGGGTGAGGCCCTAAAGAATTCCATAACTCATCTGGCCCCTTCTCCCCAATGTTGTTCCACACAACAATCACTTTGTGCAAGTGTGGTACTGCCTGATAATGGTTTAAAAGTCTCAGTAAGAGATCTGTTCTATTGTATGTCTGCATTATGAGGGTAAAGGAATCCAGGGTGGACTTGCTCTGGGATTTAACGTCCCTACGCAAGGTGAGCATCTTGTCGTCTTTGATATTAGGAAGTAAACTAGTCAAAGCACCAGCAACCAGTAGTAACACAAGGATGACCACTAAAGAGAAACGAAGTACTCGAATACCCATCACTCTCCCAGGAAGTTTGCAAATGTGGCAACACCTCATTGTGGTAAAGTTGAATTTTTCAAAAAAAAATTTTCCTTATAGCTTCAGTGATTGATAGGAACAGACACTCTTGGCATTCAAATGCAGAAGATTGCAGTGGGGTCAGCCGATATATTTGCTTACAGCTTGGTTATCGTAAAACGGAAGGGACGTCTCGCTTGCTCATTTTCTCTTTTTTCCCCAAATCAAACAGCGTGCACGAACCCAGTTTCATTCGTTGTATAGATCAAGAGGGTCCTTTAGACCCTCAAAATAATGAGAGACCCCCAAAGAAGTTTTGTTTATATAACATATTTATTGATATTTACCATATTGGAAATTTAAAATTGAGAAATATTTAAAATAGTTATTAATGTATTCATTAAAAATATAATTCTTTGCAATATGGAAGTCCATTACATGTTAAAATAAAGAATATATTTTATGAAAACTACATTTTATGAATTAGAAAAATTATTGAGAAGAGTAGTAACAGTTTACATTTTCCTAAATTTCTTTAATGTCTAGTTTAATAGAAGAGAGGCCAATTCTCCTATCTGCTTTTGTATTCCATTTGTTTAAAAATCAACTGACAGGTAGTCTCTGGAAATGTTATTGTATCTTTTTAAGAGAATTGGATTTTTTAAAAAGGAAAATAGCAACTTATTATGATTATGAAAATAGTTTTGATCTTATGGACCTGGGAAAGTAAATACTGTGAAGGAATATATTGGAGTACATAATAGGCATATGATATGAAGGAGCTATAGCACAGATGAAAGGGTTAGCTTTGGAAAAGCACTATTTCACCATCCCATATTGAAAGAAAGGAGGAAATAATTAATTCATTATTTCACTCAAAATTTATTTAGTGCCTGACAACAGGCATAGTTCTATCTAGACTCTTGGAAATTGGCAGTGATCACAACAACCACAACTCCTTGCCCACTGTAATGGTTAGGCTAACGTATCATCTCAGCCAGGTAATTGTGCCCAGTTGTTTGGTCAAGTAAGCACTGGGCTAATTGTAATATAAGGGCTTATAGGGACATTAGTCATCAGTGAATTTACTGCATAGATGTCTGATTACATCTATAATCAACCAGGGAGATTGCCCTCAGCAATGAGTGATGTTTTATCCAATCAGTTGAATGCCTTAAAAGGGGAAGTGATTTCTGCATTCAGAAAGAAATTTCCAGCTTATCTTTGGACAGCCAACTTCTCCTGAGAACTCATCAAGGACCTTCATCAGACCTTCATCAGAACCCCTGGTTTGCAGCCTGCCTGAGGAATCTGGACTTGTGCATCCCCATGGTCACGTGAGAAAATTTTATAAAATCTCATACTATTTACAAATATCTCCTGTTGATTCTGTTTCCCTAGAGAGCCCCCAACTAATACACCCTCTGAGGCTTACATACTAGCTGGGGAAAGCAAGCAAGAAATTTGAATAAAGACATGAATGAGAACAAGGATTTGTCATGTGAACATCTCAGTGAAAATCAATTCAGTCAGAGGAAATAGCAAGTGGAAAGGTGGCAAGATGGGATCAAGCCTAAGATGTTAGAGCAAAAACAAGACAGGCAGTGAGTAGGCATAGCGTGGACAAGGAGGAGTGCAGTAGAGGATAAAATCATGGTAGGAAGGAGAGGCTAGCTCATGGAGAGAATGGATGGTCATTTTACCCTGAGTGAAATGAAAGTGATTGGAGAGTTTTGAACAGATTAATGACATGAAAAAAATTACTTCATCTGCTGTGGTGATAGATTCTAAGGGAGTAAGTACAGAAGCAGGGAGACAAGTTGGAAGTTATTACAGGTGAGAGAAGTCTGTGGCTTGGACCCAGATTATAGCCATAATGACAGTCAGAAGTGGTAAGATTCTGGTCATATTTTGATTCACAAACTCAAAGGATTTGTTGAAAGTTTTGATGTGGGGTATGAAAGAAAGAAGGAAGTCAGGAATAAATCATAAGCCTGAAGAAACTGGTAAAGAGGAAGAAAAGAATGGAATGAATCCAAGTGAGATGGACTTATACTTAGCAGTAAAACACCTTTATGGTCATGTTCTATGACAGAGGGCATCAGGAAATTTTAAGACAGTAAAACATTGTGAAAGATCTGCTTTGCAGAACTTGATATGGAAATGGAAATTTTAAAAATTTCCCACTATTTCCCAAATTCTTTCTAATGCCTCACAACTTTAGGGAGCACCTGACTGAAACCGCAGAATGACTGGGTTAACTGCATCCAGTGTATCTAATCCTTCAACAGTTCCTGCCATTCACTACTTCATGAAACTCATGTGAGGCTATTCTTTATTAACACACACTAACCCCAATTCTTGGGTTTCTGGCTTCAACTTTCTGCTCCAAAGCAGAAACCAGTTTCTCATGGAGTTTATTATTTTTTCACATGATATCAGACCTCTTCCAGAACTTCCTTAAGGAGTCTGTGGAATAAAAATTTGAGAAACACTGAACATCTAACACAGTGGCCTGCACAAAGTCATTAGAATGGTCAAAATTTGTTGATTAAATAAATTATCAGTGTTAATTTACCTATGTCCTCTATAATGTGAATTCATGGATAGCCTCCCGGAGTGTTAGATATGAGTGTTTACAGTCATTATGTGTGAATTTTATTGTGAATTTGGCTATACACTACTATTCTTGTAGCTGAGACATCTTACTTCTGTCATGAGATGTAAGATCCAGCAGGCCAAAATGTGTGAAAGGATCAATGCAGATATATTAAATGGAAAGAATAAATTTGATTCTTAGAGAGCCATGGACAGTTTCATTCATCAGTCAGAATGTATGGTACCTCTTTAGATTCTAATTTGTAGACTGAGAGAAGAATGGGATGGAAAGAAGAACATTGTACAATATATAAATATACTTGATTTTGATCATGTGATTTGTTCATTCATGTGTTCATTTAATAACAACAATTTTAGTCCTTTATTATGTGCCATTCACTAAGTGAGGCACTGGGATAAACTGAATATTACAGACACAAACCCTTGTTTAAGAGAATATTAGGACTGTGGGAGAAGCAATCAATTACTACCATAACAAGACATAAAACTATAGAATTTGGAAAGTTTAGCTAACCTAAAAAAGGGCCTCAGTGGTTAGGGAAGGCTTTTAAGAGAAAAAGATGTTTAAAATGAAACCAAAAGAATGTCTACCAATTAGCCAGCTGAAGTTGTGATTAAAAAAAAAAATCAGTATGTGTTAAATTCTAGATAGGAAATTCAGCAAATTGTTCAGTTATGAACCTCAAAGACACTTCATATGTGTATATTCCAAGGAAGGAAGTTGGCAAAGATTGGTAAAGACTAGCTGGAGAGACAGGCTAGTTTATGAAGGCAATTTTAACTTTAATGGAGGAGTTTGGACTATCTCCTAGAGGGAAGTAAAACCATTGAAAATGGTTTAAGCAGATACAGTGCATTCCTTTTATTTTAAGGTTTTATTTCTATTACTTAGTTTTAGTTAGCTGGTTAGTTAGTTCTGAGCCCTTTAAAGTATAATGTGGCATGTGTATGCTTTTATGTTCTTTTTATTTCTAGGGCCCTTTGCTCTCTTTCTAAATATTATTTTAACCACTACAAATTTATTTAATAAACCACTACAGATAGAATTCAATCACATTTGTTCATTTGTTATCTTTTCCAATCACATTCATGGTCTTTTTGCTCAGACCAGAGTAAACTACTTTCTTGATATACATACATATTCTTTACACTTATGTGTCTGCACATTTATTTCAAAAGTATACCATCAATGATATTTGGTATTACTTTGGAGTTGTAAAACCTTTAGATGAATGGGTATCATCCTCCATATATATTCTGAAATATCCTTTCATTTTTCTTCCTTAGCACATTGTTTTAAAAAATAATTTTGTATTTTGAGTACTTATCCATTTTTCAGAATTCCCGTCATATTTTTTTTCTATACACTGTGATTTTGACTTGCTTCTTTTCTATGTTCTTGTCTTTTGTTAGATTGATAAAGCATTCATTTATTTCCTTCTTTATCTTAATGCTCCGTAATTTTTTCTATTATTTTATTTGTAATATTTGTGGTTTCTTTATATTTATAACATGTGCATTTAACAGAGTTCAAAGTTAATCAGTATATTTATCCTCCTTCAGAATCTAGCAATGGCATTATAAAACACTGGCTCTGAAATTCTCTTCTTTCTGCTGTCTAATATTTTATTGTTATCTAATATTTTATTTTTATTTTGATGATAAAAGTCTAAAGTTAGTGTTTTTTTTTTTGGGGGGGGGGAAGGTACATATTTATATTTCCCAATATTTGAATGTCTTTTGCTCTTCTTTCTTTCTTGATTAAATTTTCTACTTGTTTAATTAATTCATGCAACTGGGCTTTGAATCTACTCACATTTAATCTTGATTCAATTTACATTTCTTTTTGTGAGTAATAATTTTTTTGGTCATTGCATAATTAATAATGTCATTATTTCACCTAATAATGGATCAAAGCTAAAAAAAGATCCTAAGCTTGGATCAAACTTATCTAGCTTGGTATTTGTAGTACAACAGCTCTGTGACAATACTATTACACTGACATCTATGTGCTTTGTTGATACTAAAAAGTATGCTATCAATCTATTTGTCATCCCTTTATAAATAATCAGTCTTTTCTTTCTTGTGAATTTTAAGATGTGCTTTATGTTCTGCTGTATAAATACAATATGTCAGATTTGGGCTTGTTTTACTTATCTTGTTCAGGATCACAAATGTACCTTCAAAATGTGGACTCATACATTTCTTCAATTCAGAAAAAAATGTTCAACTATCATCTCTTAAAATATTGTCTTTCCTCTATTCCTTCTCTTGTTTGCTTCTGTAATCCTTTTATAAGTTTCCATCTCTTTATCTTTGTGCTGATTTCTGGATAACTTCCTCAGATCTATTTTGCAATTCACCAAATTTTTATCTAGTGTACTCTTTAAGCCACCCATACTGTATACTTTTATTGCAATATTATATTTTATTCCTAAATATCTATTTGTTTCTGTTACATGTCTGTTCACTTGTTACGCATTCAATTCTGTTCTTCCCTCATTCTTTCTGTTCCTTCGTAATTTTAACATCATTTCTAAACTCAGTCTGACTCATATTATTTATATACCTGGTATATAATTGATTTTATTTCTTAAATATTCTGGCTTCCCCAATGGAACTTCATTTTCTCTTGTTCTATCTTATGTTATTGCTATGAGCACATCTGGAGTGCATGAGTGTGTGTTTATGGGGTGTGGGGTTGAGTATGTTGAGGAAGCCCTGAATATCTGTGTTGTAAATAATTCTCTACAGAATCATTTTATGTTTATCTTTACTAAGAGTCTTATGGATTTAACTGGTCTTGGATCTGTTTCCATGTCAATGTTGTAGATAGTGTGCATTTTATTCCCATGTCTAGGAATGATCCAAATTTCATTTTGTAGAAATTGTACAGGTGATTCTTATTCTATCCCAGATATCAATAAATATCAAGCTTCTTTGCATTATACAAGCTATTCTTTTTAAGTTCTTATTTCATAAAGAGGCATTAGTTTGTGGCCACTATTTGTACTCTTGAAGCTCCCCTCCAGTCCTCTACCTCACACAGACTTGAGGCCTCAACTTCCCTCCCTCTAAGGCTCTTTTGTTTGTTTGTTTGTTTGTTTTTTGAGGTACTAGGGGCTGGTGATCGTACCTGTAACCTCCTATGTGGGAAGCTGGCACTCAACCACTGAACCACATTGGCTTCTCCGAATTGGTTCTTTCATTTGTTTTGCCTGCTGTTTGTTTTTGTTTATTCTAGGAGCACTGGGAACTGAACCTGGGACCTCCCATGTGGGGAGCAGACACACAACTGCTTGAGCCACCTCTGCTCCCAACCTCTAAGGATCTTAAATCACTGACCTCTTATGCCTAAATTCATTTACTTATTCTCATTATCCATCTAGCTTCATCAATCTTTCAACATTAGCTTCAAGTTTACTCTACAATTCTCATATTTCAGAATTTTAAATTTTTGCTTTTGAGCTTAAGTAGAAATTCTAAAATAAATTATTACATTAAATTTTATTGTGGAATTTCTAAGTATTTATGTCCTGATGTGGGGTACACTCTCCCAATCAGCACAGTCTTCCATACCAACATGATCAAGTCTGGTGACAGAGACTCCTTTTAGGTGTTGCTCAAATCCATGAGATTTTATTTTAAAGGTAAACTTGTATAAGGTATTAGCAACAAATTGTAAGAGAAATTAACAGGTGATTGGAATATGGGGGTGAGAAAGAAGAAAGTTTAGTCATAAATATGTAAATATTTGTTTAAATAGGTTGACCAAGGTATCATTCACTGAAATAGGAAACATACAAGGAAAATTTGGTTGGAGAGATTAGATTTAGAAGTTCTGCTTTTTAGGTATGTTGGTCTTGATATGACTATGGGCCATCTATTTTAGAAGACAGTCTGATAAATGGTCTGATGTGCAGGAGAAAGATTTGGGCAGGATATTTTTAAAACTGGGAATCACCTTCACTTTGATTATAATTTAAACAATCTGAATAAATTAAATGACCCAGCAGCATGTATAGAATGAGAAAAGAACAGGGTTTTAGACAGAAATGTATATTATATTGACATTTAGGAGATTGGCAAAATAAGAAAAGAGGTATCAGAAAAGAAGACTAAGAAAAAGCAGCCTAGTTTTAGTAGGATTTCCAAAAAGGATATGAGAGAGAAGTCAAAGGGGGGGAGGGGAAATCCTGGAGGAAGTTGTCAAAAAGCAGAATCAAATACTTTTAGCTAAATGAAATAGGGAGCAAAAGGTTCTATTGGACTTAGATGCAAAACAACCACTGGTCACTTTGGATAGAAAAGTTTCAGCCAATTGCTAAAGGATAAAGCATAGATTGCAAGGGGATGAGAAAGTCTTAAGCAATAAGGAAAGGAAAGCATTTATTGTAAATAACTTTTTTTTCTTTATTAGAGAAGTTGTGGGTTTATAGAATAATCATGAATAAAATATAGGATTCTCATAGCCACTCTATTATTAACACCTTGCATTGGTGTGGAACATTTGTTACAACTGATAAAGGCACATTTCTGTAATTGTACTATTAACTATAGTACATGGTTTAACTTAGGGTTCATTATTTGTGTAGTGCCGTTCCAGGGATTTTTAAAAAAATTATTCTATTACCATATATACAACTTAACATTTTCCCTTTTAACCACATTCAGATGTTTATTTCAGGCCTATTAATTTCAAAATGTTAGGCTACCATCACCATCATCTATTACCAAGATATTTCCAATGTTCCAAATAAGAACCCTGTACATTTTAAGCATTAAATTCTCATTCCCTATTTCCACCCCATCCCCTAGTTGTAGATAACTTTTTAAGTTGTTAGGTATTAATAGAAATTGAAGAGTACTAATAAATGTTAAGGAATTGGAAGACTCAAAGTAGTGAATGTGTCAGTTCTCCTCAAATTAACCTATGTATTTGATACGACAATGAAAATGCAAGCAGGTTTTGTTTTCTGTGTAGAAATTAATAAACTGATTGTACAATTAAGAGGAAAAGCAAAGGACCAAGACGAGTAAAACTGAACTTGAGAATTTATTCTATTAGATAACTAAATGTAATAAAGCTATAAGAATTAAACAGTGTGTATTGGCTTAAGGGTTGAGTAGCCAAACAATGGAGAAAAGTGGGATTCCATAATATGTTCACATTCTTGACTTATAAAAAAGTGACAATACAGTATAGATGGGAAAGATGAACTTTTCTATAAATGGTGCTGGGTCAATTGAATATCCATGAAAAGAGAAAACAAACAAAACAGCTCTACTCCCACTTCAAACCATTCACAGAAAATCAATTTCTGATGTATTGTAGATCAAAATACAGAATGTAAAACAACAGTGTGTTCAGTGAACACATAGGTGATTATCTGCATGACTTGAAATACACAAGATTTTCTTAACTAGTACTCAAAATGTACTAATTGTTATGAGAAAAAATTGATCAATTAGATTATGTCAAAATTAAAAACTTCTGCTCTTCAAAAACCATCATAAAGAGAGTAAGAGAGATATAGTATGAAAGAAAATATTTGTAAAACATATATCTGAATAAATGTATCATACTAAAAAAAAATATATATATATATATATGATAAAAGATACATATCTTTAACATACAAATAAATCCTTCAATTCCATTGTTTAAAAAAAACGATCAAAAATCCAATTTAAAGAAGGAAAGAAGACTCATATAGGCACTTTACAAAAGAATATAAAAATGGTCATTTAACCTATGAAAATGTGCTCCATTTCATTAGTCATCAGGAAAACAAATGCACATTAAAACAACAATGACATAACATCTATTCTCACAGCAAAGATTATAAAATAAAATAGATAATATCAATATTTGGTGACAATGTGAAATAACTGGAAACATCATATATTGCTGAAGAAAGTGTCATTGGTACACCCACTTTGAAAAAGTAGTTGTCAGCATCTATTAAAATGCAACATAGGAAAGCAGATGTGGGTCAAGCAATTGGGCTCCCATCTACCATATAAGAAGTCCAGGGTTCGAGTCCTGGGGCCTCCTGGTGAAAGGCAAGCTGGCCCACGCAGAGTGCTGGCCTGTGCAGGAGTGCTGGCCCACACAGATTACTGATGCAGCAAGATGGCACAACAGAAAGAGATATAGAGAGAGACAATAAGAGACACAGCAGGCCAGGGAGCTGAGGTGGCATACGAAATTGAGCTCCTCTCTCCCACTCCAGAAGGTCCCAGGATCAGTTTCCGGTGCTGCCTAAAGAGAAGACAAGCAGACACAGAAGAACACAAGGCGAATGGACACAGAGAGCAGATAGCAAGTGCAAAAACAATGGGTGGGGGGAGGAATAAATAAATCTTTAAAAAAAAGGGAGCATATATTTGCTTTATGAAACAGCAATTCTATTCCTAACTGTATACCTAGGAGAAGTGTTTACTAAGAGATGCATGTGACTGACAGTAGCGCTCTATAGAATAGTGAAATTCTGGAAAGAAACTAAATCTCCAATAACAATAGAATGAATAAATATATTGTAATTTTGTCCCCAGCTGAGTTCTACAGAAACAGATGCTATGACAGGTTTTGGGATGTAAGATGTTTATTAAAGATAAATATTTGGAAAGCAGAGGTTCTTAATCTTTTTGTTCTACAGATCTCTTTGCCAATCAGGTGAAAATGATGAACCCCTTCTGAGAATGTGGTGGCAGATAGTTTTATGATGCTCAACTACAGTCAGGTCTAATAACTACCATAATTTTGAAGTATGGATGAGCATAATCAATTTTTTGAGACATGCAACAACTGTAATATGATATGAAATGAATACTACTGTAATTTATTGCATACATTCATAAGGAAATGCTAGATTTCAGTTAGACGTCAGAAAAAATAAAGATAATAAGTTGCTTTTTATCAGTTCAAGCTCATGGACCCCCAAGAAACCTTTGCATGGACCGCTTGGGGGTCCGTGGACCCCTGTTTAAGAACTACTGCTGTAAAGGAAAGGAAGAGGGAGAGTCAAACTGTGGAGAAGGGCTAACAAAGTCTCAAGCAACCCAGGGGGGCCCTAGAGTGTTCATTTTCAATCAATGTCCTATATGAGGTCAAAATGACTGGGGTTTTATACCCTTGCTCTGTTCTATCACCAGATGTGAGCTGCCACTAAGAAGAGCATAATCTCCAACCTAACTTTCATGCCCCCAACTCTCTACATCACCACAAACCATGACCTCAGGCAAGGTGTCTCAGGAAATGAGGCAGATCCTGAAGTAGGTGACAACTGGAGGCTCTCTTTCAAACAAATATTGGGCAGCCTGGGCAGCAAGTCCTTCCTTAAAGGGAGATCTGATCTGAGAAGCACAGCTTTGTGTTTACTGAAGTCCACTCTTTGTTCTGCTCAAATCTACTTTTTATTATATGTTCAGGGAGCTGTGGCTCCAGGATTCTTGTGGGTCTCCATTGCTGAGAGGAGACTTAAAGTAGTTACTGAAACAAATCTTGGCCTCTGATGCTGAGGTGGTCTCCAAACTGCAACTGATACTTAATAATCAACATCCTCCACTGTATATTCTATATTTATTTCACCCTTAGATACCATCTTAGTTGTTCTCAGTGGCTTACCTGGTGGTGTGATTCCCAAGGGACCTGACTACCATAATCTGGTCACCACCATTTCCTTCTCTGCCAGGGTTTGCTGAATCTCTTCATTTAAATTCATAATTTGGTAAGAAGTAGTAAAAGGCATCCAAGTAGGTCCCTTGGTATCCACATTTATTTCTCCCACCCACATATCCTACTGATGATCAGCGTTTATTTCCCTGTGAAGATGAGGCTGCTTTTTCAAAGCCCAGAATTGTGTGACAAGGAATGCAAAATCCCATTTGACCAATGGGAGTTATGATAAGTGGGGCCACCCCTGCATCTATCCCTTGGTGCCTGGACCCATGTATTCTTCTTATTAGTGACATGAAACATCTTTGATTAAAAGAAAAATCTGAATCTTGTAGTATATCATCATTGCTGAGTATTGCCTCTGAACTGGTGCTTCAGCTGTAAATTCAGCAAGTCATTGCAATAATTTATCAGACCAGAAACTTCTGAGCAGTATGATATCAGATAAAGCTACTGGATCCCAGAATCATGGGCCCCATTTCTTTGCCTTTTTTTTCTTTCTGTAAAAAGTATACTCTTATCTGAAGAAATGTTAATCCATTCCAGTGGTTGTAAACCTGCTGTAAGTAGGACCTTTTGATTAGTTTACTTCAGGTAAGGCAAGGCATGGCCCAGGGTGGGTCTTAATCCTCTTACTAGAGTTGTTTATGAATGGAATGAATACAGAGAAAGAGAGATGAAGCCATGCAAGCAAAAAGCTGACAGCAACAAAACCCAGAAGAAAAGAGAGAGACCAGCAGACACCACCATGTGGCTTGCCATGTGACAGAGGAGTCCAGGATCATCAGCAGTGATTTTCAGGAAGAAAGCATCATGTTGATGATGCCTTGATTTGGACATTTTCACAGACTCAGAACGGTAAGCTTGTAAGCTAACAAATCTCCATTGAAAAAGCTAACCCATTTCTGTATATTGCATTTCAGTAGCCTAGCAGACTATAACACTCTCTAATAATCCTGCTGGCTGAAGACTTACAGGCATAAAAGGAAAATATTCAAAGTAATGTCTATTTCTATGACAATGAATAGCTGGCCCTTTCAATAAGGAAGGATCCCAAATAGTCAGGTTGCTGCCAAATGACCAGTTGGCCCCTTCAAGGAATATGGATATATTAGTAGCTCAGTGTTGGTGTCTGTTCCTGGCAAGTTGGATATTTGGTGGCAGTGGTACCTAGATAAGTCTTAGAAAGTGGGAGTCCATGTTGTGGAATCCATGCATAGTCTCCACCTCAGCCATCATGGCCACTTCAATCCTGTGCCCATTATTTCAGCACAGGATGGTCTATGGCAGAAGAAGACTGCAGTTTTTCCATCTACATGGTTGTTTAGTGCTTCTTCAATGATTGGTACATTCTGGTGGTCTTTTATATGTAATTCAGCTTCTTCACACTTTGTTACCACTTCCCATAAGTTCAGACCTCCTTATCCCTAATTCACCAGTCTTTCTGTTTGTAGGTACCTGATCAGCCCACCAAGCCACTTATCACTGTTCATGAGTCTATGTATGTTCTAACCTTGGAGCACTTTTTATTCCACCCAAATTGGATGGCAAGGTGTATTACCTGAAGCACTGCTTGTTGGGATGTTTATCCTCACCTCTTTTATTCATAGTCATCCGTGAGTGAGGCTGTAGTGCAGTCTCCATCCATTTTTATCCAGCCATATGTCAACTAACCTTTTTCTTTCTTCTCGTTTTAACTAATTTCAAGGTTTTAGTACAAAGCTGGTACAGCTTTGATATGTGCCTTGGGGGTCTGATTTATCTGCTCATGCAGCTTTCTTGGGCCCTTTGGTCTGGCTTGTGCTTGATCCCAGATAAACCACTCCCAAATCACAATGAATTTTTCTGGGTTCTTCAACCTTATGAATTGATGGGTCTGACAGGACCCACTTCAAGACCCCCAATTCCAGATACATGACCCTTCCTGTCTCATAGTCAGGTATTCTGTTTCTACTCAGAGCCTAATAGCATATTAGGAACTGTTTCTCAAAAGATTTATAATTCTATGCTACAGATGACCTTGGTCCAGAATTCCAGAAGTCTGTGTTTTAATTTTCTCACTTGTAATTTCCACAAACTTTATAAGGTATCTTTTTCTATCACTAAAATCTCCAACACCATAAGGCATACAGGTTTGCATGTCCTAAGTAGAGGTGATGCTTATACTGAAACCTGTAAATGCTTCAAAGCTCTCTCCTGTTGGCAGGTTTTTTGTGGCATCTGGTATATGGGCCAGATCAATATCCCTAGATAGGCTGCCTCCAGAACCTGAGACAACCTACCAGGCCTTGAGTGTTCTTCATGGCAGATGGCACAAGATATAAAATTTCTCTTTAACTTGGAGCAAATTTTCTGGAACACCCCTGACCATGGGAAACTTAAAACCTTTATGAATGTTTCAAGCTGCTGAATATTTGCCAAAGTTCTACCAGGTCTTCCAGCATATTTATTTGTCCTCATCAACCTACTGTAATTGAAAATAATGGATCAATATGATGTTCTGTGATATGTCCAGATGACCAAGATCTCTCCATTCTATATTGTGACAGACACAGGAGAACTAACATAGCAGTGAGGCAAATCTGTAAATGTATATTGTGATCCATTCCCTGTGATTGCAAAATGTTTCTGATAATTTTTTCAGAAGCCAGTGACTGCATAACATATAACCCTATCATATTAAATTACTCTAACAAATATACTACTAGCACAATAGCTGCAGTTTAGCCTTCTGCTTGGTTGAACCTGAAGAAGTACAAAACTGTGTTCATGGTTACATCAAGATCCTGCAAGATCCAGAATGTCTAATTAAGCATAACTATGTAGACAAGCTCACTTCCACATTTTTAGAGCTCTTAAGTGAGGCACTAATCTCTACCATCTCCCTCTCAGGATGCAGTAGTTTTGTTTGTGTGTTTGCTTTTATATATTTACTATCTTAGCTGTAATGGCAGGTAGTTTCAGAAAGCTACTGTTTGGCCTTCCCTGCTGTGATAAATTTTATTGCAATAAAACATACTCTCTGACTTTTGCATCTGGTTTCCAATTTCCAGTTACTCAAACTTGACTGTTCGTTATCTTTCTATAGAGCAAGGGTTTTCAACAGTGGCAGTATTGGCATTTTGGACTGGATAATTCTTTGTTATGGTTGGCTGTCCTGTGCACTGTAGGATCCCTGGCCTCTGCCCAATAGATCCCAAGAGCATCCCTCCTTCAGTCATGGCAATCAAAAATGTCCCCAAACATTGCCAAATATCTTTTGGCATAGGGGATGGAGAGAAAAACTTGCCTCTAGCTGAGAACCCCTGCTCTAGAGTATGTATGGCATTTAGCAATAGCTCTTCAATTCTATTTCTTACTCTTTTCTCCAAACATCAGCAACACCTAATACATCTTGCTTGCTAGTACATTCCCTACCAGCACTGACTTTCTCCCAACCACTACTGGTAAACGTTTTAATATTTGGATCATGGCCTTGTGTCTGGGTTTGCCAGTGCTTCACCTATCACCAGGGATGTAATCTTAATTGTGAACCAACTATAAAACCTAATCTTATCACCTGCTTTCTTGGAATGAACTGTGGCTAGTTGGGATGTCTGGAGCAGACATTGCGATGAGATGTTTACTAGGGATCATTATTTGTTAAGGGAAAATGAAAGAAGAAGGAATGGACAGAAGAAGAATTTAACTGTGATGCATGACCAACATAGCCTCAGTCAATTAGTGGGGAAACCTGGACTGTATATTGCCCATTAGAGTGTCTCTTATTGGGACAAAATAGCTCAATAGTCCCTACCTTTCTTGACTAACATATATGCAAGCCCCTGGAAGAAGAGTCAGACCTCTGTAAAAAACAATTCTCTGCCATTGAAGCTGGCACAGAAAGTGCTGAGAGCTTGGGTATGTGTGTTTATACTTCCTTTAACTGTATAGCAAGTCCTTCCTTTAAGGGAGATCTAGATGATATATCTCTCTTTTTTTCACACAATGGAAAGCTATCCAACAGTAAGAATGAACAAACTATTGCTATATGCAATCATTTGAATGAATTTTATAAACATAACATTGAATGAAAGAAGCCAGACCATTCTCCCCCTGAAAGAAAGAAAGAGAGAGAGAGAGACAGAGAGAGAGAGAGAGAAAGAAAGAAAGAAAGAAAGAAAGAAAGAAAGAAAGAAAGAAAGAAAGAAAGAAAGAAAGAAAGAAAGAAGGAAAGAAAGAAAGAAGAGTATAAATACAGTGATTCCAAATTTACATATTGCAAAACCAAGCAAAAATAATCAATAGTTATAGAGTTCAACGTAGTGTTTACCTTCAAAGGGGCTAAGGTCTAGAGTTAACATAAGGAGTTCTTTTGGTGGGCTGTTAATATTCTATTTCTCTATCTAGATACAGCTATACAGTTGGAGTATCTTAATGATTTGTGTGTTTTTCTCAGTGCATATAACATGTAAAAAGAAAAAACTTTAAAAAGTGTTAAAATATTGTGAAATGGATAGCAGAATAGGACAGTATTTTTTCAGGTATTTTGTTTAAAATGCCTATTAAAGTATTCTATATTGCATCATTCTAAGATTTCATAATGAGAATCAGGGTATATAGTTTAAGGTTTAATCATAAGTTGCAAAGGCTGCAAAGAGTGGCTTAAATAAATTAAAATATGATTTCCATCTCATGAGAATTGAGAGGTAAGAAGTTGATGGCTGTCATGCTGACTGTGCTCCTCGATGTCCTGAGGGATACAGTTTATTCCAAATAACTACTTCCCATTCCTAAGTATATTAGTCAGCCAAAGGGGTACTGATGCAAAATACCAGAAATCAGTTGGTTTTTATAAAGGGTATTTATTTGGGGTAGAATCTTACAGTTACCAGGCCATAAAGCACAAGATGGCTGCAGATGTCTGCAAGGGTTCAGGCTTCCTGGTTCCTCTCTTCCCAGGGCTTTCCTCTTTCCAGGTTCAGCTGCTCTGCTATCTCTACAATGCCAGCTGTAGACTATCAGGTGAACAGCTTATCTGTCTTCCCAGGGCCTGTGCCATGTCTAATCAAGCCTTCTTTCTGCTCTTCTGTGTGTTTACTTTCTGTGCTCAAGCATCAGAACTCCAACTAACGCCTGTGCCTTGTCGTTTTATCTGTGAGTTCCCACCCACCTAATGATGTGGTCCAATCAAAGCCTTAATCATTACTTAATCAAATAAAAGTGAAACTTCTAAATCCAATATAACCTAATATGCCCAGAAGAACAAACCAGTTCACAAACATAATCCAATATCTATTTTTGGAACTCATAACCAGTATCAAACTGCTACACTAAGGGATTATCTTCATGGCATGCAATAACAGATAAAAATAGAATAATAATATCCTGTTTTAGGCAGTAGAACCAGGTGAGGAAAGAAGGGGAAAGGAAAAGTGAATATGGCAAGTATTACTTACAGAAAGTTCCCAGAAATTGTCACATGACTGATTTTATTTATGCCATTGACTAGAAATTAATCATATGTCAATTACTTGAAACAAAGAAGATTGAGAAATAAAATATTTACTTTGGAAAGATATTTGCTAGGCTTAAAACCAAGAGTTCTTTTACTCTAGAAGAAGAGAACAGCTATCAGGGTCAGCCACCAATCTTTACCACACAAGGGAAATTGTAACAATTTTGCATGTCAGCTTTAAAAATAACAATAGTGAGCTTTAAAATGTCACATATGGGCCTTTCTATAAGCCAAAACTCAGATATGAATGCATTACCTTTCCCCCAGCATGGGAAATGACTCCCAGGGATAAGCCTCCCTGGCACCGAGGGATTACCACCAAGCACAAACTAGCAATGCAATTGGAAAAATACCTTGACCAAAAGGGGGAAAGGGTAAAGACAAATGAGTTTATATGGCTAAGAGACTTCAAAGTGAGTAGGAGCGTCATTTCAGAGGTTACACTTATGCATGTCTCAGCAGGAACTCATTGACTGCCAACATAAATATTACCTCAAATAGCAAGGCTCCTGAGGGCTCTGCAGACATCCAGACACTAAAGGCAGGACAGACAGTTCAGGAGTTTGGTGCCTTGCCAGTGGGCCCTATTTTGGAATTTACGCTCCCCAGTGTGATAGAGTTGGACTCAGTTGTGTTTTCCCTACATATGGCTCTGCTGCCCCTCTATTTAAACCTATAGTTAGTACTAGAGTTGATAGTTGTATGTCCAAGAGACCTAAATCTTTGAGCTGTCCATGTACCAGTTGGACCCTGACTCTCAACAGACTTGTACCACCTACTCTCCAGTTCATTGGACTCACCCAGGACACCTAAGAAGGAGATGATGACTGACAATGACCATCTCAAGGAAAAGAGAGAGTCCGCAACTGCAAGCAAGAAAGTCCCATCCATCTGCCCCATGGGATCTAAACCTCTCTCAATTAGGCGTGGAGTGGGCATCACCATCACAGAATCCTCAGGATTGGGGAATGGATGATAGACTAAAGTAGACTTATAGTTGTGCTATTGTAGACTTGTTGTGATCCTAGCAATGGAAGAACTTTTATCATGGATGTGGAGGCAGTGGCCACTGGAGGTTCTGATAGGAGGGAGAGGGAAAAACAGGTGTAATATGGGGGCTTCTTTGGGACTTGGGAATTGTCCTAAATGACACTGCAATGACAGATATAAGCCATTATATATCTTGTCATAATGTACAAAATTGTGCAGGAGACCGTGTAAACTACAATGTAAACTATAATCATTGCTTATTGGCAATGCTCCAAAAAGTGTTGATCAATTGTGGCAAATGTACCACACTAATGAAGGAAGTTGTTGATGTGGGAAAATGTGGGAGGGCTAGGGAGCGGGGCATATGGGAATCCCCTATATATTTTGTGTAACATTTATGTAATCTAAGTTTCTTTTTAAAAATAAAAATTTTTTAAGTATATTTTTAAAAAGTCACAAGCACAACATAAGGGACTTTAAGGAAGAGTTATCATAAATTATTCTAATGTCATTTAGGAAAAACAGGAGGTAAGAAAACATAAAACTAAGGCAAAGGACTAATGGATTGTTATTGATTTTTAAAATATATTCTGTCACTAGTTGATTGCAAATACTTCTGAGGAGTGTTAAAATTTCAGGAAATTAAATAGGTAGAGGAAAGTAAATGTTCTCACATATATTACATTTCATTATCATAATCATATTGGTTGGTACTCAAGAAAGTTATTTCCTTCATAATCTGTTAAGGTGAAATAGTCACGTTCACTGAAATTGCTCCCGATTTAACTTATCCTGATATAAAAATCCTCAAAATCAGGGAAATAGAGTACATTTCTCAGAGCTAAATTTATAGCCATACACATTGCACACATATAACATATATAAACAGGATATAATGATATGTATTTCCAAACACTCATGAAATTATTTTCCATCTCTTAAAACTACAATCACGTAACCTCCCCAATCCTGTTTTGGCTTCTTCAGAGCTAGGCATCTTTAAAAAGATGACTTTCATTACTATTTTCATATCCTCACCTATCATTTGTTATTTCTAATTTTGCAATTTGGTTTCCTACCCTATTACTGAACTGAATCAGCTCTCAAGAGCTTACCATTAAGAGCCAAATCAAACTAATACTTTTCAGCATTTAGCCTACAGAATAAATATGTAGCATTTGATACAACTGACCACTCCTGTTTATTTATTCTTGAAATTCTGATCATACCCCTAAAACCCCTGTCACATATAATCTTCTCCATTTAAGTTGATGACAACTATAGTTTTGGTTGCTCAGACAACAATATTTAGGGTCTTCCTAGAGTCTTTTTTCTCTTACACCTTGCTTCAAAAACATTTGGAAATCTCATGGGTCCACCTTCACTTTTCACCATCTCCATTGCAACTGCCCTGGTCCATGCCACAATACTTCTCACGTGATTTGCTCTAAGACATTCAATACAGTCTCCCTTCTTACTTTTGATTCTGATACTCAACTTAGCACTCAAAGTGATCTTTTCAAAACATAAGTAAGATCATGTCATTCCTCTTCTCAGCACCCTGAAATTGCTAGGACAAAGTTTGTTCAGTTGTCTACAACACCCTGGTTCATCTGTCCGCCAGCCTGTTACTTCTCTAACCTTACCTCCAAATATCCTTACCTCTTTTTCAGTGGGTCAACAAGCTTACTGCTTTTATTCAAACATGCCAAGCTTATTCTCATATTAGAGATTTTGAACTGGATGTTCACTCTGCTTAAAATGCTGTTTTTCATATATTTTCAGGCCTCTGACAATCCTGGCTTAAATCATTGTAAGAGCTTAAACTCAAGAAATAGATTCTTTTTTTCAAGGAATGGCTACCTCAGGTTGTTCTCAGAGATCATCACATTTTTTTGTCCATCCTGACCACTTTACTTAAAATTACAACTGCTTTACTACTGTAGTCATATTTGCCCTTTCCTACATATTTTTTGTTGTTGTTTTTAAGTAATGTTTTACATTTTACATCATTTTTTATTTTATATCATTTATATCATCCAGTATTTACAAGGTAATACCTTCAATTATACTATATGTTCTAATTATTTTGCCTATTGTTTGTGGCCTGTCTCCTCCCCCAGAATGTGAACTGCATGAAGGCAGGGATCTGTGTCCATTGTATTCGTTCTTCTCTCCTAACCTAGACCTTGCTTACTGAATGCAATCAATAATCATTTCTCCAATAAGCAAATAAATGAGATTTCAGTAATATTTCAGGTGTTTAAAATAATTTATAACTTTCTTTGGGTTTCCATTAATTGTCAGTTGATAAAATACTCAATAAAAAGAGCTTCTATATTTTATTATAAAATTTCTGAACCAAATTATTTTACTAAACTTAATAATCTGTTTTATTCTAAATAGATTATTCCAAAAGACTTTTTGGGAACCCAAAAGTAGAAAATACAAAGCATAATTTGTTATCACATATGCTATCCATTTTTTTGTGAGTTCTGAGGCCACTACACATAAAGTTTTAAAAAATAAACATATCATGACATATAAAATAGACTATGTGAAATTTTAAAGTGATACATGAGATTTACAATACATTTCATTGTGACTGTGGATATCTTGTGATCCCAGCATCACCACATCACCAAATCCACTGCACATGTGCATGAAACACATGCATAAACAAACATACACACACGTATGCAAATATGCCACCCAAGTGTCTGAGTTGTCTCTCTTCTGCCAGTTATTTTTGGAAATTTTTGAGCAGTATCTTTTAATAAAGCTGTAACTTAATAAGTTGTCTAATATCTCAAATCCTTCCTTTGGTTACATAATCTCTGATATGTGTGGAAGGTTTGGTTTGTTTGGTGGTTTTACTTGTGTGTTTTACTTTTCTAAGCTCAAGTCTCTTTCCTATATAGCACACTGATTATGAAGATTGGGAAATGCTCAAAGGGGTCACACCATTTTAAAATTAATAAATTATTCTCTTAGGAAAGCATAGCTCCAATTGGGATAGTTTTCCAACATTCTCCAGGGAACTGATAAAATTGTTATAGATGAGTGTGTTAGACAAACTGTTTTGATTGCCTAGCTAGAAAGAGAAACTTATTGATCAACCACACCACTAGAAATGCTAGAATGCCCCAGGAAGAACCAGAACAGTTCTTCAATGCTGCCAGTACTCTTTCTCTCATTCACTCTTTCTTTGTCCATGTTGGCTTCATTTTCTCAGACTGCTTTTCTTGACCAGGTGGGAAACATGACCTCCTGGCAACTTGTAAACTCAGACCTTCTCAGGTTTAGCCCTAAATTTAAAAATTCACAGAAGGTCTCTGACTAGCCTGGTGAGAAGCATAGTAAGGCCCGAACTCAAGAAACACAGTCTTTGTTCACATTTCACCTCTTCCACTTATCAACCATGTGACTTTGGAAAGTTACTTAATTCTTCTGGGCCTTATTATTCTTAGTAAAATGGGAATAATAATAATAGTTCCCATCACATATGATTATCATGGGATTTTTGAGTTAATATTTGTAAGTTACTTAGAAAATCAATCAGCAGTGCTCAGGATAAGGATTATTTTCCACCCTACTAGGATAATGTTTAGAGTCAAGAGAGGAGTAGTCCCCACATTAAGAGGTTATCTGCCTATCAGTTGGAAGGACAACAGGTTAGAGAAAATACAATGACTGCTATCATAGGAAATATTAAATGTGATATAGTTGTAATATGTCAATATCGATGTCATTTGATCTCATATAGCCATGGTCTAATATGAATCATATATTGCGAGTTTTCAAGTTTTTGAGGCTTAGAAACAGAGAGTACTGGTTTATTTGCTATATTGATAATAAAAACAATTGTTGCAAAATCTTGACCTCATTAGCATCTTTACATGGAAGATATCCAAAAACTCTAAAGGCCAAATGCTTGTGCAAAGGAAAACATTACTCAAGTGTGCATATTATGCATAAATATATATTAATATAGTTTGATAGAAAGCCTGAATACATTTGAGCTAGACCACTTAGCAAATGTCAGCTCAAATACTTAAATATGTCAGTGTAGTTCTAAGGAAGTAGGGAGTGGGTAATTATTCACTTGTCAGAATATATAGTTGGCTGATCAGAATGATTCAGAAGCTTTTGTTTTGTCAACAAATATATCATACTGTGCCAAAATAAGGTGCAATTTTAAGAATAATGTTGGGTCCATGAAGCTCTGTCATTTGCCAAAAATATATCATTCTAGTTTCAGATCAAAATGTTTATTGCTCTTATATAGTGTCTATGTTGTAATAGTGTCCTTACATATAAGATTGGTTCAATTTGATTCTCTTTTTGGTTCCAACATGAAAGGCTTATCATGGAGGAACTCTATACAATTAGACTCTGAAGTAGCCAGATACTGCCAAGAGATTTAATCTAAATATTGTCTATATTGTATATGGAACTGTTCTTTCATAGTATACACTGACATGTGGTTTAATCTTATGCTTGAAAAGAACAATTCAGATTTTAGATTGCTATAAAGTTCATAAAGGAGTTCTTTATGGCTTTACTAGATCCCCTCAAATTGAATATTGAAAACCAACACAGGAAAAGGAGAGTTGTGAGATGATTAGAAATACTCACTAGCTACAAGCTAAGTTATTCTCTGGCATGACAGAAATGAGTTTTGAATATTTATGGTAATATTATTCTGTGTGTATGTGTAATGTACATGTGTGACCATGCTATTACACCTGTTTGAATATATATTTAAAACTTCAGACAGGCTGATGGCATCCTTTGAGTTAACCATCACTGGCAGTGTGTGAACTCTTTGTCGCTCACTGCACACATTTTCAAGATGGTTGCAATTAGATATTCACTCTGTGGAGTAGAATAGGTTTTAGTGTGAAAGGTAAAAGTTTAATAATAATAGCAGCAACCATCTTGATTATTTCAGTGGGTATTTTATATATGTTATATAAGTTAATCTTCTAAACAATGATGGTTGGTATTATCCTAGTTAGTATTATATTTTTATTACTGTATATACTGTAGTCCTATTTATTTCCTCTGCTGGACTGTCAGTTCCACAAGGATGAAAGGTCAACATTGATTTTGTCCCTATTTTACCATAGATCCTAGACAAGGATCTCTAGCACTGGGAAATGAATGACAGTTCATGTTATGGTTAATTAATCAATGGTTCAAAAAGAAAAGTAGCTTGCTAAGTAGCTTGCTTATGGCTTCATGATTAGTGCGGTGGCTTGGAGTTATGTACCCCAGAAAAATGTGTTCCTAATCTTAATCCATTCCTGTGGATGTGAATCCATTGTTAATAGGATCTTTGGACGAAGTTACTTCAGTTAAGGTGTAGCCCAATTGAATCAGGATGGTCCTTAATCCTATTACTTGAGGCCTTACAGAAAAAGCCACAGAGAGAAAAGACAAGGAGTGGGGGAGCAGCCAGAAGCTGGAAGTCAAGGGAACCAAAAAGAGAAAGAAGAAGCCATCATATGCATTGCCATGTGATGGAAAAGCCAGGGAACCCCAAAGTTTGCCAGCCAGCCAAAAGATAGGGATTCTGGGAGGAAGCATGCCTTCTAGCCTCTGAAACTATGAGCCAATAAATTCTTGTTGGTAAGCTAACCCACTGTATAGTATTTTTTTAGCAGCTGGGAAACATCATTAGTAAAGAATGTATCTGGGATTCAAATGCAGATACAACTGAATGCAGAAGTCATGCCCCCTCCCTTTCTCTCCATTAACTTTAAATGCTGTCTCCTCAACTAGAAATTAAACGTACCCATACTTTTGGCCTCTTTAGCCGCTAATATTACCTATTTACTAACATAACTATGCTAGACAATCAAATTCAGTCCTTCATTAGACATAGATTTATTGAGCACTTTGTTGGTCTCCAAAGATTTTTTTTTCAAAAATTGGAGTTACATGCCCCAAAGGAGTTAATCTATATTATTTTTATACAATATCAAGGCAAGATAGAATAGGGACCTAAGGAGAAAGGGGACAGAAAACCTAATAAGCCTGGTAAGAGAAACTGAGGCATTGGCCTGCTGGGTAGCATTAACACAGGCAAGTTAGGAAGGGGCAGCTTACAAACACACACCCTGCACCTCACAGGACACACACCCAAAGGCTGTTGAAGTGGTACACTTCATCCAGAGAGAAACTCAGCACCCAGACAATGTGTTTAGGAGAGGAACCTTTATTTCCAGCCAGCTGGGGCCTCCTCCAGTGGTATGGAGAGAAGCGACCCTGGCTTTCTGCGGTGGGTTTTTATAGGGAATTTTAGCAGCGCCAGCATGATTAAGCAACTTTTTTCGTGCCCAGATACCAGATTGGTTAATTAAAACAAAGCATCAATTTTCCCACACCAGAAAGGGTGATGGGCAGCTTCCATTGTACACTTCAAACGCATATTTGTTTTATCCATTTCCAGCAGAGCAAGCAAGCAAGCAAGCAACTTTACAGAAGCTAATGTTTGCGGTTAGCATCAGCGTTAAGGGGGTTGGGGTTAATCTTTACTAGGGGTGGTTTTGATCATTCTATGGTGGCGTGATCGGTCAGGCCTGGATGCATGTCCGGGGTATTGTCTAAGCAAGTTTTATGGGCCTTAGGAATTTCCATCAGTGTTACCTTGTTTAAAAATCTCCATTACACTGTGTTATCAGAAGGCAGCCAGCAGCATCATTACATGGTAGGAAAGAGGGAAGGGGCAGGGGGGCTCCCACCCACTTTCAGGTTACCTCACATCTAGTGGACAGTGACCAGAGGCCAATCAATCAATGCCAGCCAATACAATCTGCAGAGCTCACGGTCAGCAGCCAAAAAGCAATCACTACTGGACAGCAAGCCCCATACCCTTAAGAAAATCAAACCAATAGATTTCCCTTGCTTAGTCTCAAGTATGCCAATCAGCACAGACCCTGGAGTACTGTATCTCCATAAAACAGGGGACCCGAGGGCAGAACTTCACATTTTTCTCCTTTGAGAATGCCTATGCCCTTGCCTGGGTGTGTTCTTCTGTTCTCTTACTATACCCCCCACTCCCACCCCTCAATAAATTCTCTACTTACATAATTAATTTGTGGGCTCATCCTTGGATTCTTTCTTGCAATGAAGCCAAGAACCTAGACTCTGATAACAATATGGTAAGAGTAATAATAGAGGATTGCACAGCATGGGGTCATTCTACTGAAAGCAGTATTAGCACCCTAATGAACCAGGCTAGTTCACTGAAGATCTTTTATAGGATTCTCAAATATCACAATTCAGTTTAAGGAAATATTTTTCCTCTTATCTCTGTATGAGTAGACATCGCTCTCTGGAGTCAGGCCTGGGCATTGACCATCTCCCTGTTTCCCACAATTCCCAACACAGAGTCCTGCAATCAAGAGGAGTTAAGAGCTAATTGCTGAACTGAAAACTCCAGGGTAAATTAAAGGAAAGATAAGATGTAATAGGAAACCAAAGTACCAGATTCAAACTGATCCTTAGCTTCATGAGCCATGGCAACTCATTTGGCTATTGGTTTAACAAATAATCTTGAATATATATTATGTACAAGCACAGTGCCAGACCCTAAGTTTACAGTAGTAAGTATAAACAGATAGAGACATTTCTTTTGTGGACCTTAAAACCTAGTGGACTACAAGGTTCCGGGTTCAATCATCGGAACAGCCTAAAATTTTTTTTAAATAAAAAAAAAACCTAGTGGGGATCTTGATGATGCAAGCATGAATAAAATAACATGCATTTAAGAAAAAGAATATTTACAAGCTGCTGGTTAGAAGAAAAGAAACACACTTTTAAAATGAATATTATCAAGGGACCTTAAACAATTTAGGTGGTCAGGAAACGTTTATATAAGGAAAGGGGCTCAAACTAAAATAGGTGAAAGGAAGAGGTTGAGAGAAGAATTTTCTTGGTCAACACTACAACTCATGCAAAATCCTGTGGCAGGGGTCTGAGAAAGTGAAGAGTATATTGTGTCTAGACTGCAGAGAAAAAGAGAGGTGGTATGAGATGATGCTAAGAAAGTATACAGAATCCTGGCAATGAATATAGAATATGCTGGAGATACAGTCACAATTAGGCTGTTTGTTCTTTATCCAAGGGGCAATGACAATCTCTGAAAGGTTTTACATGTGTGAGAGAGGGTCAAAATCAGTTTTAAGTTTTGTAAACATCATTTTGGTAACATATCTGGTTACTATAATAAGATGAAAACGGACATAGTAAAACTATTTAGGAATCTATTACAGTATTCCAGAAGAGAGATGCTATAGGTTGAACTTGGGTCATGATCATAATGGGGAGAAGTGGCAATATTTGAAATATATTTGGGAAATAAAATATACAACATTTGTTGGTAAGGGAATCATTCAAGTAGAGATGTGGAATTAAAGCTCAGAAAAGAGCCCCAAATTGACTATAAAAAGTCCAGACTCTTTATAATGTAGATATGAGTGAAACCATGGGTTTGAGTAAGTTTGATTTGGAAGAAAATATAAAGTAAGAAGAGCCTTGAAAAACTTTTGTTTTTAATATTTAATCACCAGTTAGAAAGTAATGAACTACAAGTGTAGTTGGCAAGGAATGGCCAGAAAAGTAGGAATAAAACCACCAGTAAGGTATAGTATGATGGAAGCCAGTAGAAGTATGAAATGGCAAAAATACTAAACATTATTGAGAATAAGAAAAATGAATTCTAAAATATGTCATTTGGATTTAGCAGCATAGAGAGCACTGTAACCTTAGGAAGAGCTACTTAAGTAGTGATGGAAGAAGAAACCAACCTTAAATATATAGAAAAGCAAGTGAAATAAGGTGAAATGAGGAAAGTTTTTAAAAAGAACTTTGATAAGGGGAAAGGAAATATAAATTTAGAGCAAGGAAAGGATATGGAGTCAAGGGGGATTTTGAGAATTTCCATAAATGTGAGCGTATTTACGTAAAACTAGAAAGGATTCAACTAAGGAGTTGATATTTGGTAATGAAAATTTCCCCAGGGGATCTGGAGCAGATCTGTTTAAAGCACAAGTAGAGAAATTGGTTTTATATAGGAGAAAGCAAACCTAATGTGTGTATGAAAGTAAAGAGTGCAATGGCAGGTACGATTTGAGTGCTTTTATAGTTTCGTAGAGATAGAGAAATGATAGCTTCACTTTGCTCTGGGAAGTAGAATGAAATATTATTATTATTTTTTTTTGTATCAGGAGAGATAGAGACTTGAGAAAAATAAGAGGACCCAAGGTACATCCTAGAATGGCTTCATGTCTATCCCTGTCTCTAGGAAATTTCTGAAACATGTCAGGTAAGGCTGATTTCATGCAATCTGATACAACAGAATCAAACTGATATGGAATTTTCTAATTTGAGAACTATTTTATCAGATATGGTATAATTGATCCCAATCAATTTGTTAGCTTAGAGTTTTCCATTTGGTGTGATGTTTTATCCATGTTTGCCAGCCCTAGATACATTCTTTTATTCTTTTACTTTCTCCAAATACTAAAAATGTTTTTTTTTCTTTAAGTGCTTTCCCTTCAATATTTTTGTCTTTCTTTGTGGGACATGTGTTCTCAGGTCCTTTGATTCTATTGGACAATTATGAAAGGACCCTGACATTTTAATTTTTAGGAAGTCTCTACTATTAAGAAAGAGAGGAGCCTCCCTTTGTTTTCCTTATATGTTTAATTGACCAATAATACTTTCTATGATAAATATAATATTCCTTTCTCAAGCTTTATTTTTTTTAACACAAAAGAATCCCAAATATACCCTAGTAAACCAGGAGTTAATGTAATATCTGGAATGAGTGACCCCCAAATGGAGATTTAGCCAGTATTTTTTTTTTAATTATATTTATTCTTATTGGCTTAGCTTTGGTCTAATTTTTGACAGATTATTTATAGAGATAAACATGATTTTTAAAGAAATAATCTAGTATCAGACTTAGACTGTGTTATTCTTAAAGTCTAAATAGGATTAATTATAAAAGATTAGAGGACCTAGCCTTTAAGGAAAGTTTAAATTTCAAATATATAAAAATATATTCGGTTCTTAATAATTAAAAAAAAAATTTAACTGAAATGGTTGCTTTGTCTAGGAAATAAAATTTCTTTATTAATAATATGCCAATCTAGCAGTACTTATGGTGATAATAGACCAAAGCTTTTTGGAGACTATAAAATAAAAACAGCAGTGAATTCCAAGTTTAAATAACTAATGTATATATGAGATGATTCAAATAAATAGAAACAAAATTCATAAGTTACCCATTATAATGTCACCTTTAAAAGGCATATAATTTTTCAAATTTAACTCAAAATGTGAAATAATACTCTCTGTCATAGGGAAGAAAATAGAGGAATCTCTTCCATAATTTTGTGAAGTATTATGAGCATTTGTGGACAGAACTTTTTTATTTAAGGCAGGTTTAGATGTCAATAGGTATAGGCATGACCTATATCTGTGGCAGAGCTTATCAGAGTAACAAATTAGTATCTATTTATAATGGAGCTTTTATTCCTGAAATTATCTAAAGTGATATATTGATTATGTTTGTAGTCTAAACGAATGGCAAGAAAATAATTCTAATATGTAAAATTAAAGCAGTGGTCAATGAGCTGATGTTTTGCAAGCACGGTGATAAGAAAACTCTGAAACAGTGATTCCAGTCTCATATACTCCCTTCCATAGTACTCAGCTAGGCATATCAGTATCCTGCCAGCGTCTCATTCCTCCTCCAGGAAAATGGATATCCTCCTTAAGTCACTCAATTACTTCAACACACATGGTAAGTATTTACTATGTACCACATACTGTGTTAAATTTTGATGTGCAAAGTGAATTTGGACATAGTTCCTGCCCCAAAAATCTCACAATGTAATAAATTGCATCTATGTCCATGAATTCATTGTGCTCTCTGTAATAAATAGAGGAGAATGAAATTAGAAATGGTCTCAAAATTCAGCTAGAATATCTTGCTAATCTCTTGGTTACCTCAAAAATGCTTCGTGCCTCTCATTCTTCATTAAAACAATCGGGTCAAGAATTACTATTTCCTATTATAAATATAAAAAGTGAACATTAGAGAAGCTATGAAAATTACCCAAGGGCAAATGCCAGTAGGGAAAGAGCAAGGATTAGAAAACATGTCTATTGGATTCCATATGCCATGGTTTTAAATATTATTCCAAAGTACAACCTTATCAAATGCCACCAAATGTCAGCTGCATATAAACATTAGGATAAAGTATTTCAAAAACCTTCTCCTCTCTCCATTCCTCTATAAAATTACTCTACTCCTTATCAGGGCTCCTAGCCTAATTTCCAATCACAGCCAGGTCTCCCATTGTCACATGCATACTTGATCCGGGCAGGGAGCACAGTCAGCTGTACATAATTATTCATACAATAAATTCAATTTAATATTGCATTATAGAAACCTACTAACTGAGGGCCAACTTTGGTTAAGAGGCTGTCTTCATTAGCACAGCAAATCTTTGATCACAAAAGGCCTGTAACTTTTATAAAACATTTAAATTATCAATAGACTTAAAAAAAAAAAAAAAACCCCACGACTCTAACCCTAACGTGCCCTATCTCCACGTGTAGCCACGGAGATTACCAACCACAGAGAAAGGATTGGATTTAACCTTGGACAGTCTGTTTACACAGGAAAAACGTATTCAAGACATGGAGCTGCTCTTGGCACCTGACTGAGATTCTGAAATATCCCCCCATACTCTGATCGTGTAAAACATTTCACACACGGATGCTCACGCAATCACTGAATGTGCCTGATCTCTTAGAAATCGTTGGAATTCCTAAAACCCTACGTACATATATATGATAAGTATAGATAGTTGGAAGAGAGAATGTTCCCTTAATGCAAAGTAATAAATCTATACAGGGCTGGATTAAAAAAAAAAAATCTTTCCTAGCATTTATACAGCAATGAAGAGTAAGAAAATTCAAAGAGAAATATCTCAGCAAAACATTTCCAATGTAGGTGTAAAATTAATATTGAGGAAGGCAAAAGCAAATAGACAGGGGAGCATATGCTAAACCTAAGCATCATTGGATTTGCAAAAACATATTTTTAAAAAAATGATAATTCCTTATGCAGTTTGAAAAATAACTCTACCAGCTTTTTAATATCCATAAGATAAAAGTTCTAATTGAGATACAAAGCCTAATAATATCTAGTAAATATCTTACAGTAGTATTGTTTTGACAGTACATTTGACATAACATTCTTTGTCTGTGCCCAAACGTTTTAGGGATTAACTGTTCTATCAGATTTTCTGAAAAATAGACTAATAAAAAGTCTATATTAATTCAAGTCATATTACATATAAAATATACTAAATGTGTCTCTCATCTCTGAAGGAGCATGATAAATACAATCCTGTCTGCATCTGTGGGTGTGTTGCTTTGCGGTTATTCTGTAAATCCAAGAGGCAGTCTGTTGCTCATCTGTAATCATGAATACCTCATTCACAGGGTTTTGCATTATGCATAGGCTGTCCCCTGAAGGCATTTCACACAAACAGGAGCTGTCTCCAATGAAAATATTTTATACTTTGAAGTACAAGAGTCCATAATAATAAGGGGAATTTTAACTGTAAAAGCTATAAAAATCTTGACAAATTGCCAGCAGTTACACCATCACTGACACACTCATTTCCTCATTTTCCAGGGTCACCCGTGTTAACACAACCATTTAGAGTGAAAAAATGAATAGTAGCTGATGGATTCCACTTTCCATTAAAGATGATACAGGAAATAAGAAGTAATTTGGTGCTACCCCATTCACCACAGCAGCCAGTCTGAAATATTAGTAAAGGTTAACTGAGAAATGTTCACCTAAGAATTCATCTAATTATAAATGACGAATTTCTTTCTTTTTTTTTTTTTTTGGATGAAAATTTTGTTCCTTAAAATTGTGGGTATATTTTGCAATATCAGGAAGGTTAAAAATAGATGAAATTAGAAAATAAAATCTCAAGCAATGATTAATATAAAAGAATATGCACTGCTGGATACTGGAAATATTTCTGAGATGATATTATACCTCAGGTAAATGCTATTTAAATACATAGATTCCTTCACAAACTGCTTATAGAGTATAAATTGGTAAATGCTTCTGAAGGGAATATTGTTAATGTATATAAATTTTGTCAATATAAAATAATACAACCAGAAATACAATTGACACAGTAATTCATGAAGAAAATTATCCTAAGAAAAAATGTATCCCAAATACAAGTTTGTATTTTCATTAACAAACCCTAAAAAGTTGAAAAAATTTTAAGTAACTAAAAGTAGGCTTGGTTAAAAAAAAATGGAGTAGTACATAACCATTGTAATGGTTATTCAAAATTATATTTATGTGTGAAAATTTTAAAAATAAATTGTCAGGTAAAAGGGCAAATTATAAACAGGATTTCATTGTAATACCTTTTAATTTAAAATATGAATTTACATATGTAGATAAATATATATAGGTTTGTTTTTTAAAATACTTCTTCACTACCACAGGCCTAAAAATGTCTTCAAAAGAATCAAAGCATATGCACAGATGTATATATTATTTTTTCAAAGTTTATACTATCAGTGATAACAATGGCTTTATCTGGGTGTGTGGATTTATTGGTCTTTGTTTGACAATGTCAAGACAATATCACCTGACAACTTAGTTTTCTCCTGAATTTCAAATTTTGGTTTTGTGACTGAGGACACTGATACCCAGCCTTTATATAACAAACTTTTGGTATAGATTCTGCTCCTGGAATTTTGCTCAAGCTTCCTAATTCCCTTCATTGCTCAGTTTTCAATATGCTTCCCATCAGAGGTTTTAGTATGGGTAATAATCCAGTTTCATTTTTCCAGACTGTGCCCAAGTTCTCTTGTTTGTCATATCTGGTTTATCTAGACTAGTGATTCTCAGCTGGGGGTAATTTTGACCTCCAGGAGACATTTTAACGATGACTAGAGATATTTTTGGTTGCCCCAACTGGGAGTTGCTACTTACATCTAGGGATCCTGCTAAGAGCTTAGGATGCAACCCCACACACAAAAGAGGATTATCTGGCACAAAATGCCAATAATACAGGTGTTGAGACAACTTTCCTTAGACCTGAATTTCCCCATTCTTCTCCTCAAATAGTTAGTATATAAGAGCACATTTATAATAAAAAGATAAGAGAGAAAAGAGAGATAGTACACATTCTATTCATATTTTTAAAACTCAGCATATTGTGGAGAGCCAAACTTAACATATAGGCATATATGTTATTAATATAAAATTTATTCAGATTAGCACACATAGAAAAAAGAACACAAATCATAAATGCACAATCCAGAAAAATTTTAAAGTGAATGCATCTTGCCTGCACCCAGGTCAAGAAACAGAGTACTACCAGGATCACAGAAGTATCCTTCCAATAGTGAATCTCCACTTCTGGCCTCATTCATGATTTATATATCCAACTGCGTAGTGACATGAGGCCTTCCTACCAATTTTAATGAAAGTTAGAAAGGAAAGATGTGTTTCTTACCATCTAAAGTCAGAAGGACTTTTTTGTTTTGTTTTGTTTTGTTTTGTTTTTGATAGATTGTGGATCAATTAGAAAGAAACAAGGGTGGCAGCAAGAAAACATCAAGTTAAGAGATAATTGCACCACCATTTTTTTTTTTTTTTAAACATTTTGGTTTTATTTTTATTTTTTTAATTTTTTTTTTTTTAAGATTTTATTTATTTATTCATTTATCCCCCCCCTGCTGCTTGTGCTCGCTGGGTCAGCTAACCACGCCGTGCGGGTGGGCCTGCCTTCACCAGGAGGCCCCGGGAACCGAACCCGGGGCCTCCCATATGGTAAATGGGAGCCCTACTGATTGAGCCACAGCCGCTTCCCAATTGCACCACCATTTTTAAACTATTTTTTCCCACTTTTTGTGTCACTATAAATTGTACTATGGTGTACAGCCTTGGGAATATATAGGTGCATTGCATTGATTTCATTGTATTGATTTGTACACTGATCACTTTATAATATTGACAGATTTCTTTCAAACAAAACATTGCATCAATTCCCATTTTCCTCTGCAATGTACAAGAGTATACCTTCTTTCTATATTCCCATCAACTCTATATATGACATAATATTCCATGATACTATTGCATGCAATGCATGCCCAATTATGTCTACTGAATTTCAATTATGAAGCTAAGTAAGAAATATTCTGACAGTATAAAGTATAAAAGCCATGCTTTAAAAACAAATACAAACCACAAATAGGTATAGATAGATATGAGACTATCTATGTATAGAGAAAGTTGTAGAAGAATGCATACCAACTTACTGAAATCAGTTCATGGAGAGAAAAAGAAACTTAGGCAGTCTGGAAGGAGGTAGTATTAGTATTTTCAGAAATTACTTAGAACAAATGGAAGTAAACTACAAAATATTCAGCAAAATTTCTCTGGTACCTCAGAGATAGAATCATCTACAAATTGTGTGGAACACAAAGAGGAAGATCTGGAATTGTATCAAAAACTTTTTGTACCCACTGGTTAAAGATTGTTACCAATTCTTTAGGCAAGAGGAATAGAAGACTGACACTAGAAACTACTCTCTACTCTCTATATTTAGTTTTATATTAGTATGTATATTAAGCTGTAGAGTTCTCTCATTATAAATATGCTCCATAAAAGTGTTGAGCTGCAATTTTGTTGTTTTAGCCTACAGAGATTCACAGAAATGGTGTTTCAGCTAATGTAATCCATTTTTCTCAATAGGACTCATTCAGGCACATAAATATAGGCAAAATTATTGTAGGTCAGCATTTCCTCAGAGTTTGTGTACCAAACACTAGCTGGAAGCTAAGATATACTACATTAAAAAGGAACTCTCTAGTCAAGCTTGTTTGGGAAAATTAAACAGATTTCTTTACTATAGAGCAATAAAAGGCAATGCATAACAAAAGCCCCTAAGGGAATATAAATGGCAATATACTAACCCTGTAGTGATGAAATAGATAAGAGAAGATGCTCCTTTGCTGACACAACAAGAATTTCCAGGCCCAAAACCAGGCCTTTAGGGCAGTGAGATGTGGCTTGCTGAGAAGCAGCACCACTGCCTTATAGGGAGGAATAAATTGTTGCTGGAAACTAATAAGGCTGGGGATATAGAAGGCAGTGAGTTTGCTCTTTTGGCTCCTCTAACCTGGAAAATACTTCAGTCCACATGGGCTGCCAAGACCACTGATCCAGGTGTGCCAACTGGAAGAATCAAGGGAGTCAATAGAGATCTATTTCTCCTCCCTGAATTTCCTATGTTTACCTTTTCCTTATTAACTGCTTCTAGAGAAAACCAATATAAAAACAACAGATTTGGGGTTCTGACAAGGACTTCTCAGAGACTTTGATATGCTAATATGGATCACAGATTTCCAAGAAAGTGAGAAATATGCAGCATTTAACACAATGTTTACCATTGAATTTGTTCCTCATCCATGCATCTCAAGGGCAAGCAATCAAAAGAGCACACTTTGTGAAATAATGCCAAAATATAATAATAATAATAATAAAAAGAGAGACTTAAATGTATAAAGGAATACTGCAGTAGCATAGGTGACTAAGACAAAAGCAGTGTTGATGTGGTTGGAAAAAAGTTAAGCTGAAGGTCACCTTCATAGAATGTACTATTAACATAAGGAAAAAGATAGAAATAGAGTTTCTATCATAAAAGAGTTCCTTCTGTTTTATTATATGTAATTTATGTGAGTCTACACAATATTTCTGTCCTTTTTTTCTCAATTTGAATGATTTCATCCACACATCATGATTCTGCTTTTGAACTTATCCCTGACATGGTCAAATGAAGGTACTGATTATACAAAATGTCTGCATGATTATTAAAACCTATAGAGAACAAGCAAAATATTGTTACAGCTGTAAAATTTTGGCTTTGAATTCTTAAATATTCATAGGTGGTGCTTAAATTCCAATGTTTATTACTCCTAGGAATGGGAGCATATGCACAATGGAACTTGAGGGGCTTTGCTAATTAACACAAATTGGTTCTTGAAAACCAATGTAAGTCCCTCCTATAATGTCCTATCTTAAAATAGAAAGAGTATCCCAAGAAGAAAATGATTTCTTCATAGTATCTAATTAGATGAGAACCCCTAGGATAAATTATTCCTACTGAGGCCATCTTGAAGCAGAAGGCATGCATTTCAGACCACTGGCCTATTGCCTTAATGCCTTTTGCCTATTAAAGAATGTTTCGGACTTAGGGTAAACTCTCAAACTCTATGGGAAAGCTATGTGTATTTATACAGCTGCTATGCTTCAAGTTCAAGTTCAAATCCCTATCAACATGAATACTTTTCGACATTTGTATCACTTTCACATTACTATACATTTAAGTTAATTCATTTATTTAGCAAGTATTTATTGAACACAGACTGCTTGCCTGGTCTTGTTCTAAATGCTATATATATAGTGGTGAGTTCCTGACTTCCTGGAGCTTACCTCCTGGAGGCAGTTGACTAGGCCATATTAAAATTTTTTTAAATAAATAAAAAATAATGACAAAGAGTGATAAGTCACAGTAAAGAAATGAATAGGGAGTATAGAGTGAATGGATAGAAAAAAATAGTAGGATTGAGGTCTGTTTTATTTTGCGTTATTATGGTAGGCTTCTTAGAAGTGATGATATTTACACTGATATTTAAAATATGATGGAAGAGTGAAAGTTGCACAAGGAAAGGCATGTTCCAAACTCTTCAGCTGGGAAAGACTGCACATTTTAAGAATTCAAAGCAAGTGTGTTTGGAGTATAGTGCGCTAGGACAAATATGGCTTGAGATGTTGAAGAAGAAACAGGAATTAAGTCATGTAGGCCACTTGAGTAATTTTGCCATTTTATACTAAGTTGTTGGAGAACACTGTGAATGGGTTTTAACATACCAATGTTGGTTCCTTAATTATGACCAATGTTCTAGGATAATGTAACATGAACCTGAATCTGGGTGAGGGATATATGGCAACTCTGAAGTATCCTTGTAATTTTTCTATAAGTCTAAAATTATTCCAAAATAATGGGTCTATTCAAAATAAATAAATAAATCTTTAAGAAGTATATCCAGGGTAATCAGCTGTTTGTAAGAATTTGCACAAGAGAAGATAAGGGTGCATAGGACCAGGTAATAGCTGGTATGGAAAGCAATGGACAGATGAACAGATTCCAGATAGTGATGCTCTGAGTATGACCAGGGAAGGAAAGAGAGTTATCAAATATCACTTCCAGGTTTTTGCCTTGAGCAATTGTAAAGAGAGTATAATTATTTGTTAGACCAAAGAAGTCCATATGAGACTGTTTTGGGGGGTTGTTCTTGGGGAGATGGGATGTGTGTGACACTTCCTTTTACATAGAATAATTTTGAATGTTCTGTGAGCTCTCTTTATTCTCCTGAACTCAGTGCCTCCACTCCCCAGCCTTAGACATCAGCTACCCCCCTCTATTGTACATCTATCTTACATCTAAATTACTACAAAATGCTGCTCTAAACTCTTAAGAATTTCTAACAATGATAGCACAAATGATGATGAAATGATAAAGCCTTGGTGAAAAAGAGAACACAGACTTCTCAAATAGAATACCACAACAATATAAGGGATTTACACAGATGGGTCATAGGTTCCCCTCCCTGCATTTATTGAATGAATATTTTTGTGAAGTGCCTGTTCAAATATTTTGCCCTTTTTGATATTGGGAGACTTTCTTTTTCTTATTTATTTGTAGAAGTTCTCTGTTCACTATGAATATAAGTGCTTTGTCAGATATGAGTTAAAAGTTCTTCTTTTACTCCATGGCTTATCATTTCACTCTCCTAAGAGTATGTTTTGATAAACAAAATTTTATGATTTAACTTAATTTATCAGCCTTTTAACTTTATAACAAATACCTTTTGCAAACTGTTTAAAAAGTTTTTCATATTCCTAGGTCATGAAGATACTTTCCTACCTCATCTTCAAAAGCTTTATTGTTTTGCCTTTCACATTTAGATTTACAATCCACATATACTTCCTTGACTCGGTACCATTCACTGGAAATATCATTCTATCACCACCTTTCTCATAGCAAGTGCTTCATATATGTAGGAGTCTTTTTCTGGATTCTATTGTCTTCCTCTCATCTATGTATTCATTTTTGTGCAAACATTACACTATCTTACTTAACAGTAGTTATGTAATAGTTCATGATATCTGATGAGTATGTGGTCCCATCACTTCTTTCTTTTTTCAAGTGTCTTAGTAGTCTCCTTGAATTATTATAAACATTTTAGAATCCGATTATCAGTTTTCTCATACAAACCTATTATGATTTTGATTAAGATGACATTAAATCTATACATAATTTGGGGAGAATCGACATTTTTACATTTCATAAAGATAGTATATCCTTTATATGGTCTCTAAAAGTATTTTTTACTTTTCTCTGGGTATTTATTTTTATATATTTGGTATTTTTGATGTTACTTTTAAAGGTTATCATTTCTATTTTAGAGCCATTAATGGTATATAAAATACAATTGATATTTTGTACTAACCATGAATTCAGTGCTAAACTTACTTATAAGTTCTAATAATTTATCTGTGATTTAATTTGGATATTCTACTTTGACAATCATATTGTCTTCAAATAGTATAAGAATTATTTCTTCCTTTTCAATCCCTTTATTTTCCCTTTCCTGATAGCGCTTCTAGGATGTCTAGCAAAATGTTAAATAAAAATGGAGATGGTGGGCATTGTTTTCTTTTCTATAAACTCAAGGAAAAAATTAAAAACTCATTATTTCATTATTAAGTATTAAAATTACAGTATTAGTTTATATATCTATTTATCAGATAAAGAAACATCCATTTATTCCTAATTTATTAGAATCATTTGTCAAGATTGGCCTATTGAGTTTTATCAAATGCTTCATTTATATCTGATATGATCATATGATTTCCCCCTTTTTATGTTAATGTTAGAATTGTTATTGATCGATTTTCTCATTTCAAACCAACTTAACATTCCTGTTTTTTTGGAGTATATTCCTGTTTCTCTGTTGCTGTGTTACATTGTCAATATTTTGTTTAGAATTTTTACATTTATATTCAATGAGTGAAATTTGCCTATGAGTTTTCTTTCTCATACTCCCACTTTCTTGTTTTTATATAAGGTCAGACTGACCTTATAAAACAATTTGGAGACTTCTCTTTCTCTATTCTCTGGGAGGGTTTTGTATAAGATTGGGTTATTTCTTAGACATTTGGTGGAATTTGGCATTGGAGTTTTCTTCAAAAGAAATATTAACCTGAAATTAGATTTAAGAGGTGACTATTTAGATATTTTATTTATTGCTGGGTTAGTTTTGATAAGTTTGTTTTTCTGGAGTTTTGTACATTTTATCTATTTCTTTCAAATTTATTGGCATAGCATTTTTCATAATATTTTTTTATTATCTGTTTAATCCTGGTAGGATAAATAAGGTGTCTTCATTTTTAGGTCTAATATTCTCTCTCTCTCTCTTTTTTAAAGATACTTAGATTATATAAATGTTACACAAAAAAATAGGGATTCCCATATGCCCCACCTCCCACACCTTTCACAACCTCCCACATAAACATCCTTCAGTATTTTGTTTCAGTTGGGTTCACCAGGGATTCATACATTTTATTTTTTTCCAAAAAGGCAACTTTGGCTTTTTAGATGCTTTCTATATTTATGTCTTCACGTCCACTTGTTTTGGTCAAAATTGCTCTCTGTATTAGCCAGAGTTATCTAGGGAAACAGAATCAACAGGAGATATCTGTCAATAGTATAGATTTTATAAGAGTCTCTCACGTGACCATGGGGATTCATAAGTCCAGGTTCTGCAGGCAGGCTGCAAACCAGGGGCTCTGATGAAAGTCCAGCGAAGGTCCTTGATGAGTTTCTGGGAGATGTTGGCTGTCCAAAGACCAACTGGGAAATTCTCCCTGAATGCTGAAATCACTTCCCCTTTTAAAGCATTCAACTGATTGGATATAGCATCACTCATTGCTTACTGCAATCTCCCTGATTGACATAGATGTAATTAGCTATCTATGCAGTAAACTCACTGGTGACTAAAGTCCATAAATGTCCATCTATTACAATTAGCGCAGTGCTTCCTTGACCAAACAACTAGATACAATTACCTGGCTGAGTTGTCACATTAGCCTAACCATCACACTCTCCTTTTTTATAACTTCTTGTGATAAATGCTTAGATCATTAATTTTTATTATTTTTTCTTATCTATATGGTCAATTAGGATTATATACTTTCCCCTTATCAGAGCTTAGGCTATACCCAACAACTTTGGAGATAGACTATTTTATTTTCATTGCATTGAAAATATATTTATAAATTTTTATTTGACTTTGACATCTGTGCTTTTTAGAAATGACTTCTTTATTTCAATAATACTTGGTAAGATGGTTTCTGGTTTCAGCTTCAACATGCAAAGATCTTTGAAAGTTGTTATTCCCATTCTTACAGCAAGATAAAACTGGACAATCTGAAAATAAATGGCTTTCCTTGGACCCATAAGGGAACTTATGAGAAAGTATTTCCCATAAGGAAATACAAGGGAAAATGTCACACCAAAATCTAGAGAGATAGGCAAGTCCAGAGAACCATAGAGATTTGTTTACCTTGAACAGAAGCCACTAGAGCCATAAACCCACAGGAATTCTTAAATGATTGTTTTGACTTATTGCTCAAGGGTGAGTATGTACTAAAATGAGAAACTCCTGGGCTTGCAGTCTTAGGTGGAGACCCTACATTTTATGGATTTACCCTTAGGAAATCCTACTAGGTTCCCATTGTCTAGATCAAAGAAATAGCCCCTCATGGCTCTGGCAATGGAATAGTAGGAATAATCATTGTGAAATAAGCAATGAGCATTTTCCATAACAATGACCTCCTCTCCAGGAGTAAAGACTTTACCAGAGCCTGTCCTAGAGCTCTCTGGAAGAATATTTGTCTTATTCCATCCTTCCCTCCCTGGCTCAGCTTACTGTTTCACCCAAGTGGCAAGAAGGGTAGAACGATACAAGTAGAAATTCTTGTAAAGGTCACAGGCCAAACACACACGCCCACTGAAAGACTAATATTTATTAGAAAATTATAGAATGCTTTCCACCCCCATACCTTACCACCACAGTATATTAATATTGGATTAAACCTGAAATAACTGGAAGACATAGCTCTCTCCCTCTGAGGAGGAGAATTAAGGGAACACCAAAGGGAGAGGAAAACAAATACAACAAAAGAATTTGAAGCTTCCAGCACCTATAGCAACAGAAATATAAAACAAAGCTGAATTGCTAATCGGGTGAACAAAAACCTCACACTAAAGACCTGTTTACCTCATTTTAATAACTGGATACAACATGTCTGACTTTCAAATTTAAAAATTACAAGGCATGCCAAGGAAAAAGTACACTCTGAAGAGATGAAGCAATCATCAGAACCAGACACAGACATGACAGAGGTGTTGGAAATTATTAGACAGGGAATTTACAATAACTAATTATATGTTAAGGGCTCTAATGGAAAAGGAAGACAACATATAGGAACAAATGGGTAATGTGATCAGAGAAACAGAAATCCAGAAAAGACAATCAAAACACAAAGCTAGAAATTGGAAAAAAAAAAAACTGTAGTGTAAATAAAGAATATCTTTGATGGGCTCATCATTAGACTGTACACGGCAGAATTAGCTTGAAGCAAAGAAAATGGAAACTTTTCAAAATGAAATGCAAAGAGAAAAATAAATAGCAGAAAAAAAGAGCACAGCATACAATTACTCTGGGACAATTTCAAAAGATGTAACATATGAGAAATTGGAATACCAGCAGGATAAGAAAGAAACAATGGAGCAGAAAAAATATTTAAAGTAACAATAGCCAAGTAATTTCAAATCTTAATGACACATGCCAAAACTGAGATCCAGGAAGCTCAGAGAATACTAAGCAAAATAAATACAAACAACAACAAGAACCTATACCTAAGCATATCGTATTCAAACTCCAGAAGACCAAAGACAAGGAGAAAAATTAGAAAGAAGCCAGAGGCAAAAATCTTACCTTTAGAAGAACGAGGTTTAAAAATTACAGTGGACTTCTTATCAGACAAGCTAGAATAGAATGAAGTAATCTATTAAAAGAAAAAGCCATCATTTAGAAATCTATATCCAGCAAAATTATTCTTCTAAAGTAAAAGAAAAATATTTTCTTACACAAATAAACCTGAGAGGATTCATTACCAGTAGACCTGTCTTGCAAGAAATGGTAAAAGGCATTCTTTAGGCAGAAAGAAACTTGGATCTACATAATGTAAGGAAGAACACTGGAAAACTGGAGAAGGAATACACAAAGGCAAAATAAAATCTTTTCATTTGTATTCTTAATTGGTCTAAAATTAATTGATTGTTTACAGTTATAATAGCAACAATGTATTGGGTGATTATAGCATATAGGTATGTAAAATGAATAACAGCAATTTGACAAAGGACTGGAGGAAGGAATTGGGAGTGCTCTACTATAATATGCCTACAATACACATGAAGCAGAACAGTTTTTGTAGGTGGACTAGGCTGTAGGTAGATAGATAATATAGGTAGGTAGATAGATATAGATAGATGAAGATATAGATATAGTTAGATTTAGATATACTTGAAAAGGTCACATATAAAATATTTCTTAAAATCTATTAAAACTAAATAATAACAAAACATACAATCTAATTTAAAAATGGGCAAAGATCTGTACAGACACCTCACCAGAGAAGATATACCGATGGCAATAAGCATATGAAAAGATGCTCAATATCATTTGTCATTGGGGAATTGAAAATTAAAACAATGAGATAGTACTACACATCTATATCAATGGTTAAAATTCAAAAAACTGACCATGGCAACTTCTGGTAAGGATTGGAGCAGCAGGAGCACACATTCTTTTCTAGTGGCAATGGAAAATTGTACATATTTTGGAACACAGTTTCGCAGTTTCTTATAAAACTGAAAATACTCTTACCATACGCCCAGAAATTGTGCTTCTAGATATTTTCCTAACTGTTTTAAAAACGTGTTCCCATACAGAAACCTCCGTGGGAATATTCATAGGAGCTTTAACAATAAACCACCCGAAATGGAAGCAACCAATATATCCTTCAGTCGGTGGCTTGACCTGGTATATCCATTCAATGAAATATTTTTTCGGCAATAAAAAGAAACAGCTATCAAGTCACAAAAAACATGGATGAATCTTAATGTATGTTGCGGAGTATAAGAAGCCAGTGTGGAAAAAAAGCTGCATACTACTACACGATTCCAATTATATGACATTCTTGAAAAGAATTATAGAGACAGCAACAGATCAGTAGTTGTAGCAGTTGAGTAGGGGTAGGACTGAATAGGCAAAGCACAATAGATTCAAAAACAAAAGTCAAAAAACACAACAATGATGTGGTATGTCAAAGGGAAGTAAGAGTCAACTGAAAAAGCTTAAAGTGGCTAAAGCTGGAATAATTTGAACAAGAAAAGTAATGGAGTAGCATTGAATTTTCATCCAAAGAATAAAATAAATCCATGAGCCCATACTGTTATAAATAAATGATTGTCTAAATTGCCCATGCAGAAGAATTTCAAATAGTTTATATAGATACTTTGTCCTTAAGAAGATGGAGATAACCCACTCTTTAATGTGGGCTGCACAGCATGATCTTTTCCAAATAGTAGAATATGGAAGGGGGGAGCAAAAAAAGAGTGACTTTACAAAGAAGAAAACTTTCCTTGTGGACTCAGAAAGAATATATATTCTGCATTTTCAGTGTTGTGTTTTATATAAATTCTTTAGAATAAGATTGATAATTGTAATGTTCAGAGCCTCTGTAACTTTCTGATTTTTCTCCTACTCTGCCAGTTATAAAGAAAGATGTGTTAAAATATTCTCAATGATTAGGGATTTTTCTGTTTCTCTTTTTAGTTTTGTGAATTTTTGCTTTATATTATGTGTGGTTATATTATTATACCTTACATTATTATAGCGTTCTTGATAAATTTATCCTATATTTATTATGATGTGTCCCTTTAAATTAAATGCTCTTCTTTGTATTCATTTTATGTAGCTATAACAGTTTTCTGTGGTTAGTGTTTACATGGTCTCTCTTACCAGGTTTTCAAAATTTTGGGTCTAAATTCTTTTATTTTAGACGAGACTTTGTAAAAGCACATAGTTGTTTACTTTTAATCCAGCTTTTAACGTTTTATTTAGTTGAAATATTCCGTTCCTAGTTATTGTCAATACTGATGATTGTTTAAATCTCCATTTTACCATTGTTCTTTATGTTACCCAATTATTTTTCTTGCCTTTTGTTTCATTTAATTGTTTTTATTACTTCATTTTCTTTCCTTTTGACATGACATTTATATTTTAACTATTCTTTAGTGCTTATCCAAAAGGTCATGATTGTATCCTTCATTTATTAGTCAACACAATGATCTTCAAATACTCCCACTCCATTTTTACCTCTTCCACACTATTTTTTCACACTATTTTCCACACTATTTTTTATTATGCATTTTAATTCTATATCCATTTTAACGTCCAGAAGACAATATTTACATTGCATTAGTCAATATTAATTCATATGAACTCCTATATTTATATTATCTGTTGATTTTCAATTCTGCCTGCATGTCCAAGCTTCTATAATGACTCATTTCCAGTCTATGCATAAAAGGCAGAATCTGAGTCCTGCCATAGGCATGTTACGTAGTGGCACAAGAACCTAAGTGAACCTTGATTCTTTTTTCCTGCCAAGTGAGGCAGATATGGGAATGGATATTGTGTATCACAAATTCTACTCTCTAACAAAGATGGCCTAGGATATGTCAGACTCTCACCAACTGAGCTACTCAACTGGCAGGTAGCAAGAAGGGTGAATGTTTCCATTCTGACACTTCTCCAAGGGTGTAAAAATATTGACAGAATTTCTTTTTTTTAATATTGAGTCTAATACATAAAGAAAAGAACAAAATTTCCTCTTCACATTGTAATATAATTTTATATACTATACACGTGCTCTTTGAGAGAAGAAATTTTGTTTTATTTATTTGTGTAAGTTATTGATACCAAGCCCCAAATAAAAAGATAAAGTGATAAGTAGCACACACGTATTTATATTGTACGTTTAGGAACAAGGAAAAGCCCCCACTGAAAAGGCAGTTTCATTTTTGGTTTTGGTTTTGGTGATTTTAAATGGGCAGCATTTCTGAGGCTAGATGAAATTTTTGAAATATTAACTGATTTTTTTTAGCCTTGTAGTCTTGGTTGTTCCTTCTTAGCCCAATATCCCCAATCCATTTTCATGGTTATCCATTGCTTCAGAAAGAAGGTAGTTATACTCCAGAACAAAGATATCCGTTGAGTAGTTAAATGGATTTTCAACTCACATAAGACTCAATAGTCTGAAAGCAAAGAACCTTTGATTTGCAGTAACTATACACTTGAGAAAAAGAAACATTTGCTTTGAATCTCAGAAAGGATTTGGTTTGACTTGGCAGTTCATGAGTCAGAGCCTATATTTCTGGGTGATAGGGTTATTCACAGACAGGGCCAAACACGAGGTAGGGCAAGGGATCTGTTTTCCTGTTCGAAGTGAAAAAAATATAAAGACAAAGAGAATTAAGCCAAAGTTTACTTGATATATTCCTGTCCTTGGCTCCCATTCAATACTTCATTTCTTAGGGTGAGGGGCTGGAACATAGAAACTGACCTGATAGGAAACCACAAAGAAATGGAACTAGATCACATTTTTTATGGGAACCCTGGAAGCACTGCAAACTCACAATGGGCTCTTCACCATGTTCCATTTTGATAGGGCCAAAATGGAAGCAGACATTGTGTCAAGGCAGATCTTGAAAGAGAGCCTCTCTTCAACCTGAACCTTCTCCTGGGGTCTGTACTTTGTGAAGAGGATTCAAGGGTTTGCACATTCTCTAGTGGAGGATTCAGAAGATAGATGAGAGTTCTGGCTAGCAGGAGCCCTTGGCTATTGTGGGGATGCATTGGTGTAGAGGACCACCATTTCAGGAAGGTCCTAAGCCTACCAGAGCAGGAGACAAGTTGGGAGTTGTCATATCTCTCTGTATTTGTATCACTGCCATTGGTCAGCGTGAAGACCTAGTTGATGAGAGGCATGGAGGTAGAAATGGCCAAGCTCTTAGGAACAGGAATCATGCCTAATGATGAGTTACAACAGCAATGTGTGCAGAGACAGACCAGACAGGAAGTATTCCTGTGACACTGGCCAGAAAATGACCAAAGTAGAACTCGTGGAACCAGATAACCTTACCCAAGTGTCACAATGTATATACTCTTCCACTGAACATAGATTCAACCCAGGGAGAGGAAAAAAGAAGAGGTAGGGAAAGAAACCTAAAAGGCATTGTGTTATTTACCCCAAAGAAACTGAGTCAACCTGAAAGTAACTGTGATGGTTAGGCTAATTGTCAACTCGGCCAGGTAATTGTGTCCAGGTGTTAGATCCAGCAAGCACTGGGCTAATTGTAATACAAGAGCATTTATGGACTTCTATCACCAGTGAGTTTACTACATGGATGGCTGATTACATCTGCATCAATCAGGGAGATTGCATCAGCAATGGGTGATGCTTTCATCCAATCAGTTGAATGCCTTAAAAGGGGAAGTGATTTCAACATTCAGAGAGAATTTCCCAGCTCGTCTTTGGACAGCCAGCTTCTCCCAGAAACTCATCAAGGATGTTTCATCGGAATTTCATAGGAGCCCCTGGTTTGCAGCCTGCCTGCGGAACCTGGACTCGTGCATCCCCACGGTTGCACGAGAGACTTATAAAATCTCATATTATTGACAGATATCTCCTGTTGATACTGTTTCCTGAGAGAACCCCGACTAATACAGTAACCAAGTTACTTTTAATAAGGAAGCTGATCCCCGCCCCCCCCCCACCGCTGCCACTTCCCACCCACCCCCGGCACCCTGTTGTGAAGCAGAAATTGAGGTTCAAGAGCTAAGTTAATAATACTAACAGAGAAATAGTCACCTCTTTGCCAATTTGAGTGTTGAGACTCTGAGTTGTACATCTAATCTAAACCTATGAGGAGGAGCAACAACTAACTCATTTTGTCTGTTTGAGGCACGTAAGATAAGAAAATATCCTTCAGCTTCCATACTGAAATGTATAGGAGAACATGAATACTTCTCTTACAATTGCTTCAGGAAGGTCTCGTCTAACTTCAGAGATTAAAAAGAAAAAAAAAGAGTACTTTGGTTTTTTACTTATTTTTTTCTCCAATATGGCAGAATAACATGTAGTCATATAGAACCACCTGAAAATTATATTCTGGGTTTCTTTAGCCTCCTTTTTGAACACTGCAATTTGGTTTTATTTAAATTTGCTTTCTAATCCTTGATAGGATAAAAAGTCTATTAGAAAATCTTATTATATTTCTCTAATTTGAGTAAAACCTTTAAATAAAAAAAAATATACACATAACGCAATGTACCAACCTATTTAAATGTATTTTACTATTGAATATAGAATCAGTGGTAAGTTTAGGTCTCTCAGATAATTCCTCGTCTTTGATTATATGTTTTTTGTAACTAAGATTTTACCATTTTCCTATCAACTTCCCTCATTCATCATTCTGATTATTTTCTTACTTCTACAAGTTTGATTAAAACTTATCCCACATGAAATGACATTTAATGCTTAAAATAGAAATCAATCCTACAAAACATGCTTCATTTAATATACTTTTGATAATTCCCTTGCTAATGACTCAAAACAAATTTACAATAAAAATCAAGAGCTCAAATGAACTCCTTCCTAAACTCATTTTTAAATACATTTTTTTTTAAATAATGACAGTAAATAAAAAAAAATCAAGATTTCCCATAATTTCACTGACTGGAACAATTTATCTTGTTCTGTTTCACTCACCCCCTTTTCTATATAGTGTTCTGCCTAATGATTTCCACATTGTTTTCTCTGTATCTTCTGTAATTTGCATTATACAACTTCAGGAAGGCTTTTTATACACGGCTGTTCCTTGTGTAGATTAAAATAATGAAAACTCTGTGGGGGCTAAGCCAACATCATCTAGTTATATAACATTTTGCTAATCTGAACTGAAATAACTATATAGCTTTGTATTTGTGGAACTGGTGAACAGTCCTTCCATTTGTCTTCTTTATATATCACTTCTGCTAGACAGATCTGGATGGGAACAGAATAACAACTCAAGGTTGACTCTTTGACAAGAGCCTGTTGGAATTAGGGTTCCAGGTTCCTGATTTGAAAGAATTCAATTTTTAAAATTTTATTTAGTAGGGAATAAATTTTGTTTTCAAAATTGAGACGCTTGGAGGGAAATCTACCCTACCTGAACACTGTGATAGGTTTAAGGCTTACAGAAAACAGACTCAAAAATTTGCTCAAGAAGAAATTTGAAGTATACACTACTTCAGTATACAAGAAGCAGCTAGATTAAGACCTTCAGGGAACATTTTTTTATAGGATAGTGTCTACAGTGACTAGCAATAGAACTTAGAGAGTGGCATCAATAAAAAGGTAAGGAAGAATATCAGAGAGTACCAAATTGAGAAGTGAATGAGAGTGGAGGGGGAAAAAAAGGTCTATACTACTTTTCAATCAATTTGAAAGTGAAAGAAACAGAGGAGATGGAGTGTTACCTCGAAGAAGATAGGGTCCCAAGGAAAAGTTGTTTGTTTCAGAATTGTACATGGATAGGCTAGGATATGCTATAAAATTGCAATTCCAGGTTCTCAGTGACGTAGAAGCATATATGTGCTTTCTTGCTCACACTACATGCTATCTCAGTGGCCACTCAGAGACTCAGGTGATGTAGTAACCATCTTCTCCAATCTTGCTAGCTGCTATGACAGAGAAAAGGTGGAGCTCTAGCAATAAAATGATTATCAGATAATGGCTTAACTCACTTCTGCTTGGAACCTATTATCTGTACCTACTTACCTGGCTCCAGTACACAACCAGAGATTACAAAGTGCAATCAGTCATTTGACCTGAGGGTGGAGAGCTAGAAATATTTGACAAACAGCTATTAGGATTATGGTAAGGAAATTAGAGAGGAAGGAGACAGAGAGAAAAATAGAAACAATGAGGATGATCATTGTTAGAGAAAAGAACAAAAAAGAACAACAGATAAGAAGAAGAGATGGAATTTAGTGCCAAGCATAGGGGTCCTCTTTCTCTGAGAGGAGAGAAAGTAGCGTGAATATTAAGGTAGAATGGTCAAAAGTTGAGAATGTCTTTTTTAATATTCTCGATATTTCCTATGGAGGAGGAAGAAAATCTTGGCTTAGAATGAGGGGTGTGAGTAAGAAATAAATGGATTACAAATACTTGTTAAAAAAAAAAAAAAAAGAATTAGAAAAGAAAGCTGCCTGATGAGAATGACAATTAGTTGAAGAGACCCAAGTAGGGAATGTAAAGCAGTACTTAGCATTGGGAACCCAGCTGAGGTTTGAGACCATACATTTTATAAGCTCTAATCTGCATAGTTATCCAATAAGTGGTCTGAAGCAGAAACAAAACAGCAATTTGCATTTATTCAAGATTCAGGACTGATGTGGTAAAAAAATATAAAGAATAAGGGTAAAAAATTTGAGGGTAATGGTAAGAACACTCTGAAGTTACAAGCCATTGGAGCTAGGTAGTCTGGCAAGAAAGTGAAGTCTACTGTTCAGAGACTAGAACAAGGGCAGAGCCTGGGACTGATGAATTCAATCAGATCAAAGAACAAAAATTATACTGGAAGTAAAGGAAACCAAGAGTAAAAGGATGGGAAATTGTGATTCTTTATTTACTATATTAAATTATTCAGGATATTAAAGCTTGCTGCTCTAACAACTAACCACAAAACTTTAGTGGTTTAACGCAATGTTCATTTATTTCTCTCACACAATGTCTGATGATGTTTCTAGTGAGGCAGCTCTTCGGGGCAGCTCTTTCTAAGCAATGAATTAAAAAGAACGAAGTTACTTCCATCATATAGCTCTACTGACTCAAATCTTAGCTTTGAATCATAAAGTTAGGGAAGCAAGATCATGAAAGATTGTAAAGGAAGATTTAAGGACCAGGTCTATATCACTTTTGCCCATAATCCTTGAACCAGAACTATTTTCATCTCGAAGCAAATACACTCAGAATTTATATCATTTTCTCTTCCATTTCTTTCTTCCCTTCTGGTCACAAAGTGTCACGATCTTCCCACAAGAAGAATACATTCACTATCTTCCCAAAGGAGACTGTCAAAATCCCAAGTGGTCACCACAACTCAAGTATAAGATCTTCAGATTTTATGCAGCCCTGTATATCAAGTTTAGATATGACTCTTCTTTGTCTAATAACCTATGATCTTGAAAGACAAGACATCTGGCCAAACCCTCTCCCCACACATACATACATTCATAGACTCAATTCACAAAGGTGGACAGGATTAATGCAATAAAAATTTGCTTTTAGAAAGGAAGTTTGGAAGATGCAGTACAGTTATTAGTCCATAGTAGTTATGAAATTCCACTGGGAAGACATCATGGACAACCCCTATGCTGGGGGCTAGGGATGCCCTTTAATAATGCCTTGATTCTGCTAAGTAGGAGGAATACCACAGTCCAATGCTTTCCGTGACTCCTGAGCCAGATCTCAGTAGGTTCCTGCTTGTCAATTACTCTCATTGGTAATATCTGATGTTTATGTGGTGGTAAGTATTCTCACCTCAGGGTCACGGAGTCTTCAAAGTCTGCCACTGTTCATGGAAGGTTACTGACCTAAGGAGTTTTTAAACTTGGAAGAGTTAAAGGCTTTCTTAGTACAGGCACATGGTTTTTTTTTTTGGCAATATTATTCTGTCAAACTTGTTTGGCTTCTGATCTATTTTCTTTCATTCTAAGTCATGTGTTGTTAACCACACCCAAAGTTCTTAGACTTCCAGTCCTGATCTCTTTGTCTTCCTGCTCTCAAAGCCTTCTCTTTGAAGTTAATAGTAGCTTTCTAGAGGTATTTGGAACAATAATTTAGAAGACTACACTTTTAATTTGATGTATTCCCTGAGTCACCTTATTATTTTATTCAACTGAGATGGTTTACCTAGCTTTTGTTTCACAAAGCCTTCTTAAAATCCTGTCTTAGCATTTAGGGTCTGTAAGATATTGGTTCCTCCAACCCTTCAAGTCTCAAAATATCTGTACTCTCTTTATGCTCTTTCATACCTGCTTGCAAGCTGGCTAATTCCTTCCCACGCTCATCTCTTTTATTACCTTGCCAAATGTAGTCAGTAACAATCAACGTACTCTATTAGGACAGTTTTCTTCTTCCCTGTAGTTAACAGCTCTGTAATCATATAATCTGCCTTCCAAATTACTGCAGGCAATAGTTTTGCCAAATTTTCTCTGTTGCATAGATTTGTTTTTCCAGAATTTGATAGAGGTTTTCTCACTATCTGTTAAGGGAGTACATTACTGAAAGGTACAAATTTTTGTATTTGTCACCAAAATTAATGCCACTCCAAAATCTTAGTGAATTATCCTAATGAAGGTGTGTATAAAGTCCAATTTGATGTTTCTGTTTGAATGACTCTTCTGGATGGCTCTTTTCCAAATGGTAATTTCAGGGATCTATGTTCTTTCATCTTTCCCCACCATTATCCACTAGGTAATCAGACTCCTGAGCTAGATCCTTTATATCTGCCAACAAAGAATTGAAAATTGTGTGGAGACTTTAGAAACAGCATTGAAAATAATGTACAGCATTACTAATCAAATTATATTGACTAGAACTATTTACATGATTCACTTGGTTGGAAAGGGTTGGGAAATGTGGTCCTTACATGTGCTTAGGAGGGAAAAAATGCGTTTAGCACATAACATTATCTCTGACATATAGGTATATATATACATATATATATGTATGGCATACATTTGCATATAAGTATATTAAATCCCTAGTTCTCACCTCAAAAATGGCACACAAACCTATCTCTTTTAATCTATTTCTGGTTAATTTTCTACCCCATAGCTAAATTCTAATTACTACTTTGAAATAGTGTGAGTTGCCTTCCATATTGGAAAATTAAAAGATAAAAGAATATAATCATGATTTCACTGATTTATATAATTTTTACTAGATAATCCAAAGAGCAGTTAAAGTATGAAATAAGCAAAACAAAAGATGAAATGAGAGCTTGAAAAATGAAAGTACATATTTTTAAGTATTTAGCCACTTTGAATTTACTTTTTTCTTCACATTTTGCTCTATGTTGATACTGTATCAACTAATTTGTCACAATCTCCTTTCACAGTTAAGCTCCTACTCTTGATGCTGGTCTTAGGAAAATTAATTAGCATATCTCAATATCAATAGGAATGAATTTATGAAACCTTTGATACAAATAGCTTTCCATCTGTCCTGGGAATGACATAATGTTTTTATTCATGTACAAACTAAAATAAGAGAGAGGCTTCAACAATCTTATGTCATTTTGCTGGTTGTATATAATGAATGAAACAGAGCATACTATTTTAATACCTTTGATTTTTAGGAAGCAAGGAAAAAGGGAGACCATCTGCATTTTGAAAGGCTTTGTGTCAAAAAGCTTTGCATGTACTTGCAAATATACTAGAAAACACTGCAATGCCCCAAAGAAATTAGAATGAATATGAAATGATATAAAATCCGAATATGTTCAAAAAGGGCAACATTTGGATATGTTCCATTCTATCAGTCATGTTTGGTATCAAAATTCTGAGACTGTAATAAAATATTAGATAATAGCAAAAATAGTTTACAAAGATAACATAAATTAGTGACAAATAGCACACTATCTGCCAGCCAATCATCTACTTCTTTTATTAACTCTGTAAATTAGGTCCCATTATTATCTTCAGATTACCCAGAATGCAACTGAGGCACAGAAACTTTACACAACATGCCCACAATTGCACAGTGGCAGAGCCAGGATTTATATCCAAATGTGTTAGCATCAGTGTCCTCACTCTTAAATGCAACCGTCTGCTTCCAAAACCAACACCTGAATACAGTAAAATGAAAAGCAATGACCAATTCTGCTTATGAATAAAGATGCAGATATTCTAAACAAAATGTTAACAAACTGAATCCAAACATAGATAAAATACACTGTGAAAATGCTAGGTCTATATCTGGAATTCAATGATGATTCATATTAGCAAGTTATTTATCAAAATAATAACTTTGTCAATGAATTATTAGATGAAAAGTCACATGATTATGTAAGTAGATGCAGAAAAGATATATAAAAACATCATCAGCCCTTCTTTTTTAGAACTAAGTAAAACAAAATTTTGATACTTCCTAAACATGATAAAGTATATTTTATTTGAACCTAAAAGTAATATTCTACTTAACTGTAGTTATGCCCACTCTTTAATATGTGATATTAGTAATTCATGTCTTTCTTTTTTCTTCATCAGTCTAGCTAAAGCCTTATTACTTTATTGAACATTACATAAAACCAACTTTGATTTGCATTGATTGTCTCTATTGCTTTTTTCAGTCCGATTTTTAAAATTTCTGTTCTAATCTTTGTTATATTTTCCTGAATATGTATTAGAGGTTTAGTTTGTTCTTTTTGCATTTAGCATGTCAGACTGTGGGTTTCTTCTTATTATAAGCATTTAAATTTATAATTTTTTCTCTAAGTACTACTTTTAGCCTCATTCTATAAATTTTGATATTTCTATGTTTATTATCATTCAGTTAAAATATTTTCTAATTCCCTTTGTTATCTCTTTTTGATCTATTAATTATTTAGAAGTGGATTTTTTAAATTCATATAGTTGTTTGTTGTTGTTATTATTGTTTTAACTTATTTGATATTATTGATTTCTCATTTAATACCATTGTGGTCAGAGTACAAATTCTGTATACTTCAATTTTTTAAAACTTATTGTAATTTATTTTATGGCACATAATATTGTCTATCTTCATAATCATACTACTTGCATTTGAGAAGAATATGCATTCTGTCCCTATGGACTTAATGTTCTATGCATAGAAATTAGACTGAGGTGTTTGGTAGTATAGTTCAGGTGTCTGATTTCTTTTGGATGTTTTATCCATGGGTGAGAGAGTGTTATATAAATCTGCAAATGTGTTAATGGAATTGTGTATTTCTCCCTTTAATTCTGTCAATTTTTGCTTCATGTATTTTGAATCTCTATTATTGGGGGCATATTTTATTGTGTCTTCATGAAGAATTGACACTTTTGGGATTATAAAGCTCTCTCTTTTACAGAAATAATACTTTTAGCCCTGAAATCTATTAAATCTGATATTAATACCTCCACATCAGCCTTCTAAGGCTTATTGTTTGTATAGTCAATCTCTTCCTATGGATTTTCTTTCAGAGAATCTATGTTTTTTTATTTAAATTATACTTGTTGGAAACTACATAAAATTTCTTGTTGTAATCAGTTCTGATCATCTCTTCCCTTTGTTTTGCAAGTTTACTCCATTAAAGTCTAAAAATGTTATTGATTTGATTGAGTTTGGGTCATTTCTATTTGTTCCCTCTGGTTTCTGTTCCTCTGTTCTCCCTTTCCTGCATTTAAAAAAATATGAATACTTTAAAAATCCATTTTTAAATTTTCCTATTAGACTTTTAACTAGACTTCTTTGTATTAACTTTCAGTGGTTGTTGTTACAATATATGCAATTACAATAACTTTTCACTGTCCATTCAGTTAGTATTGTACCACTTCATAAAATGTAGAAATCTTGCAACTCCAGAGTTACATATCCTCTCTCCATCTTTATGCTATAGCAGTTTCATATATTGCATCTACATATACTAAAGACCTCACAGGAGAGTGTTATAATTCTTGTTTTGAATAGTAATATATGATGAAATATGTGAAATACCTCTATGGGCATTTTATTTTTTTAGTAGTATTAGCAAAACCCAAGAGCCCACCACTTAGTATCTCTGTGGATGTCCAAACGCAGATCACAAGGCATCCATTTGGCTGGTGAGGACTGTTACAGGAGCAATGTAGGATTGATCTGCTAGAGTGGTGGCAGCTTCCTGGTCCTAGAGGCAGCAGCCACCATTGCTGCTTGGGGCTGTTGTAGGCTTTGAGCATCACCTCTGAAGGCTCAACCTAGACTCTGTTTTTCAATCCATACTATGGTTCTGTTAGACTTTTAATAATCCATAATAAACATCTTCTTGCTTAACCTGGATAAAATCAATTCAATTTGCTAACAGATACAGACATTTTTATTGGTATCTGCTCCTGTGATATTATTTGACTTTCAAAGTATTTTCATTTGAATAGAAAATTATATCATCAACGAAAACCATATTCCTCGGAATTTTTGGTATTTACTTGTTAATTGATTGACTGATTAACTTCACTGAACAAGTTTGGGACATTATAATAGGGAAACCCTGGGATTTAGAAGGTACCGGGGCCTCAAAGAATTGAGGAGAGAAGGAAGAAGCTAGATGGAGACCGAGACTTGAGTAGCAGACCAAACTAAATTTGGAGAAGTGGCTAGTCTCTTAGAATAAAATGAGAAAGGCAGGGGCAGAGGTGGATACATCCTTACAAAAAGACCAAACCTACCCTCACCAACAAAGGGGCAGACTCACAACGGGGTTCCCTGACAGGCTGCACCGAGACACTGCTTCACTTCTGTAGCATTCTTGACAAAATGTTTAACCTGAGTCCAATTAAGAGGAAACAATCAGACAAATCCAAATTGAAGGACATTCAGCAAAACAACTGTCCTGGATTATTCATAAAGTCAATTACATGAGATAGAAATAAATAAATAAATAAATAAATAAAAACAAAAAGCCTGGGGAAATCTTCTGTATCAAAAAGACTAATGAATTATGATGACTAAAAGAAGAAATGATCTTGATTAGATTCTGGCTCCTTTAAAAATAATAATAGTAACACGCGTCTAAAGGACATATTTGGGACAAATGCAGAAATTTGAATATGAACCCTAAATTAGATAATAATATTGTATCAGTGTTAAATTTTCTGAATGTCCTGTTTATGTTTTAGTTATGTTTTATGTTTAGGAAGTATATGCTAAAGAATTTAAGGACAAAAAATCATAACCAACTCTCAAATGGTTCAGTAAAAATATGTGTACAAGAGTGCAAATGAGACTTGTTAAAAAGTAATGGATGTAGATGAAGAATATATGTGGGTTATTGTAGTAATTTTAAAACTTTTCTGAAGTGTTAGCATTTTCAAAATAAAACATTTAAAAGATTAAAAGGTAAAAAGTTGGTAACTCTGCAAAATTAAAATCACTCTAAAATATTGCCATTTTGAGATCAATAAAAATATAGAAGAGTTACAAATAAACAGATTATATGACCACCAGCAAATAAAATCTATCATCTTGTTTGTTTTTATTCCAAGTAATACCTAAAGAGTCTGTGGTCCTCAATCATCAATCCAGATGATAAAAGTTATTTTTTTAAAATTGATAATTTCAGAATCACTCATTTATATCAAAGTGATCTGGAAAATAAAGCCGAAAAAAAAAAAAAAAAATGCCTGGCACAGCTTGACCAAGCAGTCACTAGTTTGTTTGTTTTTTCACTTATGTGAGCACGGAGAGGTAATTACCTTGTGCTTTCAGAATTCATAGTGTTGAAAAAATATTTTTTAATTGTATCTATATTCATAGTAGAATATAGGCTTTGAGTGCACAAGTGTTCATATTACTTTTATTATTAAGTTACACGTCATAAATTATGCTTATAATCAAACATTTTAGTATTGTTATTAATATATTTATGTTAATAGATAAATGATTATTTTAAATAAATACCATTGCAAAACATTATATGCATCATCTATGTCAAATTAATATCTTTCCCACTTTATTTATAGATAAAAACAGGGTATTAGAATATTTGTTTCTTATCATTTTAATCACTCTGAAATGTGGTACTAATTTCACTATATTTGAACTTCTTTGTTTTATAATAATGTTCATTTTTAAAAATGAATTTAAATTAAATATTAGACTTTATGAAAAGTCCTAGAATAGAAGGCACAGTGTGCTTAAAAGTGATATTTTCATTAATTTGCTTAAAAGTCAAAAATGATACTGGTTCCTTGCACTAAAAGGTCACTTGAACTTTTTCTTAAACTAAGAACACAATGGGTTTGAGCTCTTAAGAGAATATTAAGTCTATGAAAGAACTAGGGATATTTCTATGGAAACAAGCTTTAGCTTCAGAGAAAGCTATAAGTCAGAGTTTTTTGTATAGAAAATAGATTTGGATTTTTGTAACACAAAGCTGTCAGGTTACCCAACTAGGTGATTTTCTAAAGTTTGCAATTTTGACACTATCAATTATTTTACATTTTCTATTTCTTCAGACTTTTAATACTTCTATCCTTTTTTTTTTTTTTGTCAATTTTTAACAGTGAACAATTCTTTTGAACCTTTATCTTTTAAAAGAACTGGCATATATTGTATAAAAGTAACATTTTTCTCTCCACATTTCTCCTTCAAACTACCACTATCATTTACCCAGATTTATTTAGAAAGATAAAAGTAAAACTCTCCACTTATCTGAAATGGGTAAAATTTTTATATGCTTCAGAATATTAGATGTTGCAGCTATTCAAATAGGAGCAGTAAAAAGAAATAATATCAAAACTATTATAGTAGTTTGCTTTGTGAAAGAAATTAACCAGTACATATCAACCTCACACATTTATTTTGGATTGAGCTGTCTATGGAAATACCTATATTGTTTTTTTTAAGTAATAATACAAAAACACTCATATATGATTCACTGAATTTCATTTTGCTTTTGATAGCACTGATATTCCTTTACATTGACCAAGGACAATAAAGATGAACACATATTTAATATGTTTAAAATTATTCAGGGAAATGTATAACCAAGCTATAATAAAACAATAACTAAGTTTTATATTTCACAGTAAGAACACACCACAAAATATGAAGTAAAATCACAATCATTAGTTAAAACACCTAAAATACTAAATTATTCTTGTGTTCATCCCCTATGATGATTTATGTTCCAAAGAACGAGCACTTATAAAACTCCAGGAAAACTAGCTTCTTCTATCTGAAAACCTTCAGCACCAGATCACCTCCAGACCATAAAAGAATGTTTGGTACAAAAATATGTATTCAACAGTCAAACAGAGGTGAAACTAGTGACTGGAAAAACCAATGAATGAAAGTATATTAAAAATTATAAAATACCCACAGAACTGAAATAAAAAGTTGGTCAAGGCAGAAGCAGAGCAAATAAAGACAAAAGATAAAAAGAAGAATTTGTTCCTCATTTAGTCCCAAGTGTACTTAGAATAAAAATGATCTTCACAATCTCTTTCCAGTAATTGTTAACCATGTAAGACAGCTATAGACAGCTATTCCTCTTTGCATTATAAAATTCAGAAACAAGGACTTTCCTTGTTTCTGTCCTCCACTGCCATGAAGACCCAAAGAACTGACATGGCCAACAGGGCCCTGCATCAAATAGACTTTATATACCCTCATTTCTATCCTCAGCGATACCATGGTTCCCCCTCTTTTCCTTCTGTGCTCTAAAAATAATGATTAATTTTGCCTCCTGAATCATATAATCTTCATATTGATTTGGGACCTTTGCACAGGTTACCTCTTTGAGACCATCAGCTCTGTCCCTCCCCTCAACTTTTCTATCTAACAGTAAATAGTCCATCATATATCAGTTTAGAACTCTCTTTCTGGAGGTAATATTTTTTGACCATCAAGTAGTCAAACCCTCCTAGTATACATTTTCATAGCAAATTTTAACTTTCCCTCATAACATATCAATTACAATCTATACAACTTAATTGTGTGAGTGTCTGGGGAAAAAAAAAAATATATATATATATATATATATATATTCCTCTTTAAACAGCAGTATATCAGGAGCAGGGATCATGTCTGCTTTTGCCTACCACTGTTTCTTAATGTCTAGCCTAGTGTCTGGCTCTCAAATCTGTGTTAAATACATATCTCCACCAGTACCTCTCAGCTTTAACTTAAAAAAATTAAACTCTGTATTTATAGATTTTCTTCCAAACATGCCTTCATTTTCTTTCTATTAAACATATACATGAATTATAATTTACTTTTTATTCTTTTCTTTTAACCTTTTAAAATTGAAGTTTATCATTCATACATGAACACCCATAAACAATAAGTTTATTATATAAGTTGTGAACTTACAAAACAAACATACATAGCATTATAGAGGGTTCCCATAAGTTACCCCATTGCCAACACCTTGCATTGTTGTGAAACAATTTTTACAGACTATGAAAGAGTACAGTCAAAACATTACTACTAACTACAGCCAAGATTTTACATTTGGTGTATTTTTCACCCAACCCACCCAGTTAATGACACCCTGTATTACTATTACATACCGTACTTGTTATAGTTCGTGAGAAAATGTTCTCATATTTGTTCTGTTAACCACAGTCCATCTTCCACCACAGGATTCATTGTGTTACACAGTCCCATGCTTTGTGCAACCCACTCAAAGTGTACACTAAGTGGCTGTCATTTTCATCACAGAGTTGTGGTGTCATCACCTCAATCATTTTTAGAATGTTTTCAATACTCGAAAAGGAAAACTCCCATACCCCCTCATACCTACTATTGTCCCTCAGAATTAAAATAATATCCTCTTTTTCCATTACTGCAAAAATATTGCGATACTACTGTTAACTATAATCCTTAAGTTACATTAATTGTAATTTTCCCATGTATTACCATATACTTAACACTTTGTAAAGGAAGAACCTTCTTTATACAGTTAGTCACAATCGTCATCCACCACTAAAATCACTGTTATACAGACCCTAAATTATTCTTTAGCTTCCTTTCAACTAAAATGTTATATCCACAGACTATTCCTCTCAGTCACAATCACATTTATAAATCAGTAGTGTTAGTTATACTCACTATAATGCATTATCATCAACTCTATTCATTTCCAAACATATACAATAAACCTTATAAAAATTCTAATACATTAGGCATCAGCTCCCATTCTCAACCCACATTCAACTTCTTAGTAACTTATACTCTAGAGTTCACCTCCTTGAGTAATTTACTTTTATTATGATTTTGAGATAATGCAAATTAATCCTGGACAGATATTATTCAGTTGTGGGTAACAGAAAACACTTTAGCTGTTTTGAGTAAAGATAGATTTAGTTCAGGGAATCTAGAATTGAAAAATTGTTGGAAGGCCCAGGTTCAAGCTTCAGAACAGGCTCAGAGAGGAAGCTCATTTTTCCACAACAGTCAGAAAGCTATTGCTCCACCTGCTAATTTCAGATGCCATTGCTGCTACCTTGACTAGAATTACAGATGTCCTAGCTGTACCCACTGAACTCAGTTCCAAATTTACATCTTGCACAAAGCACAGAAGTCCTACTCAAGGGAATCTGGGAAATGAAGATGTAGTGAGAGCTTTCTGGCTTCTACAGTACAGGAACATCTCACTAGAAGGAGACTAGTAGACTCTGAGCAAGCCAAGACACACACACCTTGCCTTGAGTTTCCTTCAATGTCAAGAGATGAATTGTCAGTTGTGCAATGCCTTTCTTGGATAAATATAAAAAATTGGAATCTTGCTAAGTTGTTTTTTTACATATTCCAAGACGATTTTGTTTTGTTTTTTGTTTTGTAGAGAAACATTTAACTTTCCACTTTGCCTCGTTAATCACAATGTTAGGCTTATCAAACACATGAAGATTGCTCTTCTCCTCTGACATTCACATAATAGCCTAATCTCAGTAATTGTTTAAGGGAAGGTATTTTTTCCTGAATTACAGACAGTCAATCCTCTATTTTATTGTCTAATTGGAAAAGGGCTTCCTTCCTTCCTCCTTCCATCCCTCCCTTTCTTTTTTCTTCTTTCTTTCTTTCATTCTTCCTCTCACAACAAATATTGACTGGCCTCTATGAACCAAGATCCAGGCTTGGCACTGAGAATATAAATATGAAAAAGACCAACACAATTTTGTTTCTCTGCAATTTAGTCTGGCTTGGAGGACAGATTAAATAATTATTTAAAAGTGAGATTGATGTTACAGATAAGGAACGTGCAACATAAATATAAGCCAGATTCCTGTCAGCAAAACAAATCCCACACCAACCAATTCAATAGAAGGAATTTAATAAGGGGAATTAGTCACAGAGGTATAAGAATTGCTGAGAAGGCATAAAGGGTGAGTCAACCAAAGATTAGCCACGGCAGGAAGCTACTCTTACCCTTAGGGCTGGAGGGACTAATGGAGGAAAGGGTATTATACTACCCAATGAATGGAGCTATCTAGTGGGAGTTGGAGTCATATAGGAAACATTTTCACTGCCAGAAATACCGCCCAGAGCACAGAGAAAGAGGAGAAGACATAACCTAATTTGTCCCTTCCTTCTACCTTCTAGACTTCCACCAGTGTCCCTGTTAGCCACACCCAACTGGAAGATGTATGACAGAAACAGAATTTTCTGGGATGACCCCCTGTAATAGACAATAGAGCAAGGGCAGGACAGGAAGTGGATCTGAGAACAAAGTTGCAACTGGCCAACACAGGACATTAGGAAAGCATATAACTGGCCTAAGGGTTCAAGAAGTCACAGTTAATAGAGGCCCACAGTTTGGAATTTAAATTGATCTAAGCAAGACTCAGTGGGAAGAGTATCTCAAGCAAAGAGAACAGTATTCTAAATGTGTGAGAGCAGAGAGAGAAGGATTCTGTTGTAACTATTTCTACTTTTTAAATCATATTTCAGAGGACCAAAATATAGGTTAAATTGGAAGGAAAGAAAAGAAACAGGCTAATGCATACTTATGACCAAATTCTCAGTAATGGTAAGTGATACTGAGATTATTTTCTCTAATCATAAAAGAAGAAGAAAGAGAAGAAGAGGTGGAGAAGGAAAGTTAAAAAAGGGAGAAGAAAAGGAAAGTTAAAAAAGGGAGAAGAAAAGGAAAGTAACCACTTTGCAAATTCTTCAAGAATCTATGAAATTTAAACCATATATGTATGTAGAACATAAATATTTCTTTGAACTATTTGGTAGTTTACTGATGCATGAGAATAATTTCCAAGTAATGTCTAATGTTTTCTTTATGGCATCTAATTACTCTGAATCACTGTCGATACATTTCTATTATTTCCCTCAGGAAATACATAAAGGCTAATTAAAATGTGATAAATTATTCTATGGATTTTGATTCTACAGCCTCTGTTTACATGTCATGGCAAGCAGAGGCAGTGAAAAATAGAGGAAGCTAGGCTTTCAAAATAAATAGTATTCTCATCAAAATAGACATTTAGAAGTGCAACTTTGCTCTACTGAAGACCTGCAAACCCTTGTGATTAACTTCGAGATAGGGTGAGAGGTAAGATGGATGACTTCAGGCCCATTTCCCTAAGTCTTTCCAATGATTACTCGTGGATTATAGGTTACCTCATCCATAGAATGGAACTAGGAATAATAGGTATGCAACAATCCGAAGTTAGAGTATGTGGATACTTTCCTTTTATTTCGAAACGAGCTTTTATTGTATTTAATTGGCACAAAACTATTTTAAATTGCTTTCACTTTTACTAGCTCTAATGTCAAAGTTTGAGTGACTTACTCAAAATTCTAACAAAAGATTCAGCAGACACCCCAAGTACTGCCTGTGCTGGCAAAAACCATCCTTTTTATGAACAATATTCTTGTTTGATGCTCAAAGGACAAGGCAATCAGACCATCTCTTAAGAAATTTATTAAAGTCATTCAATTGCTCTTTCTCCTCAAAAAAAAAAAAAAAAGCTGCAAAAAGGTACTTAGTCTCTCTCCCACCAGTAAAAAGGAACATTTATCTAGATGTCACTTTTATCAGCTTTAAAAAGATAGCAAAGGGAAGCGGCTGTGGCTCAATCAGTAGGGCTCCCGTTTACCATATGGGAGGCCCGGGTTCGGTTCCCGGGGCCTCCTGGTGAAGGCAAGCCCGCCCACACGGCATGGTTAGCTGACCCAGCGAGCACAAGCAGCAAGGGGGGGATAAATGAATAAATAAATAAAATCTTTAAAAAAAAAAAAAAAAAAAAAAAGATAGCAGAATATGGGTGAGTTGAACATTGCTCCTATCTTGACTAAAGAAGTATCTATAGTAAGGAATTTCACTGGAAAAACCTATATGACAATAGACATAAATCCAACACACCAAATTGAGTCCACATACTATAAGAAATAGAATAAGTGACTTTTAGCATAGGGAAAAACCTTTTAATAATATTGGTATCAGTGGGGGCAAGGGTATAAAAGAACTGATATTTCGCCTTCACTGGCAGCAGTGAAGAAAATATTTTGTAAAAAAAAACAAAAGAAACAACAAAAAAGCCTGTAGAAACTATAAAAATAAGTGTAATTATAGTGTTTATCCTGGAAATTAGTCCTTAGGAAATTTTTAAAAGTCAGAACAAAATTCACAGAAAAATAACTGGGTTGAGGAAAGCTATTTGCATCGTGTTTTATTGTTTTTACCTCTATAGTGAAGTGTAACAGATATACATTCAAATTCACAAACCTTAAATGCACAGCTTGATACACTTTGGCATATATCCACTCAAGTAACCACCAACCAGATTAAGATAAATAACATTTCCAACACCCCAAACAGCTCCCTCATTCCCTTTGCTCATTCTCAAAGATAACTACTTTTCTGATTGTATTAGTCAGCCAAAGGGATGCTGATGCAAAATACCAGAAATCTGTAGGCTTTTACAGAGTATTCATCGGAGGTAGAAGCTTACAGTTACCAGGCCATAAAGCATAAGTTACTTTCCTCACCAAAGTCTGTTGCCACATGTTGGAGCAAGATATCTGCCGACGTCTACAAGGGTTCAGGCTTCCTCTTCCTCTTAAGTCTCTGTGGTCCCAGTTTCTTCCAATATCAGTTGTAGGCTGGGATAAATCTTGTCTGTCTCCTGGGGCTCATTTCTCTCCTGGCTCAGCTGCTCTGTTCTCTCCACAAGGTCAGCTGTAGACTGTCAGGGATCTCTCTCATCCTGGGGCCTGTGCTATGTCTATGGAGCTGTCTCTATTCCTCTGTGTTCTTCTCCTGTGTGTTTACTTCCCAGAGCTCCAGCTCAAAACTCCAACAAACTCTTCTGCCTTGTAGTTTTCTCTGTCAGTCCCCACCCACCAAGGGGGCGGGGACTCAACGCACCACTGACACCCAATCAAAGCCCAATTCACAACTCAATCAAGTAAAAGTGAAACCTCTGAATCCAATACAATCTAATATGCCCAGAGGAACAGACCAGCCCACAAACATAATCCAATACCTATTTTTGGAATTCAAAAACAATATCAAACTGCTACACTGATCTTCATAAAAAAGATTAATTTTGTCTATTCTAGATCTTCATCTAAATGTACTATTTGTGTATTAATCCTGCTGCTCAACATATCTCTAAGTTTCATTCCTATTTTGTTTGAATGCAATAATTTATTCTTTATAATTGTATTAAGAATTCCTTTGCAAAATATACAATAATTTATATAGTCTACACTTTACAGAAATTTGGATTATTTCTAGTTTGAGACATTAATTTTTAACCGATTAAAAATTTAAAACAAAGTATTCAAAAATAGACCAATTTTAATAGGTAACTGTGGTTGTTTGAGGTTTTTATGGACCCGAGAAAACATCATGTCCTTAGTGCTAATCCATTCCCGTGGGTATAAACCTAGTATAGGTAGGACCTTTTGATTAGGTTACTTCAGTAAAGTGTGACCCAGGGTAGGTTTAATCCTCTTACTGGAGTCCTTTATAAATTGGATGAAGACAAAGAGACATATAGAGAAGGAAGACAGAGGAGCTGAAAGAGGAACCCACAGAAGCCAAGAGAGAAAGCCACAGATAGAGCAGCAAGAAGCTGAAATAAATAGAGCTTGAAGGAGAAGGCAGAGACCAGCAGATGCTGCCATGTGCCTTATGTCAGAAGTTGTTCTTAGGAGAGAGAGAGTCACCTGATAATGCCTTGATTTGGACACTTCTCAGCCTCAGAACTGTAAGCTTGCAAGCCAATGACCCTCACTGTAAAAGCCAACTTATTTCTGGTATATTGCTTTTGGCAGCTTTTAGCAAATTAAAACAGTAACAATAGATTCTTATACAATCAGAAAAATATATATTTATGAAAACTGTGTAGCAGTATGAAAAATGTTAAGAACAAATAAGCTAAATACAAAATTAAAACTAACTCATGATTAAAACTATGTAAAAATTGTGTGTTAATGAAATAAATGGAAAATTACATAGAAAAATAAACTACTAAATTTGTTAGTATGGTAAGATTATAGATTATATAATAAAAATTCTTCTTAACAGTTTTATGCAATAAACCATTTTTCAAATTTATTTAATTTCCTGAGGTAAAGTTAATATATATAATAAAATCCACCCATTTAAAGTATGTTAATCAAGTTTTGACATATATACAATGTGTTTTAAAGACTACCACAGTCAAAATATAAAACATTTCCATCAACCCAGAAAATTCCCTCATTCCCCTTTGTAGACAGTTTGCCAGATCCAACTCTTAGATGGAGGTAAACACTTACCTGCTTTCTGTCACTATTGATCATTTTTGCCTGTTCTAGAATTTCATTTAAATGTCTGGTTTCTTTAATTTAGTATATACAGCTTTTGAGATTCATCCATGTTGTTTCATGTATTGATGGGCCATTCCTTTTTGTTGCGAAGTAGTATTCCATTTCAGCAGATCTACAACAAAATTTTAATCCATTTTTTTCTGTTGATGGATATTTGATTTATTTCAGTGTTTTTTGGCTATTATGAATAAGATGTTTTGTGAAATCATGTAAAACTCCTTGGTTGGACATATATTTTCATTTGCCAGGTAAATTTGTAAGAGTGGAATTGCTGGATCATATGGTAATAAATGTTTAACTTTATAAGTAACTTTCAAAATGTTTTCCAAAGTGGCTATACCATTTTACATTCTCACCAATATATGAGTGTGCTAGGTGCTTTAAATCCTTGGAAACACTTGGTATTATCAATCCTTTTGTGTTAGCTATTATCATGGGTTCATGCCATAAGAGGCATCTAATTGGGGTTTTATTTGCATTCCCCATTTTGGCTATTGGTTTTGAGCATCTATTTATATGCTTTTTGGTCATTTTTTATCTTCTTTTGTAAGTGTCTGTTTAAGCCCTTTGTCTATTTTTAAATTGTATTATTTGTCATCTTATTATTGAGTTGAAGATTCCTTTATATATTCTCAATTAAAGTCCTTTGTCATATATGAATACACAGGAAATATTTTCTCTTTCGGTGGATTTTCTTGTACATTTTCCTAATAATCATTTTTAAAGTACATTTTAAAATACCGGATTGAGAGTTCTGATATAGATCCTC